>BLSH010283812.1:923533-956012 GCA_018402905.1 Glandirana rugosa
TGTGAAACGATGTTACATTTCATCACTCACATGTCGAACATATTGTCACAGTTAAACAACAGGTGAGTTTTATTGAGTTGTGTGTCGGTAACTACAGATTTCACGACCGTTGTTTTCACTCATGTGGGGATAGACTTTTATAGGTTTAACCCGGGTTTCACAGTTATAAAACGCACCGGTGGTAATAAAAGGTCGTGACGGAATTGGGAGAACCCGTACCTCAAGTGGTCTCGAAGTGTCCAACGGTGACCTCAGGAGAAGGTGAGAAGGTAATACTGTAGTACCTCGACCACCTACAATCTAGGTGATGGACTGGCCATGCATGTCTCCAGACTTAAACCCTATTGAGCATCTGTGTGGCATCTTCAAATGGAAGGTGGAGGAGCGCAAGGTCTCTAACATCCACCAGCTCCATGATGTCATAATGGAAGAGTGGAAGAGGACTCCAGTGGCAACCTGTGAAGCTCTGGTGAACTCCATGCCCAAGAGGGTTAAGGCAGTGCTGGAAAATAATGGTGGCCACGCAAAATATTGACACTTTGGGCCCAATTTGGATATTTTCAGATAGGGGTGTACTCACTTTTGTTGCCAGCACTTTAGACATCAATGGCTGTGTGTTGAGTTATTTTGAGTGGACAACAAATTGACACTGTTATACAAGCTGTACACTCACTACTTTACATTGTAGCAAAGTGTCATTTCTTCAGTGTTGTCACATGAAAAGATATTATAAGATATTTACAAAAATGTGAGGGGTGTACTCACTTTTGTGAGATACTGTACATGTCCCCTATGGTAGTACCCGGGTCCCTATACACTTTTTATGGCAATAACTTGCATATAAGCCTTTAAAATGAGCACTTTAGATTTTTCATGTTTGAGTCCCATTGATTTTAATGGCCTTTGCGTGTTCGCACACATGTTTTGCCTGTTCGCAATTTCTGGTGTGAACCAACCAAACTGGGGGGTTGTTCTGCCCATCCCTACTTACATTCAGGTTAAACTTTTATAAAAAGCTCAATACGTATAGCCCCACTCTGGGCAAAAAACAAATTTGCCATAACTCCCTTCCACCCTTTATAATTCATCCTGACAGGCTTTTAGGAGCCCCATCCAGGTCCCTGTCTGCCACCTGTTCCAGTGTGGAGACCACTTTCCAGCACTGCAATGGTGCCCCAAGACCACTGGTCCCCTGCTGTCCCCCTGAGATGAGATTACATCAGCTGCTTCTCTCTCCTAAGGGGACTCCACCATTGGCCATCCGTTAGATCAGTTAGGGGGATCACTTCTAGGGGTAGAAGGAGTTATTTGTTTTTCAAAAAGAGCTTTAAACGTCCACAAGCAGTCATTGAGTTGTATAACTTGTTTTAGTTAGACCTAGCACACAGAATCTGTATCCATCTGTACACAGGAGAGCAGTACTCCATGATTATTTTTATTCAATCTTGGTGTTCTGCAACACATATACTATATTGCCAAAAGTATTGAGACACCTGCCTTTACACGTACACTCCCACCTTAGTCCATAGGGTTCAATATTGACCATTCTTCCATAAGCGCATTTGTGAGGTCAGGCACTGATGTTGGATGAGCAGGCCTGGCTCGAAGTCTCTGCTCTAATTCATCCTAAAGGTGTTCTATTGGGTTGAGGTGCAGGCAAGTCAAGTACTTCCACCTTAACTCGCTCATCCACACTATATTGCCAAAAGTATTGAGCCACCCCTCCAGTTCATTTGGTGGAGGGGGGATTATGGTGTGGGGTTGTTTTTCAGGGGTTGAGCTTGGCCCCTTAGTTTCACTGAAGGGAACTCTTAAGGGGCCAACATATCAAGACATTTTGGACAATTTGATGCTACTTTGTGGGAACAGTTTGGAAATGGCCCCTTCCTATTCCAAAATGACTGTGCACCAGTGCACAAAGCAAGGTCCATAAAGACATGGATGAGTGAGTTTGGGGTGGAGGAACTTGACTGGCCTGCACAGAGCCCTGACCTCAACCCAATATAACACCTTTGGGATGAGTAAGAGCGGAGACTGTGAGCCAGGCCTGCTCATCCAACATCAGTGCCTGACCTCACAAATGCGCTTCTGGAAGAATGGTCAAACATTCCCATAGACACACTTCTAAACCTTGTGGACGGCCTTCCCAGAAAAGTTGAAGCTGTTATAGCTGCAAAGGGTGGGCCAACTCAATATTGAACCCTATAGACTAAGACTGGGATGCCATTAAAGTTCATGTGCGTGTAAACGCAGACATCCTAATACTTTTGGCAATATAGTGTAGGAGATCAGTCCCATGCAATCATGCTCCACAAACCATGCTGTGCTGCAATACACAGGAGACCACTCTTGTATGATCAATCTCCTCCAATCCTACAGTGCTACAATGCATAAGTGAGATCCCTCTTGCGTGATTATTCGATCAGCCCACTCCAATCCTCTTCTGCTACAGTACACAAGAAATCAGTTTAATATGATCAATCTCATCGAATCTTGATGCTCTGCAGTACACAGTAGGTCCGTTTTCTGCAATCCATACACAAGAGAGATTCCTCCTATGTTATCAAATTCCTCTAATCTTGCTGTGCTATAATACACAAAAGAGATCCCTCTTGTGAGATGAATCGCTTATCTTGCTTTCCTTCAAAACCTAAGAGGTCAGTGTTGCAGTACACATAAGATCAGTCTTGTGCAATCAATCTCCTCTAATCTTGCTGTGCTACAATACACTGGAGATTTGGTTTTGTGATCAGTCTCCTCCATTCTTGCTGTACTGCAAAGCACAAGAGATCAGTCATGTGCAATTGATCTCTTGCAATCTTGCTTTGCTGCAGGACACAGGGTATCAGTTGCATGCAATCAATCTCCTCCAATCATGCTATGCCAATGTATTCAGTATTAGCGATTAGGCTTGTCTTTAGAGACCAAAGCGATAAGAAGATTATTTGCTCATTAGAAGGAACTAGCTACCTATCCTGTATATAGTATATTTAATGTTTAGGTTGTCAAAAAATTTGTAGATTTTTGCCCTCCATTTCTATAATATTAGTAGTAGTCAGTATTATCGCTCTGATACTTTCTGGCATTGCAGTCCTATTTCCTGGTTTAACTTTACTGTTTCCCAGATCAGCCCTTTGCAATGCATACTGAACACAGGTATTGATGCCGATTTACTGTCCAGTGAGGAGGTTGGAGGTGACACAGGAAGATGAATTGTTAAACAAGAAAGATTAATTGCTTATGTGTGACACCCATCTGGCTCTGCAGTGTGGAAGATGACATCAAAAGATTGGAAATTAAAGCAAAACTGGAAGGCTGGAGTTTTGCTTTAATCACATTATTCATGAGTTATTTTTTTTTCTAATTTATGTGTAACCCTATGAATAATTTTACGAGACATCGTAGCCCTATGAATAATTTTACAAGACATTTTTCTTGTGTGTTGCCTTAGCACAAACTAATCTTGGAGAATTGTTATACATCTCTGACAAATCACATGTGTAGCTTTGCCCGCATTTCTTTCTTTATTTTCATAATTGCACATCTTTCATGCAAAACGACTCAAAACTCATCCCACTTATTGGCTCAACCTTAAACGTCCTTTCCGTTACAGGCTGTTGCCCCATTAAAGCAGGCCTTTTCAGGGATGGCCCTTATACTGGGTAATCTCTTGTCCCCTACTGCCCAAAAACAATTCAGACTCAAAGACTTTTTAACTTCCAAAGATGACAAAGCAATATCAAAATTATGTAGCCACTACCAGATGAAAGGTCAACTATTCACATCTCAAGGAACCCCCTTTGTAACAACTTCTGGAGGAACCCTAAAATTCCACAGAACCTTTATTGAGAATTACTGTTGTAGATGTTTAAACCCACATGTGTAGTATTGCCCTAGGAGCAACTGTAGAATACAACAAAGGCTGTTTTTATTTAAAATTGGATTGGATTCATGAATAAAATAAGTATATCAAATAAATAGTATATTACACATTACATGCAATAATACAATGTTCTAGTTGCCAAGGACATTCTTATATGTATTAGATCGAAGTTAAAAAAAGAATTGTACTGACTTAAAGTGGTTGTAAACCTAAAAACAAAAAAACCTGCAAGACAAAGGCGTAATGAGCTAGTATGCATCACATGCTAGCCCATTATGAAATAATTACCTTCGATTTAAGCAACATGTCTCCCGGAGTTATCTCAAGGGTTCGTGGGCTCTGGTGGTGTGATTGGCTGGAGCTGCGATGATGTCACTCCCGCACATGCGCATGAAAGCCGCCGGTCACGGCACGGGCCCTGAAGAAATGGCACCAGCGGGCCGTTTCTTTAGTGCACATGTGCCGATGATGTTGGCATGTGCCGGTACAGTGAATATCTCCTTAACCACTTCAGCCCCGGAAGAATTTCCCACTTTAGGACCAGAGCACTTTTTGCGATTCGGCGCTGCGTCGCTTTAACTGACAATTGCGCGGTCGTGCGACGTTGTACCCAAACTAAATTTGCGTCCTTTTTTTCCCACAAACAGAGCTTTCTTTTGGTGGTATTTGATCGCCTCTGCGTCATTTCTGATCGCCTCTATAAACAAAAGAAGAGCGACCATTTTGCAAAAAAACCCCAAATTTCTTACTTTTTGCTAAAATTCAAATCCCAAAAAAAATATAAAAAAACATTTTTTTTCACCGTTTTTGGCCGATTTATATAATTCCTCATATTTGCGATAAAAAAAATTGCAATCGGCGTTTATTGATTTGTTTGCGCAAAAGTGGCCGCGTTTACGGATGGTGAGAATTCATTTCTGGGGTTTTTATTTTTTTTTATTTTTTACTAGTAATGGCGGCGATCTGCGATTTTTAGCGGTAATGTGGTATTGGGGCAGACATGTCGGAACATTTTTGACACTTTTTTGGGACCAATGACATTTATTCAGCGATCAGAAATTTAAATGTCCACTGATTACTGTATAAATGTCATTGGCAGTGAAGGGGTTAACCTGCAGGGGGAGAGCTAGGGGTTAATCGTGTTCCCTGGGTGTGTTCTTACTGTGGGGGGGGTTGGGCTAACATGGGCATGATAGATCTAACTGATCCCAGTGACAGGGATCAGTAGATCTCTCATGCCCCACTGACAGGGCGATGTAAACACGGCGGTTCCCCGTTCTTTCCCTGTAGCCGCTCATCGCGGCTCGCCGGCGGACATCGGGTCCGCCCGAGCAGCAGGCACACTCCCCAGGAGTGCGGCGGGTGCGCGCGCGCGCCCCCTGGTGGCCAAAAGCAGATTGCCGCTTATTTACGGCGATTCGCGCAGGGCTCCCCGACTGCCGCCATGAAAAGACGGCGCGCGGTGGGGAACCTGTTAACTGTGCAAGTTTAGGAGATATTCACGGTAACTACAGGTAAGTCTTATTATAGGCTTATCTGTAGGTAAAAGTGGTGTAACAGGGTTTACAACCACTCTAAGCTCACAACAAGTAGTGGCTGGGGAGTGATCAATAGGAGTGAAATAAATTGTGTTAACACATCCAAACAGATATAAGAAGGTCATGCTAGCTTAGTCATCTACTTCAACCATTCCTCATAGCTTTATCTATTCAAAACTAAAAAAAAACAACCAAAGATAAAATAAAATAAAAAAATGGTTTTACAATGGTTTTACATACTGTACAACATGCAAACTCCTCTGTACGAAGCTCCTAGTTGTAGTTGCGATCTTACCTGCTCCCATACAGTGCAGGACTAATAGCCCAACTAATGGTACATGATGATGCCAAAGAACTGCCCACAACCTGGAGCAGAGGAAAGAAAAGTGCCAGAGCCTTCCAGAGACAGATGGAAAGGTACATAATGCAGCATCTTCTTCTACACCCCAGAGCATTTACACTTTGCATTGCTGGTGAGGGACACTGAAAAAGTATTTTTTTATTTCTGCTAAGAGTGTGGCTTTAGCAAACCTGTACATTTCTTGTACAGTACCCTTGAAAGTATATAAATATGTTTGGCAATTTAACAATTAACAGTGAATAGTTCATTCTTTTTTGAACTTGCATCGATTGTGACTGCAGGGATCCAATCATTTTTCCAGAGACTGTGTTTATTTCTACTCATCTGAAGTTACAACAGTTAGTTGTTACTAGATGATATCATGTAATCAATTCACCAACTGGGCTTGGAATCAATTCTGACTCAAAGTAATTCTGAGTAGTGATTAACTATAACCAGATACCCACTGTTCTCTCGATACATGGTAAAGCAAGTGGAGGTGATACTTTCTTTTGAAACGAAATCTTGCAAAACCAAAATAGTCTATAGATTTTATGCAAAAATCATATATTTGCATGCTTAGGCTTCACACTGTATGATATATGTACCTGTATATTAAAAATAGTAATGACATCTAAAAAAAAAAAGAAATCTTAAAGGGTGAAATGTTATTTGTGACTAAGTCCTTTTGTCTTCCTCTACCTTTTGCGATCTGTAAAAATGAACCTTTATCATTTAATTTTTCAATTAGATGCAGCATGCACTTTTACACATGTTAATTCTACACTTTGTTATTATAGGATCACATGATCCTATCAGCAGGACTGTGATATCATCGGACACTCCCAATCCTGCTTTGAAATACTGTATGGAATTGAAGTGGTTCAGGTGTAGGAAGATGAAGAGGAGCCTGTTGATAGCTTCTAGTTCCACTAATATGGCATCTGCCCTGCAGAATGAACGACAGTGGCAATGCTTGAAGGATAAGCTTAAAGTGGTTCTAAAGGCAAAAGTTTTTTAGTCTTAATGCATTCTATGCATTAAAGTGATTGTAAAGTCTCTGTTTTTTTATATAAAAATAACAAACATGTTATACTTACCTGCTCTGTACAGTGGTTTTGCACAGGGCAGCCCTGATTCTCCTCTTCTCCAGTCCCTCTTCGGCTCTCCTTGCCCTTCACCCCTGTCGAGTGCCCCCACAGCAAGCAGCATGCTATGGGGACATCGGAGCCAAGCTGCAGCTCCGTGTGTCCATTCAGACATGGAGCCCCAGTTCAGCCCCGCCCCCTTTCTCTCCTGATTGGCTGAATGACTTTGATTGATAGCAGCGGGAGCCAATGGCACCGCTGCTGTGTCTCAGCCAATCAGGAGGGAAAGTCCCAGATGGCCGAGGCACTGGTGGACATCGCTGGATAGAGATGGGGCTCAGGTAAGTATTAGGGGGCCTGAGGGGGCTGCTGCACACAGGAAACAGGAACATACCTAAAAGAACATACCTAAGGTACATTTAAGCAGCTGGGTGGTCAATGGTTGCCCATGTCATGATCTGCCGTCTGGCACTATGTTAGGTTTCTAGCTGGCTTCTGTTCTCTTATAGAAAATGATACCACATGAATTATGAAATATTGCTCTGGACATGAAGGAGTAAATTTCTCCATTTGAAGCAGCTTAGCCTTGACCAGTATAAAACAGCTGAATGGAAGGCACACTGGAGACAATGAGTTTGATGACAATACTTCTGAGAGATAGCCATTCTTCTTCAGAAAAGTAATTTTCAAATCATGGTCACTGCCCAAGTCAGTTTAGAACTATTAGATGAAATTGGCCTTGTCAGTGTTTGGTTGAATGTTAGATGAATACTTACATGGTATGAAATTGGCTCAACCTGAATCTGATCAAAAGCTAAAAAGTATTTTTCTATAACACTTGATGCTGTTGCTGCTAAAAGAAAGTCACCGTTCAAAGAAATCTTTGTCACTATTTTTTAAGACATCTCTGAGAAGTAGAAAATACATCACAAGAGATATTCCAGGTTATGGTGTTTAATTACTACCGAAAGACCCTGTGGTAAAAAGTGTTTAGCATCAGGGGCATAACTATTATTCATGGGGTCCCATAGCAAAAGTTTTCTGGGCCCCCCTTCCCTCAGTGACCTCTAGGGATGAGCCTAAGTTTTAATCTAAACATAAGTTTGAACCAAACCATGGCTTTTTGGGCATTTAGATGAGCACTCAAACATTTACCTGTTCACGAGGAGCCAAATAAAATGTATCCTCCATGATGGAGGTTTAGTATGTATTTTTGGGGGTCCCCATTGCATCATTTACAAAACAAAGGCCTTCACAATAGAGAAAATTGGTGTGACAATATTCAACTCCCATAGACTACAATAGGATTCCAGTTCAGCTTCCAAACTTTTAATATGTTCCACTGAATCTCTACAAACCCAGCTATGTTTGGCCAAGTAACCTATCTTTGTAACACTTGGCAAAGTCAGTTGGGGCAATAGTGTAATTGAATGTAAATTCCCCTAATGATGGAAGGCTGGGATCCAACCGGATACGAGTCTATTCCTCCACCAGGGAAGGGACTTTAAATGTGCCAAGCAAGTGAGAAACCAAATAATATATACAAAAAACCCTCATGTCATAGAAACATCAGCTTTATTGTATCTTGTTAAAAGATGCCATTTAGATTAAAATCAACAGTACAAAACAATCAGACAATGTACAATGTACATAGGTATAGCAAGTGTGTGACATCCAACGTTTTTCGCTACATATGCTTATTCAGGGTACACACTCTAAAGATGGCAGCCAAAAGAAGTGCCTTAAAACAATTAAAAAGACAAACTCCTATGTATAACCCTCCATCCCAGGGTAGGAACCTGTAAAGGTACCCAGAAGCCCCACACTTATGGGCCAAGAAGGTGGGATTACATATCTCAAACCCTTTATATCCAGGATGACACCATTCCAAATGATGGATAGTTAAAAAGACTCCTGAGAGGAAAAGACAGGGATGGACATCCAAGACAAATGTGTTGCTGAACCCACTATACTTCACTTCAAACGTCTGCCAAAGACTGTGTTTGCTTCATACACTGCGTCCTTACACTGTAACTTATCCTAACATAATGCATGTCTAAATCAAGGACAGGCAGCAGTACAGCTAACACATACAAAACAAAAAGGCACAGAGGCCTAGTGCATTATCAACAGCATTTTATTTGAAAAATCTAAACCAAAAAAGTGCATATTTACAATGGCCGTAGATTAAACCAGTGTAGACCCAAGTGGCAATTGTGACCCATGATTAGAAATGAAAATTGCACAAAGCTGACTTCAATCAGACTTGCCATTTGACACATTTCAAGGGATAGGCCCTCTTCTTCCGAACCTTCAGAGCTTGGACCTTCAAGCACCACCCAGCTCAAAAAAACAAACATGTTATACATGCCTGCTTTATGCAGTGGTTTTGCACAGAGCAGCCCGTATCCTCCCCTTCTCGGGTCCCTCGCCAACTCTCTTGGCCCCTCCCTACTGTTGAGTGTCCCCACAGCAAGCAGCATTCAGACACGGAGCCGCAGTTCAGCCCCGCCCCCTCTATCTCCTGATTGGCTAACTTACTTTGACAGCAATGGCGCTGCTGCTGTGTTTCAGCCAATCAGGAGGGAGAGATCTGGACGACCGAGGCACTCGTGGTTAGAAATGGGGCTCAGGTACATATTAGGGGCTGAGGGGGCTTCTGCACACTGAAGGTTTTGTATCTTAACCACTTAAGCCCCGGAGCCCTTTTTTACATCTGTTGTTTAAATGTTAAAATCATTTTTTTTTTGCTAGAAAATTACTTAGAACCCCCAAACATTATATATATATATATATATATATATATATATATATATATATAAAACACCCTAGAGAATAAAAGGGCAATCATTGCAATACTTTTTATCACACAGAATTTGCTCAGTGGTCTTTCAAGCGCGATTTATTCGGAAAAAAATCACTTTTTTGAGTTAAAAAATAAGATAACAGTAAAGTTAGCCCTATTTTTTTTATATTGTGAAAGAGGATGTTATGCCGAGTAAATAGATACCATACGTGTTACGGTTGAAAATTGCGCACGCTTGCAGAATGGTGACAAATTCGAGTACTTTAAACTCTCCATAGGCGACGCTTTAAACATTTTTAATGGTTACCAGGTTAGAGGTGCAGTGGAGGTCTTTTGCTAGAATTATTGCTCACACTCTGGCGATTGGGGTGATACCTCACATGTGTGGTTTGAACACCGTTTTCATATGCGAGTGCGACTTACGTATACGTTTTCTTAGCTACGCGAGCTTGCGGGGACGGTGGCGCTTTACATTTTTTTATTATTATTTTATTTATTTATTTTTTTAGCACTGTTCCTTTAAAAAAAAATCCTGATCACTTTTATTGCTATCACAGGGAATGTAAACATCCCTTGTGATACTAATATATGGTGACATGTAGTGGAAGACATTGAGTGCACCGATGCCCAACCACTTCTGTTTCAGGATGAGGACATGGAAACACCACCGCAGCACGTCTCTGATGATGATGAAACTGCTGAGGCTTTCTACAGTGTGCAGACTGACAAGGAGGGCAGTGGTGAAGAGTGGGTGGAAGATGATGTGGAGGATAATGAGGTCCTAGACCCCACATGGAATGAAGGTCATGCGAGTGACGTGTGCAGTTTGGAGGAAGGGGTGGTGGTCGCACAGAGGCACCAGCACAGCAAAAGAGGAAGCAGGTTGCAAAAGCGGAGCGAACGTCCCCTAGATAGTAATCCTGCTACTACTACTATGGTGACATGTACTCTTTATGGAGGGATGGGGGGGGGTCTAAAAGAACCCCCATCCCTCCTTTACACTTCACAGTATTCAGATCACCAAAAACTGCAATTCTTAATACTGTTATTTTTATAAAACCAGCGTCCGTTACCCACAGAGTAAACAAATCCGGAATTTGATGAAGGAGACCCGACTGGAGCTATTTCCGGCTTTCTTCAGGAACTGTAAAGTTCGGGTTCGTACCGGACTTTAGGGTGTCCGTGTCCCGAACTCGGACATTTGAGAAAAAGATTTTTTCGCGACTTTAGAATAACTGCAGGGCAGCCAATCAACAAGCGTTTCACTTGTTTGCCCTTAGAAGCCATCACAACCATGCCTACTAATGGCATGGCAGTGATTGGCCAGTGCATCATGTGACCCAGCCTCGATATAAGCTGGAGTCACGTAGCGCTGCATGTCACATGATCTCATACTAGTGTAGGGAGAGGATGCTGCCGTCGCTGTGAGGCACAGATTAGCATTATAAAATCATCTCATACTAGTATAGGGAGAGGTTACTGCTGCTGGTGTGAGGGATAGATTAGCGTTATAAAATCATCTCATACTGGTATAGGGAGAGGTTCCTGCTGCGGGTGCGAGGAACAGATTAGCGTTATAAAATCATCTCATACTGGTGTAGGGAGAGGTTCCTGCTGCTGGTTTGAGGGACAGATTAGCGTTATAAAATCATCTCATACTGCTGTGGGAGAGGTTCCTGCTGCTGGTGTGAGGGACAGATTAGCGTTATAAAATCAACTCATACTGGTGTAGGGAGAGGTTCCTGCTGCTGGTGTGAGGGACAGATTAGCGTTATAAAATCATCTCATACTGGTGTAGGGAGAGGTTCCTGCTGCTGGTGTGAGGGACAGATTAGTGTTATAAAATCATCTCATACTGGTGTAGGGAGAGGTTCCTGCTGCTGGTGTGAGGGACAGATTACTGTTATAAAAAATAATATAAATTTGTGCTAAATAGTACATTTGCATCCAGAATGAGGAGAGCGTCAAATAAGGGATGCGGTCGTGGGGCTGCTGGTGCTGCTGGTGTTGGTGGTGTTGGTGAAGCTCCTGTTGCAAGGAGAGGACGTGGTCCAACTGTGCCAGCTACACGCACAAGTGAAATACATTCCTCAGGTGCGAATAGCTGACAGAACCTTCAACATTAGGCCCGAATGCCGCTCAACGAATGGTGAGGCCAGAACAAGTACAGGCGATAGTAGATTGGGTGGCAGACAATGCCTGCAGTTCCTTCACATTGTCTCCCACCCAGTCCCTTGCTGAAAGCTCAGAATTGGCACCTGAACCCCATGGCCATCTGTCTTTCACCTCAGCCCCTTGTAAATCAGCCAAGCAGTCTGAACCCCAAGTCATGCAGCAGTTTCTTATGCTTTTTGATGACTCTGCTGGTGTACATTCCGTGGGCCATCCACATAGCCCTGCCCCAGAAGTGGAAGACATTGAGTGCACCGATGCCCAACCACTTCTGTTTCAGGATGAGGACATGGAAACACCACCGCAGCACGTCTCTGATGATGATGAAACTGCTGAGGCTTTCTACAGTGTGCAGACTGACAAGGAGGGCAGTGGTGAAGAGTGGGTGGAAGATGATGTGGAGGATAATGAGGTCCTAGACCCCACATGGAATGAAGGTCATGCGAGTGATGTGTGCAGTTTGGAGGAAGTGGTGGTGGTCGCACAGAGGCACCAGCACAGCAAAAGAGGAAGCAGGTTGCAAAAGCGGAGCGAACGTCCCCTAGACAGTACTCCTGCTACTACTCACCGCACCCAGGGACCTAGCACACCAAAGGCAGCTCAAAGGAGTTCCCTGGCATGGCAGTTCTTCAGACAATGTGCTGACGACATGACACGAGTGGTTTGCATGCTGTGCAATCAGAGCCTGAAGTGAGGCATAAATGTTCTAAACCTGAGCACAACCTGCATGACCAAGCACGAGCTGCAGTGGAATAAGCACCTCAAAATCCAAGAGGTCTTGGGCTCCTCCTCCTTCCTCTTCTGCTGCTGCCTCGGCCTCTTCCTCCACCTCTACAGTGCCAGTGTCACCTGCCACCCAGCAAACAGACAATGTGACAGCAATGTCACCATGTCCGCCACGTCCCTAAACATTTCCACACCATGGTCCCATGGAAGCTTACAGCTGTCCATCTCCCAAACACTGGAGAGAAAGAGGAAGTACCCCCCTACCCACTCGCGATCCCTGGCCCTGAATGCCAGCATTTCAAAATTCTTGGCCTTTGAAATGCTGTCATTCCGTCTGGTTGACACAGACAGTTTTGAAAACCTGATGGTGGTGGCTGTCCCACAGTACGTGGTTCTCAGCCGCCACTACTTTTCCAGGTGAGTCATCCCTTCCCTGCACAAACAAGTCGGGGACAAGATCAAGTGTGCACTGCACAACGCCATCTGTGGCAAGGTCCACATAACCACTGATACTTGGACCAGTAAGCACGGGCAGGGATGCTATATCTCGCTAACTGCACACTGGGCAAAATGTAGTGGAGGGTGGGCCTGAGGCGGATAGCAGTTTGGCGCATGTCCTTCCGCCACCGAGGATTGCAGGGCATTTCTCTTTGTCTCCTGTTGCCTCCTCCTCCTGCTGCTCCGCTTCCTCCTCCTCTACCACCTCCTCATCTGGTCAGCGTAACACCTTCACCACCGACTTCAGCACATCCAAGGGGAAACGACAGCAGGCTGTTTTAAAACTGATATGTTTGGGGGATAAACCCCACGCTGCGCAGGAGCTGTGGATGGGCTTTGAAAAACAGACCGATGAGTGGTTGTTGCCACTGAGCCTCAAGCCCGGCCTGGTGGTGTGCGATAATGGGCGAAATCTCGTAGCAGCTCTGGGCCTAGCCGGTTTGACACACATCCGTTGCCTGGCGCATGTGCTGAATTTAGTGGTGCAGAAATTTCTAAAAAACTACCCGGATATGTCAGAGCTGCTGCAGAAAGTGCGGGCCGTCTGTGCGCGCTTTCGGCATTCTCACCCTGCTGCTGCTCGCCTGTCTGCGCTGCAGCGGAATTTCTGCCTTCCTGCTCACCGCCTCCTATGCGATGTGCCCACAAGGTGGAACTTCACCTTGCACATGCTGGAGAGACTGTGCGAGCAGCAGCAGGCAATAGTGGAGTTTCAGCTGCAGCACACACGGGTCAGTCGCTCTGCAGAACAGCACCACTTCACCACCAACGAGTAGGCCTCCATGCGAGACCTGTGTACCATATTCTGGTGTTTCGAGTACTCCACCAACATGGCCAGTGCTGAAGACGCTGTTATCAATGTTACTATCCCACTTCTATGTCCCTTGAAAAAACACTTGGGGCGATAATGGAAGAGGATGTGGCACAGGAGGAGGAGGAAGAGGGGTCATTTCCATGGTTATCAGGCCAGTCATTCACAAGTGGCTCGGAGGGTGGGTTCCTGCACCAGCATAGGCCAGGTAAAAAATTTTCAGTTCACAGTTCTGGAGGATGAGGAGGATGAGGATGATGAGGAGGAGGAGGAACCATGTTCACAGCAGGGTGGCACACAACGCAGCTCGTGGCTATCACTAGAGTGTGGCTGGGGGGGATACAGAGGACACAGATAATACACCTCCCACAGAGGACAGCTTGTCTTTGCCTCTGGGCAGCCTGGAACACATGAGCGACTATATGCTGTAGTGCCTGGGCAATGACAGCCGAGTTGCCCACATTGTAACTTGCGCTGTTTACTGGGTGGCAGTCCTTAATTCCCTCACTGGAGCATGATCGTAAGATGCGCGACTACAAGCGCACGCTGGTAGACGCGCTGCTGAGGGCATTCGCAAATGACACCGGGGGCTCAGTGGAAGCACAAAGCGAAGGCAGAGGAGGAGGAAGAGGTCGCCAACGCAGCTGTGGCACCACCAGCACCTCAGAAGGCAGGGTTAGCATAGCCGAAATGTGGAAAAGCTTTGTCAGCAGCCCGCCACAACAAACAGCACCACCAGCTGATAGGCAACGTCTTAGCAGGAGGCAGCATTTCAGCAACATGGTGGAACAGTATGTGTGCACACGCCTACACGTACTGACTGATGGGGGCGTAATCACAGACAATTTTATTAAAATGAACCAGGCATGGATCCCGGCCTCACACAGCCATTGGTATACTTAAGTGATACCTTTTTTTTTAATATGTCTCAATATTTTGGGGGCTACCCCAATTAGAAAAAAAAAAACAAAAAAAAAACAGTGTTGGCTACCTCCTCCTCCACCGCCACTTCCACCATCTACACCGCCGCGGTCACCGCCTCCTCAACCCCCTACTCCACATCCACCTTCTCCTCCATTTTTTTTTTTTATGTGATTTTAAGTTATTTCCCTATCCACATTTGTTTGCAGGGCACTTGTCCTACACTTACCCCCATTTTGCTTCCTTTTGCAGCCCTCTAGCCCTTTCCAGGACTTTTTAGAGCCATTTTTGTGCCCAAAAGTTCGAGTCACCATTGACTTCAATGGGGTTTGGGGTCAAGTTTGGGGTCGAACTCGAACTTTTTCATGAAGTTCACCCGCCAAACCTGCACGTGCCGTATCAGAGCTCCGGTCTCCCGGCGTGACGGGAGGCCGTTGAAGAGCGGGGGGGACGTCCCCTCCCGTGGCCCGGGATGATGGCCGAGCAGCTCCCAATCCGGATCGGCTGTTATCGCCGGATAGCCAATCGCCCGCTCTAAAAAACGATTCTGGGGTATAGCCTGTAGCTGCAGCCTATATCCCGATACATCCAGTTAAAACTGCCGCCGTTTATAAACAGCGATTCTCATTAAGTGGTTAATGCATAGAATGCATTAAGATAAAAAACCTTCTGCCTTTAGAATCATTTTAACCACTTGCCGACCGCCAACCGCAGGTTGACGGCGACAAAGTGGTTTGATATCGCAAACCGCCGTCATACGACGGCGGCTGCGAGATCGCGCACTGTGAGCGCACGCGCGCCGCCGGAGGCCCACATGCTCACTATGTTCGGGGAGGGCCAGGGAGCAGGTGCCGTGGACTCGATCTCCGCCGGCTACCCGCGATGGCCCCCCCCGCACTGAAAGAACGGAGGTCCGTGTAAGTAAACACGGACCTCCGTTCTGTGAGAGGGGGAAAGGCTGTGATCACAGCCTTCCTCTACATGGAAGCTGTTATCACTTCACTTCCCCTGTTAGGGCAGCCCCCATACAGTTAGAACACGCCCAGGGAACACAGTTAACCCTTAGAGCGCCCCCTGCAGGTTAACCCCTTCACTGCCAATGGCATTTACACAGTAATCAGTGAATTTTTATAGCACTGATCGCTGTATAAATGCCAATGGTCCCAAAAAAGTGTCAAAATGTTCCGACATGTCCGATGAAATATCGCAGTACCGCTAAAAATCGCAGATCGCCGCCATTACTTGTAAAAAATAAAAAAAAATAAAAACCCCAAAAATGAATTCTCATCATCCGTAAACGCGACCACTTTTGCGCAAACCAATCAATAAACGCCGATTGTGATTTTTTTTTTATCACAAATATGAGGAAGAATATAAATCGGCTAAAACCAATGAAAAAAAAAAATTTTTATATTTTTTTTTTGGATTTGTATTGTAGCAAAAAGTAAGAAATTTGGGTTTTTTTGCAAAATTGTCGCTCTTCTTTTGTTTATAGCGGCGATCAGAAAAGACGCAGCGATGATCAAATATCACCAAAAGAAAGCTCTATTTGTGGGAAAAAAAAGGATGCAAATTTCGTTTGGGTACACGACCGCGCAATTGTCAGTTAGAGCAACGCAGCGCCGAATCGCAAAAAGGGCTCTGGTCCTAAAGTGTGAAATCCTTCCGGGGCTGAAGTGGTTAAAGTGTATTCCCACCTTCTCAGTCAAATTTGAGAACTACCCACTATATGTTTGTTTTGTGTTCCCATTCACACAGCATACCTCAAAGTAGTTTACAAAAAAACACTGTCTTTTTACCTAGGACTCTATGGGCATGTTCTATTGATTAGAATAGATAGCAATGTAAAGATAAGAGGCTTGGGCGGCACCATACAATGTACCGCCCAAGCCTTGAGATCTTTAAGCCTTTGTAATACAGACAACATTCAAATATAGTTTACAACAGACAATGAAATGTGCCAGCACAGTACAGACAGGGTTGATTGAATTAAACATTTTGATTTATCCGAACTTATCAGAATCTAAAAATCCTCTTTAGAATAAGGGAGGGGGGCCTTAGATATTCCCCCAGGGCAGTTAGTACAGGGTACTCCTTGTTACTCATTCCCACATAGAAGAAAATTAAAAAGTAAAGAAAAAAGCACCCTCACTGTGAAAAAGTCCTGAATTTTACTAGCTCAATACCAGCATGTGGCATCCCCTTTATTTTTAGGTCATTGTTCAGTTTTTTTTCAGTGCTGTTATAGTTTGACTGGCAAATTACTTGGTCATGTAACACTGTACCCCAAAGACATTTATTCTGGTGGTGTTTAATAACAACTGAATTAAAAAAAATACTATATAAACTATATGGAAAGAAAAACATAGCCCAAACATATCTAATAAAAATTCCACAACAGTACACCCTTAAATTGACCCTGTTTTGGAAAGTGGACACCATAAGGCAGTGGTTCTCAACTCCGGTCCTCGGGACCCACTAACAGGCCAGGTATGCAGCATAACTGAAATACATCACAGGTGATGGAATTTGCTGCTCAGTGATTGCAGTATTCTAGTCTGCATCTCCCCAAGGTAATACTTAAAATCTGGCTTGTTGGTGGATCCCGAGGACCGGAGCTGAGAACCACTGCCATAAGGTGATGTTATTTTTTGCTACATTTTTTAAATCAAAGAAACATGCTGATTCCGAGGTTGTTAAGGTACACTTAGCTTTGAAAAGTTGCTCACTTAAGCCAAATACAAGTCTCCCATTATTAGTGAAAGAAAGTTCCCCGAAAAGTTCCCTGAAATTACATTTCACTTAAATTCATTCTGTGCAACAGCTAGATGTCATAAACAAACCCAAAACGCTTTAAAGCCCTCCTTCCCATAAAAACGCACAATCATTGCTGGTCTGCGACACTTTAAACCCTCCATCCCCGATACATAAGCACAAAAAAACAACCCCACAATATGTGGTGGCCAGTGGCAGTTTACTCATTCCTATGTATAGCAGAGGGTGGTGTGATGATACACCCAGCCTGCATTTTATGGCCCATTCGTAAAATGTAGGCAGTGGTGTGCAGCCTGCAGTGTTCTATGGAGTTCAACCATGATTGGTTGAGAGGCCTGTCACCTAACTCTAATGAGTCACGTGACTGGGGTTGCCTTTTTTTATACTTTACTGCTATCACATTCAGAAAAATAGAAAAGCCCTGAAGCTAGCAGAGAACTAAAACTTTTTCTTTTTAATCAGCAGTATGTTAGTACTGCTGTTTTATAAATGCGACCCTGAGTTTAACGTGGTTGTAAACCCTTCCATATACCCAGTGAAGTGACTGGCATCAGGTAATACATAGAAATTAAGCAAATCCTTTCGACATAAGTTGTACCTGTTTAGCTGCAGTATCCTCTTCTCTACAGCCATACAAAGTAAAACATTTAAAAAGCTTGTCTGCCCTATCATAAAAATGAGGGCAAGGAGATGAAATTACACACTGCAGAGCTCAGTGAAGAGAGCTCTGAAAGCTGATTGGAGGGATGGAACACCCCTCTTTTTACACAGCGCACAGGAACAGAGCTGAGGTTGTCAATCACAGGCTGCGTGCTGGAGATCCCCCGTCACCTTTTTTCTCTCAGTGTCAGCAAAGCTTGTCAGAAGTGACACATGCAGAAAGCAGATGAATGAAGCAGCAGACAGAAATAACACCTAGTGTTCTTAATTGAGACAAGTACATAGTATAGAGCGATATGCTGTGTTTATATTGTATGCCTCAGGTTTACAACCACTTTAAAGTCAATTTTAAAAAAGAAATAGTTGCTAAACCCACAACAGTAAAATCAGCCTGTATATGCAGTAAAGCATGCTTGTTAGACTCACTGTGGAACCTAAGGGGTTAATCCTCTGCATTGTGTAAAAAGACTTTTTGATCCTGTCTCCTCCGATCCTCCCCTTCTTCTACTCTCCCCAATCCATCTCCTGGTAGTACAGAGCCTTGGAGGCACTCTGCACATTCTCAGTTTGGTGTGTATTGCTAGATTTTTTTTCTTAGGAAGGTGCATGTAATCAGCACAGGGCGAATCACCACTGTCCAGACAGAGGGTTAGGGGTCTTGCAGCCTCATAGGACAATCAGGGGAGAATGAAAACTCCTCCTACAAGCTTTAACAAGACACTGATAGAAGTCACAAGACTGCTCTATGTGCTAATGAGAATATGTATTTAGCAGTTTATATTTACTAAAACTATTGCATTTCCACGTTCTGTGTACTGTGGGAGACCAAATATAGTGAATGTAGGGTCCTGGGTTTAGTAACAATTTCGGGTGTCTGTCTCCCCCATACTCACTGATCCAGTGGTTTCCTGGTGTTCCTCTTCCAGGTAGCATGACTCTAAGCTCCACCCTGTGACCCCAGGATATGAAAGCTTCACCCCCTGCCCTGGACTCAGAGGAAAATGCTACAAAGTGTGGAACCATGTCATTATGTGACGCTGCTCTCAGTAGCATTAGAATCAGCCCACTGCCAAGGGAGGAGTGGACCCATGACAACGCTGAACCCCAAACCAGACACCTGAAAAAAGTTAAGCATGTAGATTTTATTTTATTTTTTTAATGGTGCAGAGCTGGCTTCAAAGGACGTAGGAGAAAAACTAGATGGGGACACAGAACCCAAGTCTGGAGTTGAGCTTTAACATTAACAAATCAATAGACATGTATATACATTATATTGTCAAAAGTATTGGGACACCTGCCTTTACACGCACATGAACTTTAATGACATCTCAGTCTTAGTCCGTAGGGTTCAATATTGAATTGGCCCACCCTTTGCAGCTATAACATCTACAACTCTTCCTGTCCACAAGGTTCAGGAGTGTGTCTATGGAAATGTTTGACCATTCTTCCAGAAGCACATTTGTGAGGTCAGCCACTGATGTGGACGAGAAGGCCTGGCTCTCAGTCTTCACTCTAATTCATCCCAAAGGTGTTCTACCGGGTTGAGGTCAGGACTCAATGCAGGTCAGTCAAGTTCCTCCACCACAAACTCGCTCATCCATGTCTTTATGGACCTTCCTTTGTGCACTGGTCCAAATCATTTGGTGGAGGGGGGATTATGGTGTGGGGTTGTTTTTCAGAGGTTGGGCTTGGCCCCTTAGTTCAAGTGAAGGGAAGTTTTAAGGCATCAGCATACCAAAACATTTTGGACAATTTCATGCTCCCAACTTTGTGGGAACAGTTTGGGGATGGCCCCTTCCTGTTCCAACATGACTGCGCACCAGTGCACAAAGCAAGGTCCATAAAGACATGGATGAGCGAGTTTGGGGTGGAGGAACTTGACTGGCGTGCACAGAGCCCTGACCTCAACCCAATAGAACACCTTTGGGATGAACTAGAGTGGAGACTGCAAGCCAGGCTTTCTCGTCTAACTCCCCAAAAAAGGCGGAGCCCCCAAATTTGGGATTGTAGTGGCAAGCAATGCACCAAAAGAGCTTAAAATATACCCATTTTTATTGATTAAAACAAGTGAGTACAAAATATCATAAAGTGCATGAAATTAAAATTACAGGCTGTATCACATGATCATACTGGTAGATAACAAGTAATATCTGACTCCATTCCAGTCAGCTATTACTTGTTATCTACCAGTATGATCATGTGATACAGCCTGTAATTTTAATTTCTTGCACTTTATGATATTTTGTACTCACTTGTTATAAGCAATAAAATGACGTGATGACGTCGGACACGACTGCGCATGCGCACGCCCTTGGTGGGTGCAATGAGCTGTCGCACTGGATGCTGACTCACCGGGGGACCAGGGAAGAATGGATCAGCCCCTCCCCTCAACATGGAGTATGAGGGCGGCTGTCCCGAATCTAGCACGGATCCGGTCCAGCTCCTGCATCTGCCCCGTCCCAATTCAATTGGGATGGGTATATTAGAGTGCCATGGTGGAACATACTTCCAGCATTGTGTTCGGATGTCCATTCCACAGGGTGTCTGCTGCGAATTGGGTATGTGCTCCTGCATATTGGGCTGTGTCTTACTTGGACCCCGGTGAATTTTTTTCCTCTGATTTGGAATCAATATGTACCCTGTTTATACTCCACTAGTTTATTGTACCTTCATTGAGGCCTTGTTTCTAACTGTGGCTGTTGCTTTGGTGTATATCCTCCAGTGAAATTATGACGTATTATGTGTTGCCTCATCTTGCAGCGACCACTACATTCTGCCACCATTTATTTGAGTTTTGTACTTACTTCCAGAGATTGTTGCAGGAATCCTTTCACGTTTCCTCGACATGCTGGGTGGCCCATGATTGTGCGATTTGAACCTACACCCCTGGCTTCAGCCGACTAAACGGCGTACGGCCAACATGCGTAACTAGCTAAAAAATTCTGCTATCATTACTTGGTAAGCATTTATAATCATGTGGGATGGGGGCCACGCATGCACATTATCACTGGTTTTTGTGTAGTTACTTTTGTAAATGTTCCATATGCCAATGTTTGCTTGTATGTTGCAGCTTACTGGCAGTCCTTTTTACTTATTAACACTGCTGTATAAATCTATAATATATTTTCAATGCTGTCTTTTTAGAACCACTCTGTGCAATGTTTATAATTTTCCTTGAAGAAGAAGTCTAATCAATCGACTTTGAAACATGTTGGAACTACAGATGGTCATCAGCTAATGGGCTCTACCCTTAGGCCCTATCTGTAATCTGTAATACATTGCGTGCTTCTCATTTTTTCATACTGAGTGGTTTATGTCTCTTTTGCTATACAAGAATCCTATGGATATTTTAATCATGTTTCAATGAATGTTGTAATTTTTTTATACTTTGATACTCTATTTGTGAACGTGTACCCTCAAAAATCCCTTGGGGCCCTATTTCCCAGGTCTGTAACTAAGACTGGGATGCCATTAAAGCAGAATTCCACCCAGAAGTGGAAATTCCACTTTAAGGGAACCCCCCTCGACATTCCACAATTAGCATGTCTTTTTTTTGGGGGGGGGGGGTGAATAGGGACCCTGTTTTCACAGGGCCCCTGGTCCACTTTCTCCCCTGGAGCCGCGGCTCCAGGAAGGAAGTCCACCTTCCCCCCTCGGTGATCTTCTGGGACACATCACGGGTGCCAGAAGATATGCCAGCCAGTCACAAGGGGCAGCGCGACTCGCGCATGCGCAGTGCGCGCCCGGCTTTGAAGCCAAAGCCGGGTGCCCACACCTGTGATGCCGGCGCCGCGGAGAGGAGGGGTAGAGGAGCGAGCCCTCAGGCGACCGCATCGCTGGAGGGAGGGACAGGTGAGTGGCTGATTATTAAAAGTCAGCAGTTACACTTTTTGTAGCTGCTGACTTTTATATGGGTGGTACTCCGCTTTAAATGTCATGTGTAAAGGCAGGTGTCCCAATACTTTTTAATAATATAGTTTATATAAAGCTATTATGAGAAAACTTTTTTTTTTTTTCAATTGTAATTCAAAGTAATTTTCTGCTTTGCATTTTTTTTTTAATTAGCCAACCCTCTGAATTAAAAATGCATTTCATTTGTACCTCTCATGCACTCATTAAAATGCAATGAAAGGCAATTTGTAGGACAGCACAACAATAAAATATGCATTGACCTGAAAAAAAGAATCATAATCCGGGCAAATGGCTGTATGTACATGTGATTGGAAAAGCTTTCACAAAACATTCTAGACTCCTACATTAATATAACCAAAAAGGAACTGTAGTTTTCCGTAGTAATATAATATAATCCATCTTTCAGCACTTACATTGATTTTCCTCATCTTGGCATAAATTGTGTCTCTGTCACAATGCCAAGAGAGGAGAACTGGCACCAAGAGCAGGAGATGCAAAAGCAGCAGCTGCTTCAGCATTAAAAATGGAAGTGTCAGTATCTATTCTCCAACATGAGAAAGATATGTTGAAACACTTACACAATGTTGTGCTATAAACAAACCAACTCACACTGATGACGGGGATTTTTCTTGAGCTGTTAATAAACCTTTTAAAGCATGCAGAATAGGGACCATGCATGTATGTATTAATGATTTATAATTTGTAAGATGTACAGAATTAGAGCCAGACAGACAGTTTGGCACCAAGCATTTCAGCACTAATAGATTTTGCGCTGTGTTCATTTCAGGCAACAAACTAAATTTAGAAAGGAGGAAAATATGTGAATTGACTGTAATAAGAATATAAGAGATATATATAAGAGGGTAAGGCAGACAATGAGTTTTCTGGAGTCACACAATCAGAGCTGCTAGTACTGTAAAGTACACTAGGCGCAGGCGGTATTGTATTACTGAAAATGGAGAGGCTTTTTGAATTTTGGGAATCATTTTCTGAAAATACTGACTTGGCAATATTTTGTTTCCAGGAAGATAAAATTGGATACTGTTTTTATTATTTGTCATGTTTCACGGAGCAGAAGAACCATACATATAAGAGGAAATGCAAACCTTTGACATATTAAAGAGAAAATATAATGCGTTTGAACAATTGTATTTGACTTTTCAATGTATACAATGATGTACATTGTTTTTTGAAATTTTTTGAATATACTTTTTATTAACCCCTCTTCATGACCAGGCCATTTTTTGCAATACAGCACTGCGTTATTTTAACCACTTAGGGACCGGAAGGATTTCCCACTTTAGGACCAAAGCACTTTTTGCGATTAGGCGCTGCGTCGCTTTAACTGACAATTGCACGGTCGTGCAACGTTGTACCCAAACTAAATTGACGTTCTTTTTTTCCCACCAATATAGCTTTCTTTTGGTGGTATTCAATCACCTCAGCGTCACTTCTGATCACCGCTATAAACAAACAAAGAGCGCAATTTTGCAAAAAACCCAATATTTGTTACTTTTTGCTAAAATACATATAAAAAAAATATAAAAAAACTAATTTATTCTTCAGTTTTGGCCGATATATATTCTTCCTCATATATTTGGTAAAGAAAATCGCAATCAGCATATATTGATTGGTTTGCGCAAAAGTTGCCGCGTTTACGAAGAATTGGAATTGATTTATGGCGTTTTTATTTTTTATTTTTACTAGTAATGGCGGCGATCTGCGATTTTTACTGCAACATTGCAACGGACATGTCTGACACTTTTGTGGGGCCATTGGCATTTATACAGCAATCAGTGCTATGAAAATGCACTGATTACTGTGTATATGTCACTGGCAGGAAGGTGTTAACACTAGGGAGCGATCAAAGGGTTAAGTATGTTCCCTACTTTATGTTTCTAACTGTATGGGGTCTGGGCTGACTGAGGGAGGAGAGTGATTGCGGCTCCCATATACAGGGGGCATACCATCACACTCCTTCCCCCTGTTAGAATGGAGATCCGTGTGTTTACACACACGGATCCCCATTCTGTCACTATGGGG
This sequence comes from Glandirana rugosa, assembly GCA_018402905.1. Taxonomy (NCBI): domain Eukaryota; kingdom Metazoa; phylum Chordata; class Amphibia; order Anura; family Ranidae; genus Glandirana; species Glandirana rugosa. The sequence continues at coordinate 947,707 of BLSH010283812.1, forward strand.
GAGCGATCACGGGTAGCCGGCGGACATAGAGTCCACTCTACCTGCTACCTGGCTCCCCCGCTACACAGTGAGCGTGATCCTGCAAGCGCCGCTTATAGTCAGCGATTGGCGGAAAGCTGCCACAATAGTCCCGAGGCGGTCAGCAAGCGGTTAACTGACTATTGCGTCGTGTGACACTTTACTCAAATAAAATTTAGGTCCTTTTTCCGCCCAAAAATAGAGTTTTCTTTTGGTGATATTTGATCATGTCTGTGGATTTTGCTCATTTTTTGCACTATAAACTTTGTGCTATAAACATATCTAATATTATTACATTAACATAATCTGGTAAAAAAAATATATATATATATAATTAATTTGGGTACAGTGTTGCATTAACAAGTAATTGTCAGTAGTTGTGCTGGGCTTTCTAATCAGAAATCCTAGTATGCATTTTCTTTTCTCCACGCTATTTTACTGATGCGCTACACTTCATGTACTTCTTTTTAATATGCAAAATGTGCAAGTTGGAGATTTAGGATCCCAATTGCACTAGTTTATTGTATAATCTGATAGGTATTAATGAAGTAATTGCTTTTTCAGGTATGTGATTAAGTTAATATAAATTCCCCACAGAAAATATGTTGCAGCGGCAATAACAATGCAATGCTAATACTACTGTCACTGTTTTAATAATCAGGGACTGTCTGTGCTGGTGGTCCAAAAGGACAAAGGACACATTAGGAGATACAAAAAGAGGGTAGTCCCAGATAGGAAAGAGTATATGGTGCTGTGCTGTTAGAGGTAAGTGGTAAGTAAGTGAAGGCAAATTACATAAACAAGGATCCAAAACAAAATAAAGTAAATAATGGTAATAAAAGCACTGTGCATACCTCTACTATGTGTATATATTAACGTCTGGTCATAACACAAATGAAGCAACTGGTGTAAAACAGTATCCAAGCGTAAAACATATAAATATGGCAATATGTGCTAGCAGTAAACGTGCAAGTAGGTGACATGCCTGGACCAATAACAAACATATCACAGTGAAAACATGGGACATATAGGAGATATAGGATTAAAGCGGTTGTATACCCAAAATTATAACTTTTCCCTACAGGTAAGCCTATAATAAGGCTTACCTGTAGGTAAAATGAATATCTCCTAAACCTACATGGTTTAGGTGATATTCACCTTACATGCAGCCGCTGACGTCACGGCGCATGCGCCGTGATGTCCCAGTGAAGACCCGGCGCATAGTGCCAAACCTTGCCGGAAACACTGCCAGAAAGAAGGGCTCCCGGCCACTCACAGCGCCAGAGCCGTGAACCCGGAAGGATCCCCCGAGGGAAGATGTCCGCTCCATCTGCGGGGACCAGGGTAACCCTGATGGAGCTTCATTCTGAGGTAAGTATTTCATAATGAGCTAGTATGTGGTGCATACTAGCTCATTATGCCTTTGGCTTACAGTTTCTTTTTTATTTGACTATACAACCGCTTTAAATATGTAAATGTGAGTCCATTACAAAGTCTTAAATAATAATGGTGTGGAATGATGTGTGGAATGGTGTGATGGATCCTTAAAGCGTTTGTTAACCCAAAAAAAAATGCTGTCCCTGTCCCTTTAATGTGCAATTAGCAGCATGGTGCTTTTGCTTTTTAAATTATCCCTCTGTATCCCCTAAAATATCTGTTTGATAATGCCAGGTCCTGACTCCCCCCTGAGTGCAGTCTATGATTATGATGTAGCTGATCCTGAGAGACCGTGGACTGTGCAGTCTGTGTCACTCACAGCTCTCCTATTCTCCTGTGCCTGTTTTCACATCCCCCCTCCTCCCCTCCCTCTACCTGTTAACACGTAGCTTCTTCTCTCTGCTCTGCTCTCATAATTACCTTTAAAGCCCCCATCCCCCCTGTATTAGAACAAAAAGTTACCCTGTGTACGTGTTATATAATAAATATGTTTACCTGTATAGATAACACAGTGGTCTTCCTACACACGGCTCTCTCTCTTTTCCAGCTGACATCAGCAGCAGTGCTCGGCCCCACCCTCAGGAACTCTGGCTGAGCAGAGGAGAGGAGAAAAACAACAGCTGATCGTAGGAAGAAGCTGTGTTATCTATACAAATATGCATATTTATGTCATAACACAGACACAGGGGAACTTATTGTTGTAATACAGAAGGGAGTATTTTATATAAGTGGCTTAACAACAATTTTAACACTGTGTGAATCTAGATAGCAAGTGATAGGTGTCTCTTCTTCCTGTGCAGTGACACCTCAGTGCTAGGTGGCCTCTCACCTTACAGCTGTAAGGTAACAGTGTATATAGATGGAATAATGCCAACTTCCTTTAGGGGGCCTCCTCACTTTAGTCTGGTTGGTGGCTCTTTTAAAGATGGATGTAAACTCCTTTAAAAAGTACTGATGTTCTGGGGGTCATTCCCGGATTCACCCATAGGATATATGGAAGGAAAAAAGGGGTACTCAGATAGTGTGGTATTGTATAGATGAGGTTTATTCAACCACTTCAGATCCACGCTATAGCCGATTGATGGCTACAGCATGGATCTGAATTGCCGGGAGGACATCAATAGAAGTCCTCCCCTTTCCACGCTGCAGGGCTCGCTCTCGCAGGCGCCGCACGCTGCGTGAGCATGCCTATGGGTCAGGCGGATTTGATGTCCGCCGGAGACCCGCGATCTCTTCACAGAGAGCCAGAATGGGGAACTGCTGATGTAAACATGGTGCTTCCCCGCTCTGTGAGGGAGGGCATGACAGATCTACTGATCCCTGTGATCGGGATCAGTTAGATCTGTTATATCCCTGTTGCCACCTATCAATGCTCACCAGTGCCACCTATCAATGCCCATCACTGCTGTCACCCAGTGTCCATAAGTGCCTCATCATCAGTGCCACCAGTCAGTGCTGCTGATCAGTGTTGCCTACCAGTGCCCATAAGTGCCCCCCATCAGTGCTCATCAGTGTCACCTATCAGTGCCACTTATCAGTCTTATCAGTGCCACCCATCAGTGCCCTTCAGTGCTACCCATTCACCAAAAAGTGTCAAAACAGTAAGATAACAGGAGACAATTTGGGACAAGTCCTTTATTGAAAAAGAAAAAAGTGTCCCCCCGTTGTAATCCATCGTCAATCACGGCGCGTGATGACCCGAAAAACAAAAAACAAAAAACAGCTCCCGATGGGAGGGCTCCTGCCGACTGAGCTATTTTTACTTTGACAGTTTATTTATAGTCAAGGGCAGGGCCACCCGGTGATGTAACTAAGTGACCCCAAACCCCTCTGACGTCACATGACATCAGAAGGCGGTGGGGTCACCACCTGGTGGCCCCGCCCTTGCATATGAATAAACTGCTTGCGCAGAAGTGACCTCATCCTACGCCAGCCAATCAAGACAGCCAAAGACCCGCACTCAAAAGAAGCCAGGGAAGTTGGAAAATAGAGGTAAGCATTACTGCCTTTAGTTCCTCTATAAAGGAAGTTGAAAAATAACAGACTAAATGGCAGGATCGGCAGGTTATACAACTATGTCACAGGCTGGACTCAGAAAAACAAAGACTTCTGTGTTAAAGCTAGTGACAGACTGTATCACATTTTTCATTTAGCTTTTAGTACAACTTTAAGGGCCGGTTCACACCTAGGCGACTTGTCGTCCTAGGTCGCCTCAAGTCGCTTGACATGAGAAATCCCATTGAAATGAATGGGAGCCATCTTAATATATACTACTGAAGTCGCTCCGACTTCAAGACGACTTCAGAAAAGGTTCTTGTACTATTTCAACACGACTTCTATCTGACTTGTGCCCATAGAATTCAATGGAAGTCCCCTCCAAGTCGGATCCCCCATCTATATGGAAGCGACTTTGAAGCGACTTTACAGGAAAAAGAAATGACTTTTTAAGGCAACTCTCCTTCCTCTCTTCTCTGATTGGCCACAGGCAAAGTCGCCTGGCATGGAGGCCGCTTCAGGTCGCATTGTAAGTTGCCCAAAGTCGCGCTGAAGTCGCAATCAAATTGCCTAGCAAAGTCGCCTCTGAAGTCGGATCAACTAGATGTGAACCGGCCCTAAGTGAAGCATGCCATATACCTTGGGCTATATCAATGATACATTTATATCCTATCCTTGAAACACTAAATACACACATTAGTTGTTTTATTTATAGAAAAGTACAGGTAGAGATGAAGATATAGAGATATGTATAGAGGAAATAGTGCACTCACATAAATTGCAGGAACCAAACTAAATAGGTTACTCCATTATGCTTGCTGGTGAAGATTTGGATATAGGATAGTTTTATTCAGTCATTAAAGTCAGGAAAAAAAGTGAAAAAGGATGTTTTCAATTTTCTGAGATTTTTTTTTCCGCTGTTCTTGGATGTGCACCCCATTTTAAAATATAGTTATACGTTTGGATAGTTGCCATTATTGTTTAGCTTGTTTGCTGAATTTGGATGCACACTGGATGGAACACTGGATGCCTTCAGCTGCCATATTGCTCTTGCTGGGCTTTTAATGTGTCCTTGAGCCTTTAAGGAGGAAGGGGCTGCCTCCAGACATACCTGTCATAGAAAAAGGAAGGTGAGATCACCGAAAGCACTCATACTGGGTCACGAAGCCAGATTGCAACACTATTTATTGGTAACTGACATGAAAAATAGCTCAATAATAAACAAAAAAAACAATTAACACCACCACAATTGGAGAGATAAAAAGAGACAACGTTGTCTATAATTAAAACAAACGACCTCCCACACATAGGCCGGCCAAACTCATTCATACTAATACCACCTCACTGTGTATCAGGCCTTGGATGTGCCAGTTAGGGTTATCTGAATCCAGCACAGAAGGCTGTTGTTTATCAGAATCCCAATTGTTGAATCACAAGGTCGATATGCAGTGACACATTTGGATCATGGGGAGTGAGCGGGATTCATGGAGCAAGGGCCATGTAAAAATTGAAAAGTCCCTGGACAGTGCAGTCCTGGATGGACAAACTGTCCTTGGGCCGTCTCAGGGATGTTGACCTTGTCGTTAGTCGGGACCATATACGGACAGATAATGCCCCATAGGCTGAAACAGCCGTGTATGGTCCTATATTAAATGTTGACACAGCACTAGTATGCAGTTGAATGGAAGTCAGCTAAATGAAATACTGAACGGTCTCACCCAGCTTCGTTCACACAGTCTGACTGGATACAGGAATGATCCTGGTTTGTAGACAGAGTCATAGAGTCCCCTGGTTCACACCGCGTTGATGATGCCTTAATGATCGGTGAAGGCGTCTATGGCAGCTGCAATAGCAGGCTTGGTGGAAGGGACAAGATTTGAATAACTGGTAATCTTCCTGATCACAGTCCAGTTGATCAGCTCGGAGATGCAGATTGACTGCCAGACTGCCAGAAGTGCTGGTTGTTGGAAAAAGTCCGGATTGGTCCGGACGAAACGCGTCAGCGGTAAATGGCATAAATATAAGAAGTGTATAAAAAAAAAAACACTTCTTATATTTATGCCATTTACCCACAATATGCTATTTATGTATATACATCTGCACCACCCCTCCCCCCACTGAGGTCTGCCGCCAATCAGCACCAAACTGCCCAAAGAGGTGGAGTTTGAACATAAACCCCTCCCACCTTGTGCTCCATAAAATCTCCCCCACCACCACTGACAAACAATTACGGCCTGAAGAAGGAGTTGAGCCCCGCAACGCGTTGCCGTCTCCAGCTGCCCATTGGACGAGAGGACCACCTGCATCTGCCCTGCACGGACCGAACGGACGACCGAACGGTTGTTCGCGCCAAAACCAACCGAAGCCAGAGGAAGAGACGCCGGGAACCACCGACGCCGCTCCCCCCCCAGCCCACCACCGCCAGGCAGACCAGGATCTCATCCCAGCAGACATCCCAGCAGCCATCCCAGACAGACCAAAGGACAACCATAGCCATCAGTGGCTGACACTGCAATGCGCACCTGCATACTACCATTGTGAGTAGTTTTAATCTTGTTTAATAAATTAGTTTTTTTACACTACTGCACTTAGAGGCGCACCTTTCTTGTTCTTTGTTACCCACAGGAGTCCGGTTACTTCTTAATGGTGCAGCCTACCAGTGTCACAGTGGATTTCCACCATCCCAGCAAATAGACTATACTAAGACTTTTGTACATACGGACAATTGTACATACCTTTGTACACATAGACTTTTTGAACATTGTCCACCGTTCCCCCAGGTGACTCGCCCATCCCCCCACCTGCCCAACAACCGCGGAGGCAAGCCGAGTACCTGTCCCCCTCCCTCTCCCTTTTTTCCCCCGCCCCTCCCCCACCCAAAGGGTCCCCAGCCTCAAACTGTTCAGGCCCCCCCAACCCTCACTCCCGTGATTGCGCTGCCAACTTCATTCTTTCTGCTCAGGGTAAGTATTAGGGGGTGCTGGGGAGGCTGCTACACACAGAAGGTTTTTTTTATCTTAATGCATAGAATGCATTAAGATAAAAAAAACTTCTACCTTTACAACCCCTTTAATATGAGGTGGCATCAAAAAGTTTTGAGACTAGTTTTGTATCATACCAACAGATGGCAGCACAATGCTCCGCACACAGTCACAGGGAGCACCGACCTTCATAAGTCAGTGTGCCAACTGACGTTGTCCTGTGTACATCGGGAACTGTGCAACTGGTGCTATTCTGACCATGTGCATTTCCACATCTCCTATTTCATCGTGAACAGCAAGTTAGAACAAAAAGCAAACATGAAATTCTGTATGAAACTGGGCAAATCGGTCACAGAGACGTTTGACATGATTCAGCAATTTTATGTCAATGCTGCAATGAGTCATTTGTGGTGTTTTGAGTGGCACGCACACTTCAAGAGTGGAAGAACATCACTGGAACAAGACGAGAGATCAGAAAGACCTTCAACGAGCTCAACCCCCGAAAATGTTGAAACCATTGGCCTACTTGTGCATGATGATCGTCTGGGGACACATCAAACTCAACTCACGTATTACTCTTTGTTTTAACTAACGTGTTACAAAACGAACCTGCCTTAGAATAGTAAAATAAAATGCGAACCCACGGGCGCTTGTGTGCAGTGTTGCCCGCTGTCAGTTTGTAACACCAAAGTAAAAAACAGCAATATTGTCTTTGTTGAAATTGGTAACAAACAGGACCAGCCTGGGTTACTATAAAAAAGTAGAAAGTTTATTGAAGACTTACATATGAAACCATGGCAGGCTTGGGAAGGAGCCGGGATGCTCGTTGCTATACAGGCTGGTTATCAGTACTCCCTGGTGGAACCGAATGTTTCCCTGGGCTATAGTGATGCGTGATCCAGAAGGAGATCGAGCCACAGAGTCCTCACAGAGCCACTGGAGATGATGTAGGCTGTGCAGTGGAGGTGACGTCTGCCTCACTAGTACACAGAGACCAAGGCAGGGGAGAGGCCTCAGCAAAAGTTCTCACCGGTACGTTCGCTCCTGGTGTCTGCAATGCAGGTTCCACTGGGAACAGGCCTCGCCATGGTCAATCAAAGAAGTTGAGTGCACGTGCTCAGCGTCATATACAGAAGTTGTCTTTGGGAAATAGACGTATAAGTGTTGCCAGCATTGCTGCAGAGGTTGAAGGGGTGGGGGTCAACCTGTCAGTGCTTAGACCATACGCCCCACACTGCATCAAATAGGTCTGCATGGCTGTCATCCCAGAAGGAAGCCTCTTCTAAAGATGTTGCACAAGAAAGCCTGCAAACAGTTTGCTGAAGACAAGCAGATTAAGGACATGGATTACTGGAACCATGTCCTGTGGTCTGATGAGACCAAGATAAATCTATTTGGTTCAGATGTAGTGTTGAGCGAACCCGGACTGTAACGTTCGGGTCCGTACCGAACTTTTGGGTGTCCGTGGCACGGACCCGGACCCGGACATTTCAAAAATCGTTCGGGTTCGGTCCGGGGTTCTGCTATTTTACTCCACGTGTTGAGAAGCTGCAGGGCAGCCAATCAACAAGCGTTTCACTGGTTTGCCCTTAGAAGCCATCACAGCCATGCCTACTAATGGCATGGCTGTGATTGGCCGGTGCATCATGTGACCCAGCCTCTTTATAAGCTGGAGTCACAGTGCTGCAGTCACATGCTCCTTGGGTTAGTATAGGGAAAGGTAGCTGACGGCGTGAGGGACAGATTTTAGCCATTTTAAGACCTGATCCTGCATCCTGAGATAGATTACTTTACTACTGCTGTCTGTGCTGTTGCTCTGAGGACAGATAGCAGAAATTAGAGATTTCACATACCGCTGCTTTGAGTTGCAGATCA
>BLSH010283812.1:973446-1001202 GCA_018402905.1 Glandirana rugosa
CTCTTGTCCCTTTCCCCCTCTAAAAAAAATCTCCCCCTTTCCCTGTTCTCTTCTCTGCACAAATCTCCCCCTTTCCCTGTTCTCTTCTCTGCAGAAATCTCCCCTTTCCCAGCTCTTCTCTCTGCACAAATCTCCCTTTTCCTCTCTCCTCTCCCTTTTCCTCTCTCCTCTCTACTAAACTTGCCCCCAGCTCGCCTATCTACATAAATCTCCCCCTCCCCACACACTTTCCCAGTTCTCCTCCCTGCTAACCCCCCCCCCCCCAGCTCTCTTCTCTGCTAAAATTTCCCCCCAGCTCTCTTCATTGCACAGACCCCCCCCCTTCTTAGTTGTCCTCTGTACAAACTCCCCAAACCCCCACTTTCACCGTACCTCTTCTGGAAAGTAGCCACTGCTGTATGGTATGCGCAAGATTCTCTTCTTCACAGTAAAGTGGCGATCTGAGAGCTCCGCCCATCAGACCTGTCAGTGTAGCGGCGGCTGGTGGGAATATAAGCTGCCTCGTGGACGGCCACAAGCAGCTGCAGTGCTCGGAGGGCTCACAGAGAATCGGGTAGAGGAAGTAAGGTGTGCAGAAAACTTCCTCTACTGGCTATTGGATTACATGACAGGTCAGAGCAGGGCTGCCATAGGTGCCGGTACGGCGTTCCGCTGCGTTCCGGCATAAAAAAAGCCCTGTGCTTAGGTAAGTATTAGAGGGGCTGAGGGGGGCTGCTGTACACAGAAGGCTTTTTATATTGATGCATTGAATGCATTTAGATAAAAAAAAAACTCCTGTCTTCACATCCACTTTTAGGTCTCATTCAGATGGACGAATGAGGATGGATAGGCTGCTGAGTTTAGAGCTGGCTAAATGCCATTTATGGATGCAGCAACACTCTGCTGAATTAGCTCTTGCCAGTCGCTATGGCTGCGATGGATTCTTAAAGGATTATGTCCAGTTCACACCAGTCTACAGCACTGTCCCATGACAGCCGAGAAATATTCTGGTAGAGTAAGGAGGAAAGGTGTGCTTTTTGGTCCATGAACATATGTTTTGGGGCCCATAGAAATGCACATGCATGTGAATATGAATGGGCCCTAATGCAATGCTTCTAATTTTAACATTGGGACTTAATTTCCAAGGAGGTGAACCCAGCTGCACATTACTGTCTTGTTTATTCATTGTCTCAGTTCACTCCATTTACTACACTTGATGGAGTACAGCTCAACATTCTTCTGTCCCCCTCTCTAAAGCTAGAGAAGCTATCACTGTGAGGGGGATTTACTAAAGCTGGAACACTCAGTATTTGGTGCAGCTGTGCATGGTAGCCAATCAGCTTAAAATTTCAGGTTTTTCAATTAAGCTTTGGCAAGTAAAGGCAAATTTAGTCAGGCCTGATTGTTGTGCAGGCCTGGATGTTTAGATTTGGGCAGGGGAGTGGCCCAGGAAGAGCTGGGGACTGCAGGAATGAACACACCTTGGTTACTCCTCCTCTTTGGGTCCAGAAGGTTCTGGAAAAAGAGGATGGAAAGGGAGGTGGGACTTTCTAAAGTATGTTAAGGAGCTCTGACTAGAGTTGAGCGAACACCTGGACGTTCGGGTTCTGCGGGTTCGGCTGATCGTTCTGTAATCAGATCGCTCTGTAATGCAGGATGAGAGAGCGTTCTGTAATCAGATCATTCTGTAATGCAGGATGAGATGTTATAGATCTACAATCTGTCCCTCAAAGCAGTAGTAGTAATCTCTACCTAGTTATTATCACTGCAATCTGTCCCTCACAATCTGTCCCTCACAATCTGTCCCTCACAGCGCTGGCAGCATCCTCTCCCTACACTAATCTAAGAGCATGTGACATTCAGCACTGTGACTCCAGCCTCATATAGAGGCTGGGTCACATGATGCACTGGCCAATCACAGCCATGCCATTAGTAGGCATGGCTGTGATGGCTTCCAGGGAAAACCAGTGAAACGCTTGTTGATTGTCTGCCCTGCAGCTATTCAACATACGTGATAAAATACCAGAACCCAGAACCCGAACCCGGACTTTTTCTCAAACGTTTCAGTCGGGGTTTGCTCAACTCTAGCCCTGACCAATCCCTAACCTGGATTGGCAGAGGGGAGGCCTCCTTAAATACTGTGGTCTGCCCTGCTTGGGGAGGAGAGTGTCAGGTGGAAGAGTGGAGATGTAGCAGAGGTTGCTGAGGCCTCACTGGGGAGCCGCCAGTCTGGGGGGGTTGACCTTGAGGCCTGGTGGCTCGGGTGCAGCCAGGAGTGGAGAGAGATCCTTGAGCAGCACAAGGAAGCATGAGAGCAACAGAGAGGCTACAGGAAAGGCTCCTTAAAGGATCTACCGGTGTCGTGAGCGACAGACCATGGGAGCAGGAGAAGAGGACTGGAGCAGACTGGGAGGAGACAGTGGACAGTCTGTGGAAGGTGGATGAGCCAGTCAGGGGAGCGGTGTCACCGGACAGTGAGATAGGCTGGAGTGGTCTTGAAGAGGATGAGCTGGGAGCAGTAGTCTATCAAGACCCGGCTAGCACATTTGTACTCAGCTTCCCCTTGAGGGCCCATGGTCCCAACTCTGAGGGCACATGGCCCTTGCCTATAACAGGCAGTCCGAAGGTTCTGCTGACAAAACTGCAGGCCTCACCATGTGCTACCTAGAGTGGCAGAAGATGTAATGGAGACTTGATAAATTTCCCTTCAGGCCTAACAGTGAAGAAGAAAGCATTGTGCAGGAGAGAAGTGAAGGAGTGTAATAGTCAGCAAATGTCAGTGCTGGAGGAAGTAGGAGTGTATATAAAGAGGTGTATATAGCATGGTTCTGTATCTTTGATCTTTGGGCATCCCACAGTCGTCCTTACCCTATCCAAGTTTATTCCCTCAATAAAAAACAAAAACAAAAAAAAGCCTGTTCGGTGACTCTTGATGCAAGGAAAAATGTGTGATTGAGGGCAGAGTGACATGTGAACCACATCTACCAGCCACCCCTAAGGGGGCCATTGGCTACACCTGGAAGCTGATTGGTTTCTATGCAGAGCTCCACCTGATTTTGCACTCTCCAATTTTAGTAAATAACCCCCTGTAAGTCAAAATATTCGGACATAGTCAACTTCTTCTCTACAGCTGCCTAAAGCAGCCAAAATTGTTCTAGACATAATGTCTCATAAATCTCCAACATATTAGACTTGTAGCAGTTTACATATCATAAATATCATATGAAATTACACAATTACTGACAACTCCAGGCAAGTGGAGTGTTAATGCTCACTGCAATTGTACAAAAAGTACCAAGATTCATTCATTGTTCTTTAATTAGAGTTACATTTAATTAATAATTCATTACAATGGATAGAGTGGAAAGTACATGGCCTACGCATTCTTAAGCTTGGTGTACTTAGAGAGGTAGTCTACAGAAAGCAGTAAGGTGCACCAAGAAGGAAAAAATTAAAAATAGTGAAGCTATAGGTAGCCAGGGCTCATCCTCTTTCTGATGGCTATAAACATGCCTTTTAATGAGAGAAAATATGTAAATTACAAAAAATAATTCTGCCATTTAATATAATGGCCTTTTTCTTAAATATTTCTAGCAAGAGAGATATCATTACCCAGATATGGCATTATCTTCATTATACGTTCATAGGAAATACACTCAGTCAGATTAAATTAGAATGAAGTGTTAAATGGTCCTTCTAAATGTTGTACCGCACTGACACATGTTTGCCTGGATGTAACAGTGTTATATTCCTTCAGAAAACCATACCCATCCATTAAAGTCTCTCTCTGAGACCTATATTAATTTCACAGAGCACAGTAGCAGTCCAGACTGAGCAATCAAAACCCACTGAGTCCAGTCCCACCAGCATTTCTATAGCCTGCTGATGCATTAGGACATAATAATCCTCTGGCTGAAGACGCTGAACCCCTCATCTCACAAGAAGCATATAACTCCCTGTGCCTTCCTGTCAGACCTAATGTAGTTAATGATTTTATTCTGTACTGTGCATAAGGAACCCAGCGGCAGAGTTCTCAGAATTGTCTGTAGAAGGGAAATACCTTTGGCAAAAGTGCTCTTTCTTAAAGTGTATTTCAACCTCTGCAGTCAAATTCGAGAAACCCCACTATTATGTGTTCCCAGTCATACAGTATACCTAAAAACAATTGTAAAAATATGTATTACCTTTCAAGTTGTTTCTATGGAATGGAATAGCTTATTTTGTTTAGAATAGCTTGCAATGTTTAATAAAGGGATAGATTTTTTTTTTTTTAAAGTGCATTTACATGTCTTACCCAAGCTTTGAAATCTTAAAAGATAATCTCCGGTCACAGCATACACTGCCATTTTATAACACCAGCATTGTAAAAACAATAGTTATTATTGACAGTCCAATATAAGCTTATTTGCAATATTTCCTTTCATGTTGTGAGTTCTGCCTGTCTGTTGGTCGTCTCCTTCCATAACTTTCTGAATTCCCTACTTGCTTTGCAGATTTTCCTCTGCTGTTTACTTTCCATTTGTAAGGACTACATATCCCATGGTACCTTGCAAGCAATGATTCCTGTACTAACATCCCCTCCTGAAACTCTTTCTCTCAGCACTTTGGTAGTTCAGAATGCAGGTTCTGTGAAATGTGTCAGAATAAGGAAAGGGATATTTGGCACTCAGGATGACATCCAAAAAAAATGGTATTCCTTTATTGAAAAAAACATGTACAATGCTGTAAAAACTGCTTGCACGTTTCAGATGTTAGTCATTTAATCATGACTAAGAACTAATGTTCAAAACTTGTAGGATGTTGTTACTGCATGGTGCATGTCTTTTTAATAAAGGAATACCATTTTTGGATGTCATCCTGAGTGCCAACTATCCCTTTCCTTATCCTGATACATTGGAGGTGTCGGCAGCCTCAAGGTCTGACCCCCGGTGCAGCTGTTATGTGGGAAGGTTGTAGCTCCTATACACCTGTTTTCCCTCTGTGAAATGGGTGGCACAGCAATGGCTAGCCACAGGGCATAGTGAATATGTGTTACAGAATTCAGGGACTCAGGTGTGTGGGGGTCTTCACAAAGTAAGTTTACAAACATCAAGAGCATCCAGATTAATAGGCATAGGCTAAATGTAATTGAAATACAAAATGGGGATGAATATGATTTTTTTAAATAAATTCTTTTTCTATTATTGAATTTCAAGAAAAGCACATGCCACGCTTAACCCGCTCCCCTCCTCCCCCCGCACCATCAGCATGACACCAAGTTACATTATACACTAATCAGTCTCCTACATACAGTATCTCACAAAAGTGAGTACACCCCTCACATTTTTGTAAATATTTTGTTATATCTTTTCATGTGACAACACTGAAGAAATGGCATTTTGCTACAATGTAGTAAAGTAGTGAGTGTACAGCTTGTATAACAGTGTAAATTTGCTGTCCCCTCAAAATAACTTAACACACAAACATTAATCTCTAAGACGCTGGCAACAAAAGTGAGAACACCCCTAACTGAAAATGTCCAAATTGGGGCCAAAGTGTCAATATTTTGTGTGGCCACCATTATTTTCCAGCACTGCCTTAACTCCCTTGGGCATGGAGTTCACCAGAGCTTCACAGGTTGCCACTGGAGTCCTCTTCTACTCCTCCACGATAACATCACAGATCTGGTGGATGTTAGAGACCTTGTGCTCCTTCACCTTCCGTTTGAGGATGCCCCACAGATGCTCAATAGGGTTTAGGTCTGGAGACATGCTTGGTCAGTCCATCACCTTTACCCTCAGCTTCTTTAGCAAGGCAGTGGTTGTCTTGAGGGTGTGTTTGGGGTCCTTATCATTTTGACATACTGCACTGCCCTGCTGTCCAGTCTCCGAAGGGAGGGGATCATGCTCTGCTTCAGTATGTCACAGTGCATGTTGGCATTCATGGTTCCCTCAATGAACTCTAGCTCTCCAGTGCCGGCAGCCCCAGACCATGACACTCCCACCACCATGCTTGACTGTAGGCAAGACACACTTGTCTTTGTACTCCTCACCTGGTAGCTGCCACTCACGCTTGACACCATCTGAACCAAATAAGTTTATCTTCATTCATCAGACCACAGGACACGGTTCCAGTAATCCATGTCCTTAGTTTGCTGTCTTCAGCAAACTATTTGTGTGCTTTCTTGTGCATCATCTTAAAAAGAGTCTTCCTTCTGATACGACAGCCATGCAGACCAATTTGATGCAGTGTGCAGCGTATGGTCTGAGCACTGACAGGCTGACCCCCCACTCCTACAACCTCTGCAGCAATGCTGGCAGCACTCTTACGCCTATTTCCCATAGACAACATCTGGATATGATGCTCATCACGTGCACTCAACTTCTTTGGTCGACCATGGCGAGGTCTGTTCTGAGTGGAACCTGTCTTGTTAAACCGCTGTATGGTCTTGACCACCATGCTGCAGCTGAGTTTCAGGGTCTTGGCAATCTTCTTATAGTCTAGGCCATTTTTATGTAGAGCAAGAATTCTTTTTTTTAGATCCTCAGAGAGTTATTTGCCATGAGGTGCCATGTTGAACTTCCAGTGACCAGTATGAGAGAGTGAGAGCGATAACACCAAATTTAACACACCTGCCCCCCCATTCATACCTGAGACCTTTTTACACTAATGAGTCACATGACATTGGGGAAAATGGCTAATTGGGGAAATGTGTACATTTTCACTTAGGGGTGTACTCACTTTTGTTGCCAGTGGTTTAGACATTAATGGTCGTGTGTTAAGTTATTTTGAGGGGACAGCAAATTTACACTGTTATACAAGCTGTACACTCACTACTTTACATTGTGGCAAAGTGTCATTTCTTCAGTGTTGTCACATGAAAAGGTATAATAAAATATTTACAAAAATGTGAGGGGTGTACTCACTTTTGTGAGATACTGGGGTTGATTTACTAAAGCTTGAAAGTGCAAAATTTGGTGCAGCTCCACGCAGAAATCAGCTTCAAGGTTTTATTGTCAAAGCTTGATTGAACAAGCTGAGGTTAGAAGCTGATTGGCTAGAATGCAAAGCTGCACCAGTTTTTGCACTCCCCAGCTTTAGTAAATCAACCCCACTGTATGTGCAGTAGAGTCATCCTGAAGTCATTTAGACCAGACTTTATCAAACTTTTTAGGGCAACCTCTGTTGCTGTAAGTTTCTTTACACAAATATAAGGCTGTGTTGACAAATTGTTGCCAGAACATAATCGTTGCTGGTGAAGATTTTTCCAAGTGAGGGTTATGGCCTTACTGGCATAGAATAATAACAGTCGCAGAACAGTGCTTTCAGCCACAGTTGGAACTAACTCTTCAACTAATCCCAATATGCATATTTGTAGTGAGGATGAGAACATTATGCCCGATATATTGTTGATAAGATGGACCACTGCATCCCAGTATTGAGCAACGGCAGGACATGACCAAACAATGTGGGTGTTGTCACCCATCAGGTGGTTACAATGCCAGCAATTTGGGGAGGAGGACGGGATCATCTTGTGGACTCGTAGTTAAACAAGATGTTTAAAGGGGAGATCCCAGATATCCGATCGGTCATCTCCATGTAAATCCGGAAGTTGTCTCAACCATTTACCCCAGAGGGATTCCAAGTCTGTCAGAGTAATCATGCACATTATTTTACATTTTGACCATGGGTATGCTATAACCTTTTGTTTGGTCACTGTGATCTGATGTACAACTAATACTGAAGATCTGCTAGCATAGTACAGATAGTGTTAATTATGATAAACATAACTGCCCAGGCCCAATTAATATTACATAGAAGGGGAGAGTTAGGTAGGATTTTTCAGTGAGTTTAAAGTAAGTAAAAAGGTAAGCAGCATTGATTATGTATTTATTTTTTCAAAGCTGAATTCCAGGATTTCAGATCCTTTGTAAAACAAAAAAAAATGAAGACGCTTTATGAGTTAAGTCCAGCAAAGTGTATGACACCTCCTGGGTTTAGCTCTATTATCTATCACTGTGGCTCTGGGAGAGCAATGCTGATCCTTCTGATTTATGCATTTTGAACAGGAGAGTCACTGAAGCTGCTATGCCTGCCCCTGCCCTCCTCCTGCCCAATCACGGAAGTCTTGGTATTACGTGACCATATTCACAAAATACAAAGACTTCTGTGAATGGGCAGCAGAAGGGAGGGACAGGCATAGTTACTTTGTGTGTTTCTCTCCTCTCAGATTAACAGAACAATAAACTTGCCAAATGTAAATAATAGAGATAAGCCCAGGCGTTGTCAAGCAACTCTCTGGACATAACTTATAAAGTGCCTTGACGTTTTTACAAAGTGGCTGAATTCCTGGAATTCAGCTTTAAGTTATGCTATAATATAGGTGTGATCCCAATTTGGCTGCAAAAGTGAAAATGCACTGCGGCTTAATACGTTTAGAACATTTATTAAAAATGTGTTGAAAGTGAAAATGTTATCTGATAAACTGAAATAATTAGTTTGATGATACCGACTGAAATTACATTTTACAAATGTGTATTTATTGCTCACTAAATCCAACATTAAATTATTTATAACTAGAGAATTGTTACTTTTATTCAGATGGCACAGTCTAGAGTAACACAAGATCATATGTATTATGCAAAGCCTGTTTACATGTACAGCTCAAAGAAAGCAAGTTTTGCTAAATCACTTGCAACAGTGAATCTGATAACTGCAAAATATACACAAAGACAAAGAACCAACAGCACAAATTTACTTTGCAACAAAGCTAACAGGAATTCTTGTGGCAAAATTCCCACAAAAATATAATAATAATAACATTGCTTTTTTGGCTCCTTTTCAAATGTTAAGTTTCATTTGAAATATGCACTTTGAAATAACAGCTGACATTTTACTGCACATCCTAAGGGGTTGATTTACTAAAACTAGAGAGTGCAACCGATGCAGCTGTGCATGGTAGCCAATCATCTAACTTCAGCTTATTCAATTAAAGCAGAGTTCCACGCAAAGTGGAACTTCCGCTTATTTGCTTCCCCGCTCCTCCGGTGCCACACTTGGCTCTCTTCAGGGGGGAGGGGGAAACGGGTACTTGTTTTAAACATGTCCCCCTTCTCCACTTCTGGATACGGCGCCGCGTGCGCCGTGCTTCGGAAGTTCGGACCCCTCCTTCTTCCTCCACCACCAGTCCAATTAGAAAGTACAGCGCGCTTTGCCCATGCACAGTAGGGACCCGTCTGTGAAGCCAAAATATTTCACTGTCTATTTCCCTTAGTGGAGATGGCAGTGGCAGCACCTAATAGCCGATCTGAAGATCTGCTGGGGTGCCGACATCACGGCTCCCTGGATAGGTAAGTGTCCAGTATTTGTAGCTGCTGACTTTAATTTTTTTTTTCCCTGGCTGGAACACCTCTTTAAGCTTTGAAAAAAAACAAAAACAAACTGGAAGCGGATTGGTTTCTATCCAGATTTTGGACTGTCCAGTTTTAGCAAATCAACCCCTGTGTGCTACTAACTGGAAAAATGTACTCTTCTAATTGATAGAATATGTACTGTATATCTAAGGGCAAACCTTTATTTATTAATTTAATGCCATTTGTGTCTCATTGTAGGGATGTATCCTTACTTCCTGTCACATTGATACAATAGGAAGTGAGAGGAAATCTCTCCAAGATGAAGGGAATGCCAGCTTAGACCATTGTCACCAGAATAAGTGACTCCATTGGAAAGATATACCCTCTATGAACCAACATTTTTTCCCCCTCACTTTCTGTTCCAGGACAAATAAGGAGAGTAAATCTTTTCAGCAGAGACAGCAATTAAAACTTTAACTTCTCATTACGTTTCCAAACAAAAATTTGCCTTTAGATACAGTTTAATGACCATTTGATGTTCTGCACTGGATGCTGTAAATTTCTCCATGTTATTCTTCCAATTCCTAACCTTCATTCTTGCTCTACGGGTGACAGTTGAGATACAAGCAGAGGACTGGAGTGAGGCACAGGAAGGATATGATTCATTATTGAGCTTTATTGACCTGACAAAGATGCCAACTCTTCCACACCCTAAGAAATAATAAAAATATATATTTTCAGTTTTAAATTATATATCTGTTAATGTATTGTTTGTTGCTTACAGAATTTTGAGTCTCTTTCTGTGGATCTTGCAATGAACATTTAATTTACATTTTTAAAAAATATATATTTAGATTAACTTGTGAAGATGAGATCATGTGAAGATGCAATAACATCAATCACAATTAACTAAAACAAATGTATTTCATTTAGATTTTCAAGAAATCCAGTGGTTTGATTTACCTGCTCTTTATAGAAAGCACAGTTGCAAACCATTAAAAGAAAATCATTGAAGTAAATTAATGTTATTCATCGATCATGACAGTAACACTTGAGTGGATAGTGCCTATAAACCTCTAACCCCCCGTGCCGAGAACATCTCCAAGACATGTTATTCCTCTGCAGCTCTTTATGAGTCCTGTTCATTAAAGTGCTCAATGATCTTGAAACAGGTGTTATCTGAAAGTCACAATATGGAAGTATTCAACAACTGTTTTCACCCTCCATCACTGATTGCCAATATGTTTTATGACTCTGTTGCTTTAGACTGACAGGTAATTTGTCTCCAATCTAATCTTAGAATAATTGTGACTAAAGTTGTATTCATTAAATTATATAGTTAACTTTATTAAAAGGAACATACACAAACAGGAGAAAGGGTTCTAGCTCCATCCACCAGAGTTCAGAAAAAATTCTAAGCAGTGGTGCAACTGTACCCACCTAAAAAATGTAGGTGGGTGCATTTGCAAAATTGCTTGTGCTTTACAATATGTCAAAATGTATTTTTGAGAGGGGTCCGGCTGCAGAGTGGAGCTTCACTGATGACAGGAAGCATGTGACCTCCACTCCACTTTTTACTGAACTTAATTGTGAATCTATGCAGCTAGAGCATCACTGTCACAGGAAACATTAATGTAACAAACAACAAGTAGACAATAACAACCAACAAATGGACAATACTCCAGGAAGTGGAGGTCACATGATTTCTGTGTAGAGTGGAGCTCCAGCAGATAGTGAGCCATTCTGTGGGATTTGCAGAAATACAAGATATTTTTGGCAGATTTTGTACTTTCTATTAAAGTGCTATCCTTAAGTTAACTTTGTAAACTAGATTTGTTTGTAAAAACAATTGTCTAACATTTACCAATGTATATTTTTGGTGATGGTGGAAGTTCATGTTTATGTTGGAAGAAGAATGCAATTCATGTTTCTAAGAACAATTTCATTGTCCTTTTTTGCCCCACCATCATGCCAACTAACAGGGCCATGATTGAGACACACATGGATCTCCACGCAAAAAAAAGTCTTGCGGTTCAATGTTATGTCTGCATTAAACCTACAGCTTCTTGAAAATTATACATGTTCTGGTGCAAATATTATCTACATAATGACCGCCTGGCCGCATTGTACTGCAGATGGGTGACCACTGTAGGCAAAGCGATGTGCTCATATGTCACTGCCTATTACCAGGTTTACGGCGCATGCATGTTCACCCCAACCAAGTGGGAGCCTATCAGCAAGTCCCGTCCAATCACATCTCAGAGCTCTGTGTTGAAATTCAACACAGGATTCTGTACAGAGGAAGTGATCTGTCAGTGATGAGAAATTGAGAGATCATTAGCATAAAGCAGCACACTTTACACACATTACACCCAGTTAAAGAATATATAACCCCCTGATCGCCCTAGATGTTACCCCCTTCCCAGCCAGTGTCATATTTTTAGTACTGATCACTGTATTAGTGTCACTGGTGATATCAATGGCCATTAGTCAGTTCCCCGCAGCGGCAGTTAGTGTCAAATTGCACTATTACAGTCCCACTATAAGTCGTTTATCTTTATATTTGTAGTATAAAACAAATAAAAATTCCAGTACATATTCCATAGTTTGTAGACGCTATAACTGTCAAGCAAACCAATCAATATACACTTATTGGGATTTTTTTTTTGTATCAAAAACATGAAGCAGAATACATTTAGGACAAAATTTATGAATCAAATTTTTTTCTTTGGTTATGTTTTTTAGCAGAAAGTTTTTTTTTTTACAGGGGATAGTTAGGTAGATTTTAAGGTTGAAGTCTACAAATGTGCACACTGAGAAAGTTGTATGAATTACTTTTATTTGCAGTTTATTAATATGTTATTTCTATTACAGACAAAATCTTATGCTGGTGCAGGATTCCGGGCCAACCAGTGGGACATTATGACTGCCACCCCTGTATAAGAACAATTATACACAGGGTGGATATGGAAAGGCATTTATTGTTGTGTGAAAGGGGTTGTAAAGTCTCGAGGGGTTTCACCTTAATGCATAGAATGCATTAAGGTGAAAAACCTCTTGTACTGCAGCTGCCCCCCCTCCCCCCCAGAGCCCTTCTAATACTTACCTGAACCTGATCGTTCAAGCTTCGAAGTGGAGCCCAGCAGGTCCAGCCCCTAGTCTGTGTCCTCATTGGATAGATTGATAGAAGCAGGAGCCATTGGCTCTTGCTGCTGTCAATCAAATCCAGTGATGCGGGAGCAAGGAGAGGGGGGCCGAGTCCTGCTGTCTGTGTCCACGCAGCAGCAGGACTGGGGAGCTTGCCCGCATGGGTTCCCCCAGGGAAAGTGCTTCTCCGAGGGGGCACACAGTGAAGAGGAGGAGCCAGGAGCGCCGCTGGGGGGCCACAGAGAAGGAGGATCGGGGCCGCTCTGTGAAAAACCATTGCACAGAGCAGGTAAGTATGACATTTTTGTTATTTAAAAAACAAACAACCTTTAGTATCACTTGACGTTTCTGCACTGCCAAAATCACCACTCCCTGCACTCTCTCCAGTGCCAATTCCATCATCCACTGCACCCTTTCCAGTGCTGATCCCATCATCCACTGCACCCTCTCCAGTGCTGATACCACCACCCGCAGCATCCTCTCCAGTGCCGATACCACCACCCGCAGCACCCTCTCCAATGCTGATACCACCACCCGCAGCACCCTCTCCAGTGCTGATACCACCTCATGCTGCATCCTGTCCAGTGTCAAGTCCACTGTCCTCCACATCCTTGCTAGAGCACACATATGCACTGCCATCTGTACCAGCCACTGTCGAAGTATATGGGAAATTTGTGAAATGCCCTCAGTGTAGCCTTCGTCTTCTCAGGAAAAACTTGAAAGTACACATGTTGAGAAAGCATGCAGATGTGGCACTAGGTATTACCCAGGCCTGTCATTTACAGAGTGTAAATGTTGATAAGACAAATGGCATATTTGCTGTGCAGAGAAGTAAGCAAAGATTTTCCGTGCCAGTACATGTGCAGAGGAAGAACTGGGGGAAGACTCATGTAGTCCAATGTGAGTTGGAGGAATGTCTGCAACATGAGTTGTTGACTCAGCGTAGTAGACTGAACTACAGTTTATGTGAGCACCGCCGCTCACTAAATTACTGTACAGGAACTGTTACAGAGGTATTCCTTCAAGAAGCCATCCTGAGGGAAATGGGGCTCCTCAAATTCTTTGGAGAGGCAAAGGCTGTTACATGTGTAAAGAGGCAAAAAGCGGCTCAGGTGGGGCATGTTCCACTTTGTGTGATTGTGGATTTTGGTGGCTCACCATTACAGATATGTCTCTCCATTCATGAGCCTGATATAGAGATGTTTTGCCATCTTGGCAGAATAGTTGTGACCTACAACAGACAAATGAACACCTGGCATTGTGCCTGTGCAAAGCCGAGAACATCATGTCCTCACAAAAACATTTCAAAATGGCATATATTTCAAACAGAGATGTCTTCAATGGTATCTGGCTACAGACTGGAGCTCCACTCTCAACAGGAAACGTGACTTCCACTCACACAACTCTAGGACATGGAGATCAAATGTTTCCTGTCTAGAGTGGAGCTCCAGTAGTTCCTATCTGCAGCCAGATACGTTTACATGCAAGCAGTGATTAGACAGCATTAAAGGGGTTAATTTTGTGAAAAATGTAAGGAGGTGATAAAGGGGCTTTTTTTTACTGTAATTCAAAGTGTTCTCTTTACAGCAACACTTAGAATTACATTTGTTTCCCCCTGTTTGCAGCTCTCACCTCAGTGTGAGCTGCTGTAACAGGGAGATTGGAGCTTCTGAATGCTCAATGATTGCTGTGTGCAGTGGATGATGGGATCAATACTGGAGAGGGTGCAGTGGATAATGGGATCAGTACTGGAGAGGGTGCAGTGGATGATGGGATCAGTACTGGAGAGGGTGCAGTGGATGATTGGATCAGTACTGGAGAGGGTGCAGTGGATGATGGGATCGGCATGGGAGAGGGTGCAGTGAATGATGGGATCAGTACTGGAGAGGGTGCAGTGGATGATGGGATCGGCATGGGAGAGGGTGCAGTGGATGATGGGATCAGCACTGGAGAAGATGCAGGGAGTGTAGATTTCAGCACTGCAGAAGCTTCACATAACAATAAATGCTTTTCCATATCCACCCTGCGTATAATTGTTATTTTACAGGGGTGGCAGTGATAATGTCCCACTGGCCGTCACGGAAGCCTGCACTGGCATAAGATTTTGTCTGTAATAGAAATAACATATTTATAAACTGCAAATAAATTATAAGCAATTCATACAACTTTCTCTGTGTTGCCATTTGTGGACTCCAACTTTAAAATTTACCTAACTATCCCCTGTTAAACACAAAAAAGAAAAAAAAAACCTTTTTGCTAAAAATTTGATTCATAAATTTTGTCCTAAATGTATTCTGCTACATGCTTTTGATAAAAAAATCCCAATAAGTGTATATCGATTGGTTTGCTTGAAAGTTATAGTATCTACAAACTATGGGATATGAACTGGAATTTTTATTTGTTTTATACTACAAATGGTGGAGAATGATAAACGACTTATAGTGGAACTGTGATAGTGCGATCTGACACTAACTGCCGCTGCGGGGAACTGACTAATTGCCACTGACATCACCAGTGACATTAATACAGTGATCAGTGCTAAAAATATGATACTGGCTGTGAAGGGGTTAGCATCTAGGGCGATCAAGGGGTTATATGTTCTTTAACTAGGTGTAATGTGCACACAGGGTGCTGCTTTATACTAATAATCTCTCAATTTTTCATCACCGACAGATCACTCCCTCTGTACAGAACCCTGTGTTGAATTTAAGCACAGAGCTCTGAGCTGTGATTGGACACAGCCAATCAGCTGGTCCTGCCTGTGAATCATTGGCCGGGACTTGCTGACAGGCTCCCGCTCTGTACAATCACAGCGGGAGCTGGGTGGGACTGAACATGTGCACGCCCTAAACCTGGGAGTAGGCAGCGACGTACCAGCATATCACTTTGCCTACAGTGGCCAGCCATCTGCAGTACAATGCGGCCGGGTGGTCGTTAAGTAGATAATATTTGCACCAGAACATGTATAATTTTCAAGAAGATGTAGGCTTAATGCCAACATGCCATTTTTTTGCATGTAGATCCATGTGTGTCTCAATCGTGGCCCTGTTAGTTGGCATGAAGGTGGAGCAAAAACAGACAATGAAATTGTGCTTAGAAACGTGGATTGCATTCTTCTTCCAACATAAACATGCACTTCCATCATCACCAAAAATGTACATTGGTAAATGTTACACAATTGTTTTTACAAACGAATCCAGTTTACAAAGTTAACTTAAGGACAGCACTTTAATAGAAAGTACAAAACCAACCAAAAATATCTTGTATTTCTGCAAATCCCAACAGAATGGCTCACTATCTGCGTCAAACTGCAATTAATGGAGCTCCACTCTACACAGAAATCATGTGACCTCCACTTCCTGTAGTATTGTCTATTTGTTACATTAAAGTTAATTTAAAAATAAAAAAGGTGGAGGTTGTGGGGGTCACATGTTTCCTGTTTACAGTGGAGCTTCAGCTGCAGAGATTCACAATAAAGTTCAGTAAAAAAAAAAAGTTGAGTGGAGATCACATGCTTCCTGTCATCAGCGGAGCTTAACTCTGCAGCCAGACCCCCTTGAACTCTTTGATGCATATCTAAAGTGTATGTAAAGCCAAAACATTTTAAGACAGAGTGAGGAAGAATTACTGTGTCCCCACTGTCGCCATTTGCATCTGAGAATTTTGTCAGGTGATTCCTGAACCGTAACAACGTTCGAGATGCAGAATCTTGTTATTCTTTATTGGCCTGTTTACACCTGAGAGATTTTTGCATGACGTTTGAAAAATGATATGAACTTTTTAGGGCAGAATGGCACATTTTTGGCCCCAAGACTTTGATGGGAGTGCCTGAATAATACTTGAAAACTTCATGTTTATGAGTATTTTTCGGATTCTCCCATTTATCTGTTTGTGAAGCAAGAATGTTTGTTTAATACAAATTGTGTGTAAAACACTTGAAAGACACATGTACAAATCCACAAAAAGACCCTTTAAATCACCTGGCTGTGCTCATGCTCAAGTATGAACTGGGGCTCAATCTCGTAATTGATCCTGGTGACCATTGTCTTTGGTACAAAAAGTGGTGGGAAATTTAAAATGTTTGAGTAGTTGCTGAAAAAGGAGGTAACAGGAATGCTTCCCATGGGAAACTCACTGCCTAAGAGAGGATGTTCCTTCATTTTAGAGAGATCTTGCCTAACTTCATGCTGTGTCTCAGGGACAAAAAGTGAAGAGAAATCGCTATAACTGAACAGAAAAAAAAGCGAATGGGGCTTTAACCGATCCCTACTGTACCCAAATCCTAAAATCCTTACTGACTTTGATAGAGATCAGTGAGAGCCAATGGCGCCTGCTGTGTGTCTCAGCCAATTAGGCGAGAGAGTCCTGGATAGGCTAGTCTCTCGTGCAACATCGCTGGATCGAGATAAAATGCATTAAACTAAAAAACCTTCTGCCTTTAGAACCACTTTAAGGCCTCATGCACACGGGTGCAGGGGGGAGCTTGTGACCTTCTCCCCTCCTTCTCTGGATTCAGTGATTCGGCCTTGGAGGCCAGTGGTCAGCACAAAAACTGTCCGGTGGAGGAAAGTAAGGAGGTCATTAACCCTGTGTAAGTTCTAGCACAGAATGACACAGAGCATGAATGGGCAAAATTACAGATTCTCATTAAGCAGGACACTTATAAGTAATGCCAGAAAGGCTTTATTTGCCAGTTCATATCATATTGGCTAACCTAGTTCAGTCCAAAACAAAGGGACATTTGACATTAATTTTCAGTTATAGTTAATTAGAAATACACTGAGCAAGCCAGAAATTCTGCCAAGCTCCTCTACACAACTTGATGCCTCATGAGTTACTTAAGTTCATAATCATAAAGTGGTGCTCAAATAGGTTCAAAAGTTCATAATCACAACTTGACGCTTCTTTAAATTCATAAAAGAGATACCAAAAGTTGTGTTAAGAGTTCAGCATGGTATAATGTTGTGTATGAAAAATGCACCAGAATCAGCATGAAGCATAATATAAAGTCAGTGTGATATTGAAGCAATAGTCATTGACAGCCGCGGTGATGGAAGTAGACCGTGACCAGTGAAATAAAATCTAATGCTAAAAATTCTAACAGAAGCAACTGACATTGTGGCTTTGCTAATAAGAACACAGTGAAGGACAAGCCACAGACCCACAAATACCATCACTAGAGTCATGGCATGTTCAATTCTTCTCAGGATTTTAAGGAAGTCTGCTTTGTAATACTAAACGTAATAATGCTCAACCACTTCCACTTATTACTGCAATAAAAGATGCACTTCAGATGTTAAAAATATAAAAGTAAAACACTGAATTACAGACATGCACCCAGTCTAATTAAATAAAATGAGAACCAATCAGCCAATTTTAAGAGACAGTTATATAGTTCTATAATAAAACATACTGTAATTATTGCAGAAAATAAAGGCAGAAGTTAAAACATAATTACCTAAAAACTTAATAGCTAGTATAGTATAGCTAGAATAATATGCTCATTAAAATATCTCTTTAAGGAACTCTGCTAAGCATCTAGAAAATCATTTATGATCACCAATGACAGTGTGATCATATTCAGACATATGCAGAAGAACTTAATTATTTACAGTGCCTTGAAAAAGTATTCATACCCCTTGAAATTTTCCACATTTTGTCATGTTGCAACCAAAAACATAAATGCATTTTATTGGAATTTTATGTGATAGACCAACACAAAGTGGTACATAATTGTGAAGTGGAAGGGAAATGATAAATTGTTTTCAACATTGTTACAAATAAATATGTGAAATTGAATTTAGGTCTGGACTTTGACTGGGCTATTCTAACACATTAAAATGCTTTGATCTAAACCATTTCATTTTAGCTCTGGCTGTATGTTTAGGGTCGCTGTCCTGCTGGAAGGCGAACCTCTGACCCAGTCTCAAGTCTTTTGCAGACCCTAACAGGTTGTCTTCTAAGATTGCCTTTTACTTGGCTCCATCCATCTTCCCATCAACTCTGACCAGCTTCCCTGTCTCTGCTGAAGAAAAGCATCCCCACAACATGATGCTGCCACCGCCATGTTTCACAGTGGGGATGGTGTGTTCAGGGTGATGTGCAGTGTTAGTTTTCTGCCACACATAGCATTTTGCTTTTAAGCCAAAAAGGTTACATTTTGGTCTCATCTGATCAAAACACCTTCTTCCACATGTTTGCTGTGTCCCCCACATGGCTTCTCGCAAACTGCAATCGGGACTTCTTATGAATTTCTTTCAACAATGACTTTCTTCTTGCCACTCTTCCATAAAGGCCAGATTTGTGGAGTGCACAACTAATAGCTGTCCTGTGGACAGATTCTTTCACCTGAGCTGTGGATCTCTTCAATTCCTCCAGAGTTACCATGGGCCTCATGGCTGCTTCTCTGATTAATGCTCTCCTTGCCTGGCCTGTCAGTTTAAGTGGACAGCCATGTCTTGGTTTGTAGTTGTGCCATACTTTTTCCATTTTCAGATAATGAATTGAACAGTGCTCCATGAGATGTTCAAAGCTTTGGGTATTTTGTATGACCTAACCCTGCTTTAAACTTCTCCACAACTTTAGTCCTGACCTGTCTGGTGTGTTCCTTGGCCTTCATGATGCTGTTTGTTCACTAAGGTTCTCTAACAAACCTCTGAGGGCTTTACAGAACAGCTGTATTTTTACTGAGATTAAATTACACACGGGTGGACTCTATTTACTAATTAGGTGACTTCTGAAGGCAATTGGTTCCACTAAATTATAGTTAGGTATCAGACTAAAGGGGCTGAATACAGATGCACGCCACACTTTTCAGATATATTATTTGTAAAAGATTTTGTAAACCATTTAACATTTTCCTTCCACTTCACAATTATGTGCCACTTTGTGTTGGTCTATCACGCAAAATCCCAATAAAATACATTTACATTTTTGGTTGTAACATGACAAAATGTGCAAAATTTCAAGGGCTATGAATACTTTTTCAAGGCGCTTTATTGTGGACAAAGCTTCAAAGCCTTTCAAAATGGATTGGCCAGGGTCCATGCTCAAAGCGTTAGTAAACCACAGTTGGTGAAACAAAATAAAAACATTCCCCTGCAAGACAATGTAATATTGTGCTAGAAACGTATCTTAAAACTAAGCACTCCAGTGCTATTACCGCTATTACCATTGAGAGGGCTTCCATCTTCCCCCGGTCTTCCTTCCGGGTTCGCAGCCCCCGGCTACATTAATGTCTGGATGTCACTCCCACACATGCGTGCAGGAGCTGCAGTTTATGGCAGGGGCTCTGAAGGTCCGCACTGTATGCCAGACCTTCAGAGCACATGCACCAATGACATCACCGGCTGCATGCACTCTGAATACAGTGGCGGTTGGTGAAATTTTAGGATGGGGGTCGCCATACCCCACCCTTCCTTTTTGACCCCTCCCACTTCTCATAAGTCCCACCCCTTATAGTTTCCACCCATTGTGTCAGGAGTATACAGCCCAGGATCACCATATAGGGTATACAGAGTCACCAGATAGCAGTACACAGAGCCACCAGATAGGGGTATGCAGAGCCACCAGATAGGGGTATACAGAGCCACCAGATAGCAGTATACAGAGCCACCGGATAGGGGTATACAGAGCCACCAGATAGCAGTATACAGAGTCACCAGAGAGCAGTATACAGAGTCACCATATCGCCGTATACAGAGTCACCATATCGCAATATACAGAGTCACCATATCGCAGTATACAGAGCCCCAGATAGCAGTATACAGAGTCACCATATTGCCAGGCCCGTCTTTAATATGGTTTGGACCCTGGGAAAAAGTTTTTTGGGCCCCCCCCCCATGACATATTTTGCTGGCTCCTTTCTCCACTCTCCATCCTGACAGATATGGGACAGGAGGGGGGCCAGAGAAGAACACAGAGGATGACAGGAGGGGGGCTGGAGAAGGACATGGAGGATGACAGGAGGGGGGCAGAAGGAGGACACAGAGGATAACAGGAGGGGGGCAGGAGAAGGACACAGAGGATGACAGGAGGGGGGTAATAGAAGGACACAGAGAATGACAGGAGGGGAACCAGAGGAGGACACAGAAGACAGGGTAGGGGCAGTTACAAGCGGCAGCTGAAAGCCACGGGAGGGAGAATCTTCCCCCACCGCCGTACCGATCACCTCTGACTGCCCAGGTACTGGATTAGGCATTGGAACATTTGTACGAGTACGAATACTCGTGCAAATGCTCAGTATCGGCACTAATACTAATACTAGTATCAGTAGCGGTGCAACACTAAATATGACCCAAACCTGCAGTGTTTTTATTTGTAAATAACCCTTTAGGCCTTGTTCACATATATGTGGGTTGGAGGCCCACATTTGCACAGGCACGACAGCCCATTCATTTGAATGGGCTGCCTTGCCTGCACTTCCCGCACAAAAAAGGTGCATGCTGCATTATAAAAATGCAGTGGCTTTGAAATCGCATTCTGCTTTTGCACCATGCAACCTGCAGTTCCTGCACACACAAACGCACTGTGTTTTTAAAAGCATGACTTATGCATCTAAAAACGCATTTGGCCACTGCATTTGTAAATGCAGCATGCACCTTTTTTCTGCGGGAAGCGCAGGCATGGCAGCCCATTCAATTAAATGGGCTGCTCTGCCTGTGCAAAAACACATACATGTAAATGAGGCCTAAAATAAGCCCATCATCAAGCAGTGTGGTCTGGTGGCCTGGGCCCTGGCCCATGCTGTGCAGCGAGCTCTGTAAATAAACAGCCACAGTCAGCCTGGACTGGACTGGTTAGGGACAGGTTTTGAAACACATGGAGATCCAGGGGAGGAGAAAGACCCACCTGGTAGTCCTGGCTGGCCAGCACAGCTCCGATCACCATCTGCTCACACCAGTGCTGCTGTTGTGTAGTCTAGTCTAGACTGTAGGCAGCACACTCCTTTCTGATATTGGCGGGATTCTTCTTCATTACTATGCGGTCCCTCAGCCTCAGATCCACTCATGTACACAGGCAGAGGCAGGCATCGCGGTGAGCACACATAGCAAGGGGAGGGGTCAGAGCATCAGTGGAGCTCAAGGCCCCGCCTGCCTGTTCCAGGTCCCGTACTGCGTGCTGATGATGCTGGCTGCCTGTGTCACTGTTGGTGCCGTGCACAGATATGCAGCTGATGGGGGGTCCGCTGATGGAGTTCCTGATTGCAGCCAGCGCAGGCTTAAGGGGCAGCTCTGCTTTGGGCCCCTAAACAATGACAGGGCCCTGGGCAGTTGCCCCTTTTGCCCTGCGGTAAAGACGGCCCTGCATATTGCAGTATACAGAGTCACCATGTCGCAGTATACAGAGTCACCATATCGCAATATACAGAGTCACCATATAGCAGTATACAGAGCCCCAGATAGCAGTATACAGAGTCACCATATTGCAGTATACAGAGTCACCATGTCGCAGTATACAGAGTCACCATATCACAGTATACAGAGTCACCATATTGCAGTATACAGAGTCACCATGTCGCAGTATACAGTCACCATATCGCAGTATACACAACCACCATATAGCAGTATACAGAGCCCCAGATAAGGGCTCGTTGCACTGACAGACAGACCCCCCTGAAGTCGGGACAAAGTCCCGCACTTACCCAATCTCTTAGGCGGGCTGGCAGTTTGCAGAGGCGGTGAGCGGGGAGCGTGCTGGACTGTGCAGACTCGTGCATGGTCTGCACGGGAGCCGGGACTTAAACCCGGCGGAGTGCTGCACCTGCACAAGTAATCACGCAACCAACATGTCCGCCACAGTCCCGCCCCCGCCCATTGCATCTAATGACAGTCAGTCACTGGCTCAGGGAGCCAATCAGACTATGTGTGTGCGCCTGTTCAGCGCACATACATAGTATTTAATGACTGACCGATCGGCTCACTACTTGCTGTCAGCAGACAGCAAGGAGCCAAGGAAAAAAAAAAAAAAGTCAATATACCGGCGCCTCCTGTAGGGGGTCAGGCTGACTTTTTATTTTCTTGTCAGCGGCGGGGAGGCGGCACCCAAGCGCCCCTTATTGACTGGCCGCCGCTGTCTGAATATCTCCTAAACTGAGCAAGTTTAGGAGATATTTACAGTAACTACAAATTATTATAGGCTTACGTGTAGGTATAAGTGGTGTAACAGAGTTTACTACCACTTTAATAAAAAAAAAACTAAACACTCTGATCCTTTTTATTGTAGAAAAACTTTATTGAATCCAAATTATTACAGAAAAAAAATGCTAATTGTATCAAATTAATCACACGGTAGTCTACTAACCAGCTACAAGGTCATTATACCCATTTGTTAATTCCTTTTGGCTCCTGAGGGAGTAAGCAGAGGCTAATCCTGGGGTTACTCCAGATGTTGATAAGGGTTTCTTGAGGAAAGAGCAATGACACATTAACCTGAAGATAATTTTGTCATATAGAGGGTTTAAGTACGCATTACATCAAATGATTGCAGAGGCTCCAGATTCCCCTTTTTAACATACTTAAAATAATACAAATGTACCCGCATGTGGGTCGGGGTTTAAGGTTCCCTAGCAGAGACACTCAGACACTGCACTCGCTAAGGCCTACACACTAGGCAGGAGTTTGCGGTCAGGTGAAATCAACATTTAGGCACAACTCC
This sequence comes from Glandirana rugosa, assembly GCA_018402905.1. Classification (NCBI taxonomy): domain Eukaryota; kingdom Metazoa; phylum Chordata; class Amphibia; order Anura; family Ranidae; genus Glandirana; species Glandirana rugosa. The sequence continues at coordinate 996,561 of BLSH010283812.1, forward strand.
AGACTTAAAAGCTGGCAGCAACTTACACATTTAACTCTTTGTAATCCATGTCAAATTTCTTTACACTGATGACATTTGAACACTTCAGACACTCCTTCCATTAGATGACACCACTTCCCAGGCGTACAGCATTTATGGACCGGTGCCACAGAGCCTGTACCTGTCTCCACCAATTCAGTATTACTGTCACTTCTCTCCCAGTGACTAATTCCACAGTTACTATGTGATACAGGAGACACTCCCTCTCTCCATACTCCAGGCTTGCTCTCTCTTCTGGGACCCCTCTGCATATCTCTATTCTCTGGGACTTCAGGCTGGGTCCCTAGTCACTCTGTGCCATGGGTCCGATCCTAAAAAGTGGGGAAATGGCCGCTAGTGGAGGTGCTTTGTCATATCAACCATCCCCTGGCTGATTGGCTGCCTTGCATGTGACACAAGCACTGTAGTTCTTGACAACAGCACATTAGCTTCCTCTAGATAGCATTCTGTATATTGGACCCATGTACTGCATCTTCCTCTAACTCAGTCCCTTTGTTGTGTTGCAAACCCTGTTCTTTTGATACACTGTGCACACACTCCTTTCAGATGCTTCAGACCAGGTAAAACAGGTGAAAAAACAAGGACCCTTTACTGATGTAGTTCCACATAGCGGGTAACAGTTTTCAAAAACACAGTTCTTCACACAGTCTCCTATACACAGTTCTCTAGTGCCCCAGAAAGTGACTGTACCTTAGGCAGTTGGCAAAGTCCATTAAACCATTAATCTAAGCCAGGGATATTCAATTAGTGGACCTCCAGTTGTTGCCGAACTACAAGTCCCATGATGCATAGCAAGACTCTGACAGCCACAAGTATGACACCCAGAGGCAGAGACATGATGGGACTTGTAGTTTTGCAACAGCTGGAAGTCCGCTAATTGCATATCCCTGATCTAAGCCAAAAGTCCATTCAGGCAGTAAATCCTCATGAGACGACAAAAGTCCCATGGAGTCCATATTTTTGGTAGAAAACGACAAGGCAATAAAGTCCAGCACTGGCATTCATAAGTCCAGGCACAAGACCCTATTGGGAACCCTGACCCCAAGGATGTGATCACTCCAGCAGAGTAGCAGGCTACATTTTGGCAGTATTTCCCCAACAACTGACAGGGACTCTTTAGGGCACTTGGTGAGCCCTTTTTGCATGGTATGACCTATAGGGGGAGATAACCTCATTAAAAATGTCGGGAGAAAATATTAACCCTTCCAACTTAGTTACCTCCAGCTCACAGGTCTCCCTAAGGACACAGTGCACTATTATCATAAAGACTGCAGCCCTCATCTTTTTGACATATTTTAAAGTAGAACTATGGGCAAAATGTTATTGTTTCATCTTGAATAGAGTAAACGAGGGTTGTAACCCCTGTCATATTTTTTTTGCCATCTGTGTCCCATTGGGGAGATTTACCTTAACTTCCTGTACTATAGCCAAAACAGGAAGTGAAAGGAAATGCCTGCAACAAAAATTTGGGATCTTCTTTTACTTTCACTTTCAACGATAATAGTAAAAAGGACAAATAGATAGGGTGACAGGTGTTCTAATTCCTATCCACTCTCATTCATGAATTGATTTGTACAATCTGTAACATTGCAGATTTTTTTTATTTTTTTGGTATATTTTTACTTGGATAATCATATTATCCTTTGTGTGTTATCATCTCTGGACAGCACGGTAGTTGGAGTTACTATATCCTGGTATGGGAATTGTTTGATACGAGAGCGATATCTGGCCTCTGTCAACAGAAGTCTGTCTTTCTGACAAGACTTGATCCGCATACAGCAATGGTGGTGGTAGATGCATATTAAAGGAGTCTCCCTCAGATTACAGCATTGCGGACTATGGTGTGGGATTAAACAATTATATGTCAAAAAGACGCTGCAACAGTGTGATCTACTTTAGTGGAGAGTGGTTTGTGAACACATATAATGAAGAACATATAATATACAAATATATACTGTATACTGTATATACAATAACTACAATAGCACCATAAAATCAAAAAGTCAATCGACCCCAGAGTGTATGGTCCCAGCAGCGCTCATAAATAACTTGTAATCAAATACAGTCTTTCTATTGATTGCAAATGGTTCTCTCAATGTCATAAAAATTCGTCCATTAAGTGTCTCTATGCTGGGGAACAGGATCACTTCAAAGACTTAATCCTTCACCACACCTCGTGAATAGAAAGGGAGGTAGAATCCCCCCAATGTGGAATAACTCACCAGAGGTAAGTCAAATCAGCGCCTTAGGTGAATAAACTGCAATCGGGTCCACTTCGGTTTCAGATCGTCTTTGGGTGTATGGGAACCAACCGATAATTACCGTGCGGGATTACCTTAGAAAAACAGCGCTCACATAGTGCATGATCCATATAATTTATTTAGGTAAAAGCTAATTATGCTAATAAAAGCTGGATTATGTTGCATTGCTGTCTTTTTTAATATATTTTGTAAGTGTACATCTGCTGGGGCGGGTGGATTTTACCCAAAGCTTTTACCTAAATAAATTATATGGATCATGCACTATGTGAGCGCTGTTTTTCTAAGGTAATCCCGCCCAATAATTATCGGTTGGTTCCCATACACCCAAAGACGATCTGAAACCGAAGTGGACCCGATTGCAGTTTATTCACCTAAGGCGCTGATTTGACTTACCTCTGGTGAGTTATTCCACATTGGGGGGATTCTACCTCCCTTTCTATTCACGAGGTGTGGTGAAGGATTAAGTCTTTGAAGTGATCCTGTTCCCCAGCATAGAGACACTTAATGGACAAATTTTTATGACATTGAGAGAACCATTCGCAATCAATAGAAAGACTGTATTTGATTACAAGTTATTTATGAGCGCTGCTGGGACCATACACTCTGGGGTCGATTGACTTTTTGATTTTATGGTGCTATTGTAGTTATTGTGTTTTATTTTAAGCAGCTGCTGACATTTTCTGTCTTACAACATTTAATTGTTTTATCATTGATAATAGCATACGAAGCGCAGATTGGAGTAATTAGACTATAGGTCACTGGGGTTTTGAGTCGGTCTATAGCTCTGTTTGACGTCTATACTGTATATACACACACATATACAGTATCTCACAAAAGTAAGAACACCCCTCACATTTTTGTAAATGTTTTATTATATCTTTTCATGTGACAACACTGAATAAATGACACTTTGCTACAATGTAGTAAAGTAGTGAGTGTACAGCTTGTATAACAGTGTAAATTTGCTGCCCCCTCAAAATAACTCAACACACAGCCATTAATGTCTAAACCACTGGCAACAAAAGTGAGTACACCCCTAAGTGAAAATGTTTAAATTGGGCCCAAAGTCGCCACCATTACATTCCAGCACTGACTTAATCCTCTTGGGCATGGAGTTTACAAAAATGTGAGGAATGTACTCACTTTTTGTGAGATACTCTATATATATATATATATATATATATATATTATATTTATTTTTATATTTCTATAAATATATTTTAATTTTTTTGAATGAAACATTTTTAAGTTTTAATTTTGTGCTGTTGTGATAGATAATAGTACTCACTTATAATAGATATGAAACAATGGGTTAATAAATAGAATGAGAATAGCAGTAACCATTAAGTGGGTTAACTCCCAATACAAAAAGTGCAAAAGCAATGGAGGAAGCAGTTGTTTTGAGCACAAATACACTTTATATTAATGTTCACACATTTCATGCAATAATATTGATGCACATATTTGACAACACATTTTTTTATGTATGAATAAACATACCATTGCTTTTTCATTTTTAAGTTTTATTTATTTGTCATTTTTAAGTGATGCAGTCTATATTAGCTTAATTAATTGACTGAAATATGAACATTCAGGGTTCTCTTATTTTGGTGTTTTTACGGTAGGTAGTTAAATATGAGCAAAGCCAGAGTTAAAGTGATTGTAAAGTCTGGATCCTCCTCTTCTTGGGTCCCTCTTCTGCTCTCCTGGCCTCTCCCTCCTATTAAGTGCCCGCATGGCCAGCAGCTTCCTATAGGAGGCACCCAAGCCGAGCCACAGCTCTGTGTGTCCATTCAGACACGGAGCCCCGACTCGCCCCACCCCTCTCTTCCTTGATTGGCTGACTGACTTTGATTGACAGCGGTGGGAGCCAATGGTGTCTCAGCCAATGAGGAGGAGTGTCCCGAATGGCTAAGACACTCGTGGACATCGTTGGAGAGAGATGGGGCTCAGGTAAATAATTAGGGGGTGATTGGGATGCTGCTACACACAGAAGGTTTTATATCATAATGCATAAAATGCATTAATATAAAAAGCCTTTTGCCTTTATAACTCCTTTAAAGCTTTACATGGTGAAAGGTATCCTTTTATTAGATCCAATGCAACTAGAGCTCAAAGTGCAGCAATTCTGCTGATTTTTTTTTTGGCATCTACTGTAACAAGTAACAAAGTATATCAAAAGCCAAAACTTTTTTTTATTATGGATAGAGTAAGACATAGTGAAAACTAATCAGCTGGATTCCCCTTCACTTTCTGTTCTGTAGACACAACATCTAAGGTTAATCCCCTATTAGATAGGTGTACCGAAAACAAGTGTACCTCTATTTTTGTTCTGCTGACAC
>BLSH010283812.1:1038562-1079769 GCA_018402905.1 Glandirana rugosa
TAAATTTACAGGTGACGAATGACATATTTACATTAACCGTCACTTCCCCAATTGGACCCCCCCTCTCGATCCCCAATTGACACAAGGGACCCACACAAGAATGACACCCCCCCAACCCGATTGTACCCGTACTCTCTAGATTGACTAGGGTCACAACCCCTAGCTCTCCCCCCCAGGTTAACCCCTTCACTGCCAATTACATTTATACAGTAAGCAGTGGACATTTAAATTTCTGATCGCTGAATAAATGTCATTGGTCCCAAAAAAGTGTCAAAAATGTCCGACATGTCCGCTGCAATATCACAGTACCGCTAAAAATCGCAGAGCACCTCCATTACTAGTAAAAAAATAAAATAAAATAGAAACCCCAGAAATGAATTCTCATCATCAGTAAACGCGGCCACTTTTGCACAAACCAATCAATAAGCGCTGATTGTGATTTTTTTTTATCACAAATATGAGGAAAAATATAAATCGGCCAAAATCGGTGAAAAAAAATGTTTTTTTATATATATTTTTTGGATTAGAATTTTAGCAAAAAGTAAGAAATGTGGGTTTTTTTGCAAAATGGTCGCTCTTCTTTTGTTTATAGCGGCGATCAGAAATGACGCAGAGGTGATCAAATACCACCAAAGAAAGCTCTATTTGTGGGAAAAAAAGAATGCAAATTTTGTTTGGGTACAACGTCACACTTGTCATTTAAAGCGATGCAGCGCCGAATCGCAAAAAGTGCTCTGGTCCTAAAGCTGGAAAACCTTCCGGTTGGTAAGTGGTTAAAAACATTTTTCCATTACTTCTGCCTTACTTTCTGCACAGACTTTAGGTCATGACACAGGAAGGAGTTGACTAGCTAAGGGTAAATGATGCAGGGTGTGTGCTAATGAGGTCAGCTGGTAAACTCATTCCTGTGTCATGACCTATAGTCTGTCCAGGAAGTAAGGCGGAAGTAATGGAGCAGTGTTTTTAAACAGCCATGAAGACAGTGAGGTGAGTGTGTGTAGAATTAATGAAAAGCTGTTTTATTTTTCCAAAATAAGTACATTAATGCTATATTGGTACATAGGGGAGGTGGGATTTAGAAAAAAAGGTGAACTTAGCCTTTATGGGTCGCCACTAACTGGGATCCCCCACCCTGCACAGCCAGGCACTCCGAACTTCCACAGTCACTCCAGAGTCTGAGAACAGTCTGTGCCTTTGTTTTTTTTTTTTGTTTTTGTTGAGGGATATAACTTGGATAGGGATAGGAGTTTATGGGATGCCCACTTTCCTTCAAACAAACTTCAGGGACAGCTCTTCCTATTTAGGCCTCATACACACGGGCGTTTGTAGAAAAATAAGCAAAACGCCGGGCCTGACGTCAGGGGAAAAAACTGACGTTTTGCTTGGCGTTTTGCATTGACGTCAATGGACGTTTTTTCACGCCAGCTTTTTGCGGCGTTTTCTGCCTCTATTCAAAATCAATGGTTCGGATAAGGGTCTGGTATGGATTTTGGGGGAACCCTACGCCGTTTTTTTTCGGCGTGGGGTGCTCCTCTTAAAATCCCTGCCAGATCGAAGAGCCTGGTATGCTCTGGGGGGGGGACCCCACGCAAATTTTTTTGCGGGGGTTCCCCTTTAAGACACGGCACACAAGTCGCGCCGCAAGTCGGATCGCCGCGATCCGACTTCTGGTGCGGCTTCTATTCAAATCAATGGGCTCCCATAGGGAACGAGGCTTAACGCTTAACGCTGTGTATACAACGTTAAGCAACGTTATTGAGCGTTTTGCCGGCCCGGCGTCAAGAAACGCCATGACGCTGCAGCTTCAGAACGCACTGGTCCCGCGTTCTAGATACAGCTCACTAACGCCAACGCCCTCTACTGCCCACAAACGCCGGCGTTTTTAGAGGGCCATTGAATAACATGGAGAGCTGCAAAAAAACGCCTATAAACTCCGGCGGCCAAAACGCCCGTGTGTATGAGGCCTGAGGCCTAAAGCTTTAACCTAATTGCTCAGGATGTTCACTGGTTTCTTCCAATTTGCAACCTGAACTTTTACTTTTGGCTGACACATCTTTCCCTTTACCTGTACACAGGGCCACCTTTAGAAATCATGAGCCCTGTACAATCTACCTGACAAGGCATCCCCAAACCTGGTTGGTGCGACTGCTAGTATGTAGAAGCAAGGCAGGGTAGTATATAGGGACAGGGCTGAGGTAAATTAGAGAGGTCAGTCTTATCATATGACTGAAAGATGAAGCCTAGATGCCATCTTTTCTCTGACTCAGTGTCATTCCAAGTTCAGCAGCCACCTGTGTGTGGACAGTAAAAGGTGGCCACACCCCAGGACCCACCCACAACCCTTTCTTTAGGTGCTTAAAATCGACTCCATACCTCCCCCTAGAAAGGACCATGTGAGGAATATTGCATAGGAGCTTTGTAATGAAATGCGTAATGTGGTTTATGGATGATGTGAGAGGCCCAGAGAATATACTTTAGTATGATCCAGAATTATCAATATGAAATCTACAGTATATGTCAGCATATGGTGGACAGATTCTATCTATAAATATATCTTTAATGGTGTAGGTATACTTAATTTCAGGCCCATTCTTACAGGGTACTCCGGTACCTTATGAAACAGGGCTACTTTACTACTAATAGTGAGGGGCATATATTGCCCTTCCCTTTCTCCCTCTGGCCCTTCTCTTTGGGGGTCTCAGCATAATTTTGGGGTACATACCATTTGGAGGAACTCTCACTTATAAGGAATTATTTCCTTTCTTGGGCCTCTTTGTTATATTAGTTTTTAGTTGTTTTTTTATTTGCTTTTTTAGTCTCTGCATTCCTAGACCCTCAATCCCATGCTTGATAATTTACAAAGAAAAATATTTACAACACATGTATGTGATGGATATTTTTATAAAAAGATTCTTTTGTTGGAATAAATACTGACTTATTGTTTGTAGTTTTGTAGCACCTGAAGAAGTGGGGTTTATGGTACCCACAAAACACATTGTGACAAATTGTGGAACTCCCCCTTACAAAAACTCTTCTGAAAAACTGCAGTACTAGATTTATGTAATCAGAAAAGTCAAACATTAATATGTACTGTGAAAGGCTAGGTTCACATTGATGGTTCACATAAATGAGCTGCCATACCTCCTGAAACGCAGGGAAAAGGTCCCTGAACCATTTCTGGTATCACAGCCCACATGGGAACTGCAATGCAGTGCCGTTTCCATTGTGTGCGGCTTGCCATTAGGATTAATGGCACTTACACGCATGTCCCGAATTTTTCTGTATGGACGGTTGCGACTGCTGGAACAGGTGCGGAACTACAGCGGGAACCACTAGCACAGATGTGAACCTAACCAGAGAGACAGCAATACTGTGAAATTTGTCTTTCTATTTGCAATCCTTAAGGAAATGCTTTTATACTATGTGGTATACTTTTTAATGCTTTTGTGGCTTTAATAAACATTTGGTATTTTAACATTTGTGTATAAATAGTATATGAGTGGGCACCCTACAAATCCCATTTTCTGGCGAAGTTGTTAAAACAATGCAATTTCATCTTCCAGGAAACATTCTTTCGCCAATAACAGAAGACTTGCACTTGGTTTCAGTGGGCAACTTAATGGACAAAGTATACCTTAACCACCTCAATATCATCATGTCTCTTCATGTCCAAAAATTGTGGAAAAAATAATATCACTTTAGGGTGTCCAGTTTTCAAAATGGGGTAATTTATGGATTGTTTGTACTGTGCTGGCAGTTTTATTCTATATGATTTTAACAGAAAGTAAGGGAAGCAGTGTATTTTTTTATGTGTTAGTAATTACCACCAGATGAAAGCTCTGTCTGTCTCAAAAATGATTAAAAAACATTTGGATACAGTGTTGCATGACTGAGTAATTGTCAGTCAAACTATAAATGCACTGAACCCTGAAAAATGGCTTGGATGGGAGTATGCTGGTACTGAGGTTTTTAAGCTGATCAATTAGCTCATCCTTAGGTTCAAAAATTAAACAGTGTGAAACAAATGCAAAGACTTAGTTTCAGATATGGCCAAATATTATCAAGGTGGTCAGCTGTGTCACCCAGTGCAAAGAATGAAGGCTTTTTTTTTTAAATTTTGTATTGAAGAAAAACTTGTGTCCATCAATATATTTAATTTGATGCAATGACATGTTTTATGTTATGATCTTTGCAAGGTAGCTGACAATTCAGCATAAAGTATTTCACTTCTCAGCAGGCTGACACTTTTGTGTTTTCTTCTTTTTCAGGCTGTGTGGAGGAAACTTGGAGATGCTGCAGGTTCATGTCCTGGAATTAGACATCTGTCCGGCAGTCAGTACAAAGGACCAATGTAGTACAAGATGACTATTTTCTGCACCCTTACAATGATAAAGAAAAATAACAATGAAAGATCCTCAAAGACGATTTACAAATACTATTCCCCAGAGAGAATGACATGTTTGAAATTATCTATGTATAGATTAATTACAAGAAAATGGCACAATTACTCTAAGATGATCTTTCAAAGCTGCATGTATGGCCTTTTGTAATAAAAGGCACATACTGTGTTTATAGCACATTCTAAAAATTACCTTCTGATAATGGCACAGCTATTTAAAACCAAAAGGTAAATAGTGCTTTCATAGGAAATATGTTCCAGTCCAGTAAAAGTATATATACTATATATTACAAAAAATATATAAAAGTCTTTTCCTAGCAGAAAAGGAGAAAAAAGTATTGTATTGCTGCAACAATGTTTAAATATTCTATTGTTAACTTAATTATGGTGTCTGGTAAACTTGACGTTACAAAAGATATGAGATAAAATATTAATTTATCATTTTAAAAATGTATAATGCTAATAATGTCAGGCACCTGGGATACTTTTCACATAAGATTATCAATATCTAGACCTTCTTACAGTATTATAAAAGCTTTCAAAATGTATATAAAACAGGCTTCCTTTTTGTTCCTACCTGTATACTCAAGGGATGATTTACTAAAAAGACTAAATTTTATATCAGATCAGTAAGCCTCAGTTCAGTTCAAAGTCTCAGGGCTGGAACAGAGTTTATAATTTTTGCCTTGCAGCGTTAGATGTTCTGGGGATGATTCCCACTAGGAACACCAGTTGTTTGGAGTTTGTTTGTCTTCCCAAAGTTTGCATATGTTTCTTCTCAATGTAGATCTATGGCCAGGCTATGGATATTCTGAGGTTGTGTTCACAAACGCAGACAGTGCGTGTTCGGGGACACACACCTGCACCCACACGGATGTCAAATTGGAAGCAGTGGCTGTGTCTGTGCAGCTGTTTTATGCCAATTGACATGAATGGGACTGCCTGCACGCAGATGTACAGAACACCTGTGCATCCCGTTTGGGCAAAACACAACCCCCCCACAAGTGTATGCTTAAAGTGTTTGTTACCCCAACATTTCATATTCCTGATATGTGTCGGTTGTACCATGGACTTGTATAAAAAAACATCCTGTTCTCTTTGTATTGATACCTTTGTGTGAAATCCTTGGTGTCCCTGTCAGTCCCTTTGCTTTCCTATTAAATACTGACCATACTAAGCAGGAAAACACAGCATGGTCAGTTATCTAGCTGTACTGGGAACTCAGGCTGCTCTCCTCCAATGAACAGACTTGTCCTGAAATGCCCCCCCCCCCCCCGCACAGCGATTAACTGAGAAGCTCAGTGTACTGTTGCTTCTCCTCCGCCAGGCTCTTATACAGCTGAGAACAGAAGGGACAGAGGGAGCAGAGGGAATGTGATCATTTATAAAAAGGGGGAAACAGTATTTATGTTTTTTTTCATATCTACACAAAAATGTTTTGCCTTTTATTTCATTATTATTATTTATTTAAACTGAATGGGCTGTTTTACAAAGTGATTGTTTACAATCACCATAAGCACACTCATATGAACAAGGCCTAATAGTTAATAAAATTCAAAACAAGTCCTTACTAACCTCTGTAGCTGCAGATACTATGGAGCAAATAATCCTTCAAAATATTACTAAAGGTAAAACTTTTTTTTAACGTTTTGGATAGAGCATAGAGGGATTTGAACACTTCTCTAGTTTTTATTGCTGTTTATGCTCCTGTTAGGAAGTTTCCCCCTTTCTATTTGTCCTGGTGTCTGTTATGAATGAAAGAATGAAAGCATGAAAATGATAGAAAAACCCCTAATTTTGAGTTGTCACAGAGCAGAAATGGGGGTGGGGGGATATCTTCCAATGGGAACACTAGTTCTGATGACCCTAGTAACAACCAGGGATTTCCTTAATTTTGGAGGGATTTCTTCTCACTTCCTGTTGTGACTATGGGAAATCTTCCCAATGGGAAACAGTTGGCAATACAAAATTGAAAGGGGTTATAACCCTCCATTCCTTTATCCAGAAGTTCTGGCTTTAGTTCTATTTTTAACTTTGCAGCCTAGCCTCTCAGTTTTACGTTCACTCTCTGGCTTTAACTTGGAGGCCTACCAGCTTTCTAATCTTTGATATGAATACATATCAGGTGCACAGGAAAATAGGAGAGAACAACATTGCTGAGATCTGCTTTGAAGGACTGCTTCTCTTCAAAACACTGATGATGTGTTGCTTCATAGTGGCTGTAACTGCAGAGGGTAGGCTAGTGAGATTTATTTTTAAATCCTTTTTTAACAATTTTCTAAGAATATTTAAATATATAAACGTCCATAGCATGGCCTTAGCTCTATTTGGAATTATGTCAGAAGATTAGGGGGCATCAGCATAAACTGCCCCCCCCCCCACCCATTGTTTAGTTAATACTGAGGAAAGACAGTAGATTATAGGGCAGGGCAGAAACTAATGTGAAGAGTTCTCTATATTCTGCAAAATACTGGTATAATATGATGGTGCTAAATTACTGTAAATAATAAAGTGAAGCAAAAGAAAAGTGCAGTTTTGCTCACAACAGCCAATCACATTTCAGTTGTCAGTTCCTAATGAACAGCCAAAGTATTAGATGTGGAATGGAATCTGATTGGTTGCTATGTATAAGATGCTTTTTTCCCCTCCTGCTTTTATCAGCCTCAATTAGAAGGTATTTACAATAGTAATAACCAAGCACAGGTTTATTGATCTGGCATAAAAATAACATCTTTTATTAATTGTCCTCTTTTTATGAAAATGGTGCTGCACAATCATAATGTGAGCATGCCAAAGTGCTCAGGCTTTCTTAATATAATTTTTTTCCCTTAATTGTATGGAGTGAAGTATACCTTGGTTAGTTGTGTTAGGAGGTGCTAAAATCATATTGTTTCTTTTCATAGGGTGTTGAAAAAAAGACAATTAAAAAGTACAATTCATTTCTTCTACAATATATTTGTTTTGATATTGTTTAAAATACTTTATGAAAAATATTGGGACCACTCTTGGCTTTCAAATGTGAAGTACAAGTTCTAGAAATTTGAAAGTCCAAATGATGCTAATAATTTATAATTTTTTTTTAGCTTTAGTTTTTTTGGATAATTATAAGGTAAAACTAAATTTGCACTGCATTTATGAATATCAAGCTTTTCTTGCATAGCATTCATTTAAAGAAAGATTATCAAATAATCAAGCATGTCCTTCCATTATTAAACTGCTATATGCTTTTAATCTGATTGCCTGAGTATTGACCAAGAGGTGCCATAGATGTGTGTAGTTGGGTTTCTTCATATGTGAAAACCATTAGGTTGTGTGTAGTTAAAAGCTTTGATAGATGTTTGATGTGTTCAAACTGCTATGATAGTTTCTTGTATGAATGTGCAACAGGCTTGTTGAAATATACAGTCGTTTATTTTTCCACTGAAAATATATTATAGGAATGCAACAATCTTCTATTTTTGAATACACTGTAGAGCACATAGAGATCATGGACATAATTTGTAACTGATACTGTGCTTCTTTTTTACTTTTTGAATTTTTATAGCTTTATTTGTTCACTGCTACAGGGAGTATATACTATGTTAGGAGCAAATTTGGTGAAGCTATTCTTTACGTGCATGCATAGAAAAACATTACTCTCTGACTGTGGAAGAATACCAAATTCTATAATATTGGCTTTAATATGTCTGAGAAAGTTCTCATTTCTCCAGGTCATGGTACACCTAGAAATAGTTGGTCACATTCAACTGGCCTTTTTCTGTAACATCTTCAATATTACAGAACAAGTCAGACTGAATATGACAAACTACTACTGGCTGTTTTTTACCATTTGTTTAAAAAATAAATGAAAAGATTTGGTGGCTTGCTATGAATAACTTATTCATCAGAGAGTAAGACCTTGTTCATATGTAAAGGAGCAGTGTGTGTATCAAGCTTTTGCAAAGCATTTTAGCTTCAGGTAAAGCTGAGGTCCACTGAGGCCTGCTAGCATTTTCTCTCAAAGTAACAGTGAGCGCTCTCATTAAAGTCTATATTTTAACCTCCCCATACCAGAACTAAAGTTTTCTTCAAAGGCTTTAAATTGGAACTAAACTGTATCTGAGCACCATAAACTGAAAAAGCTATTTAATTCATTTTTGGTTTCAACCTTTTTATTGTAAAGGTATAAATGTAGAATACATACATGATAACAGGATACAATCCGAATAATAAAAGACAATCCAGAAAAGCACAGACATAAAAAACAGATTGTACCATGAATCAAGAATCGCCAAGGCTTCAGCAAAGGTAGCATAAGATAATTAACTGGTGTTAAAAAACCCTGTTATGTAATCGAAAGTATTACCAACAAGGTAGTTGTACCTAGATGCTACCAAGAATCTAGCAAACATAACATAAGTATGGAAACTTTGTACTTTGTCTTTCCCCAACTAACATATCTCTGGGGTGGATCCCAGAGGCAGGTGTTCTAATGTTTTGGCCGAAGGAGGGGGTAATCCAAAAACAAAATTGTAAAAGAGAAGACAAGAACACATCATATATTATAAAAAATAGTTTTTATCAGAAGGGGCAAGGCCTACTAGAGCTACTGTATATCAAAGAACCTTGGGGAAAGGCTAACCCACAAGGGACAATTACTAAATCTCTGAACCAGGAGGGGGAGCAAGCTCGACCCACAAGGGAAGAGTATAGAGTGCCTTACAGGGGCTAGGACGCCAGTATGTATCCAAATGTAACTCAACATAGTAGCTGTCAGAAAAGGTAGTCTAGAGAGAAAGGGAAGGTGGGAGAAGGGGAAACTAAAGGAAGGAGAAGAGAGAGAGTAAGAGTACCAGTGTGGAAAGCCAACATGCAGAAAAAAAATAAGGAAACTCAATGAGGCCATCAAGGATACCTTCATATATTTAACTCATTTTTAACATACAAAGTAAATTCACACATCCACCCATGTATCCGTGTCTCCTTGCTTTATTTTGTTGGGAAATCACTTTGAAAAACACCTGTATAGCATTTCTAGCCACAGCCATCTTGAGTAAGGGCAGATGATTCATGTAGCAGTTACTTCCTGGGATCATTCTGCCCTTAGCTCATGCATGCAGGTAGGAGGGTGTGCTTAGCTGAGAAAATCCCTCCTCCACTCCTTCAGACGAAAGAAAAAAAAATGTCCATGAAGATTCATTGGATTTATGACATCCAGAAACCAGGAAGCAGCTCATTGAAATTTAAAAAAGGTTAAAATAAGAAAATATAATATATCTTCCTATTGAGATATTAATGCTAGGAGCATAAGGAATGAAATAATTAAATTTGATTGAAATAATTTAGTTCCATTTTAACAAAGCTGCTTGATACTTATGTAAAGAAGGCTATGAGGGTTAATATTCAGTGAAAGCAGGGAGTGCATTATGTGCAAAAATCCAAGCTACTCTTAGCTAATAGATAATAATAACACTGCAAATACTCCAGCTGCATTCTATTTAAAAGGTAAACACAGAAAAACAAGTACTTTTACATTTTAGAAGAAGTATCTCCTTTTTCAGAAGTGCAACCCATTTATCCCAATGCTAAATATACTTTGTGTACCATTCAGTTAATTTAGTTTTTTTGAATCTCCCAATGATGAATGAGATTTCAGGGAAACTCTGGCAAAAGCCAAAAGATCCCAGGTCTTCCTAGCAGCATGAGCCATTACAAATTGGCCTAAATATACCTACTGTGTTCCCCTTTTAGTATACAATACAGAAATTGTACAGGAAGCGTGATATTTATGACTTTGGTGGTAGAGCAAAGAATCCAACATTACCAGTCTAAAATGAGTGGGATCATTTCAAACATTTTTAGCTTACTGTGAAATTGCATTAAAATTAACCCTCAAAGTGGTTTTAAAGGCTCAACGACTTTTTACCTTCATGCATCATATGCATGAAGGTATAAAAAGTTCCATGTGCAGCAGCCCACCCAGCCCCCCTAATACTCACCTGAGCTCCCTCTTGATCCAGCGATGTGCACTACAGCTGAGCTTCCTACGGGTCTCCCATTCCTCATTGGCTGAGACAGCAGTGGGAGCCATTGACTCCTGCTATCGTCATCCACAGCCAGTGAGCCAATGAGGAGAGAGTGGGGGCAGAGCTGAGCTACCACTCTATGTGTCTTATGGACACATAGAGCGGGGCTGAGGAGCGAGCACACACCAGTGCCCCCAGAGTAAGCAGCTTGCTATTGGGGCACTGGCTGAAGAGTAGGAGCCAGGAACACTGGCGGGGGACCTGAAAAGAGGAGGATCGGGGCTACTCTGTGCAAAACCACTGCACAGAGCAGGTGAGTATGACGAGTTTGTTATTTATTTATTTTTTTTTTTCTTTAAAAGCCCTTAATGCCACTTTAAATTTACACAAATCTCAACAAAGTCATATGATTACCATGTTAACAGTAGATATGTTTATTCGTACTTAGAGGGTGGTTGTTAATAAACAATAACCAACGAAAGCCTTCATTTCTTCTTCCTCGTTGATTCCAATGTATTGAAGTTGTTAATGTCACTGAAATGTACAGGTTTTCCATAAATTTTAGCAAAACAAAAACTCAGAATTTTACAGCTATCTGACAGTTTTAATAATATGATTCTTCATAACACATAACACTACCCCACTAAAAGACTAGGATTCAAGGCAGAACCGCAAAGTTCTAAAGTTATACTCCAAACATTTTGTTGCTGTATGTTTTCCTATCTACAGTATCTAAAGCACAAGGATTTTGTAAAAAGGCCCTACATTAGGTACAAGATTAAGAATTAAGTGAGTTGATCTGACCTGAACTAAACTGAAATATTAGTTGTGGGTTGATCTTTAAAAACCACAAGAAAGCCTAAGCACAATATGATTTATGTTTACTGACACATTTTAGAAAGATCTACTGTATGTGAAAACAACATAGTGTTTTGGGGTGGAGAGCATATATCGTCACATACTCCCCATGAAAACACTTAGTCCTTCTTAAACTTAAAATGGCTACATATAAAGTATGAAACACATTAAACTCATTTATACAGAAAATAGTTCAAATGTAAAATTATGTACTTCTAAACAGATTAATCTATATTTTAGTTTGCCCTTACATAAGACCATCTGCTTAATCATTTCAAATTGCAAAGAGTAAAATAGGGATGCCATGTTAAGTCAGCATGTAATATGCTAAGTCATACAGGCTTCCATTATATATATATATATATATTAGATTTAAAATATTTTTAATCTAAACATACATTTATTTTTACACAGATTGCAATATTATCGATGTAATGACTTACATATAGCAAAAATCCAACTCCCTCAATTATTCAAAAAAGACAATGTTTACTAGGCTTCTAAATCAAAATGTTAAAAAACAAATTTGAATTCTAACCGATAAAAAAAAAAAGTATCCACCTAATCTGCTGTCAGTAGGTATCTGGTGCTCGTAGTATGGGTACAATCATAAAAGTGTTTCCTCTGCAAGCCAAGAGCCTCCTAAAGTTTCTAAGCAGTTTCCACATTTCTAAAAAGTACTACATTCCACAATGCAATGTGGGTGCATTGGCAACCAATCAATATGTGTCTGCATTGCATTATGGGGGTATCTTTGTTATGCTAAGTTGTGACTTTCTGAAAAAGTCAAAACTTGGATAGCACTAATTAGGCTTCTGGGGTAAATTGGGGCCAATTTCAAGATTCAATCATGCTGTTGACAGTAGAAGAGATTAGTTTCATGTATGCACACATAAGAACTTTCTTAAATGTCGCTTTGTGTGCACGTTAAGGATCTTACAAACCAGACTTACAATATAAAGTTGTCACAGAGGCTGCAGCACAAGGATGTAACCATATCACCGCTATGGGGCCCGAAGCTGTTTGTCTACATTGAGATGTACGGTATGATTAGAAGAATTGCCTTTGCGATGGAGATTAAAGAAACATGAAGCCTCTTAATAGATTTACTATGGGGCCTCTGGTGCCTAGTTATGACCCTGCTACAGGAGATAATTTAGACATACAGAAGGGGAAGGGAGACTATAGTCTTTGAACCAGTATTACTACATAAATGGTAGGGACCTCCGTTAGTATATGCTCACTGATATAATATATAAAAGAAATGTCAGAAACATATCCCGCACAAAGGCAAACCATGTTGTGTTTTCAGAACATATACATTAGAAGCTATTGTAATATTTGTCTAAAAATAATTGTTGATGCCATCTTCACATTTTGATTTGCTTGCCATATTCTAATTATTACATTTCATATTCAGATCTGTAAACTCTCTTTAGAGGTCATCTGTATATCAGGGAATGTGGTTGGCATTCCTTAATAATGGCTGCTAAGTTAGGCTCAAGATAACATTTTAGAGAGCCTGATTTGCTTTTTGTATGAGATCAAACTTGACCCATTGTCTTTCACCAAGAGAGAGGAACAATAACGCAAAGTCGCTAAGCAGGAAGCAGAGGCTACATATGTAATGAGCAAATATGGCTATATGACTAAAGGCACCTATCCATTCCAAATTGTGTCTTTCTTTTAATAAATAACCAAGACCTGTTTTTTTTATCCTAGATCATTCCACAGATATGCAATGTGCCCATTATCATATCTCATCAGTTGTTAATCAGGGTGCACAGTAAAAAATAGTTGTCCCCTAATGACTAATATACACCATTTTGAAATTTCTCTTTTCAAAAGATATCCAAATTTGGTAATTTAAATGGGAAAACAAGTATGTATGGACTGAGCAACAATCACTCACTGATATGGAAGTGCCATTCAATGCAGTAGTAGAAAGAATGTTAATGAAAGCCTGGGCTCTGAGGAAGTGGGTTGAATGGTGCTGGCTGTCATTCAACCCAAAAGACTAGGGACATCTAGTGGCAGAGATGAATTAGTAAGGGGGTGGGGGGGGGGCAGCTCCAGAAAATGTGAGTATTGCAGCAAACACTGTTTTTTTTTGGGGGGGGGGGGTAGGAGGGGGCTATGCGTTTATTTATTTATTTGGAGTTCTGCCTTAAAGTTGGCCTACAATTAAATAATGTTAAAAACATACCAAGTGAATAGCATCTTAATTGCATCTTCCTTTTTGTTTCTGGATACACCATTTAGAAGATACATTTGTATTTTATACCTGGATATGAAAATGCAGCCTGTATGCAATCACTTCCTGTTTCTGTGTTTTGGATGTAGTGTGCTATTATGACATTCCATCGGGTAGCAAGCTGTGACCTTCAGTGCCGACTCCACTTCTTAACTCATCATTATAATAAGTCCCAAGTTCACATTACTTGTTATCATGCATATTTATTGGGGATTCTTAATCTGACTTGACTTCTGTTTAAAGAATTGTATTTTGTTGAACAAAACACAGGAGAAAAATGTTTTACATAAAACTATTCATTTTAAGCCAGGTGTATCAAGCTTCTACCCTCGAAAGAAATCATCACAATGAATAGCTTTTGAATGCACTCATGTGGTGAAACTGGGGCATGGAGTAAGTATATTCTAAAGGCTTTAATAATCTTTAGCTACAACACTGCTTAAAGGTACATGCATCTAATTTAGTTACCATTAGTGTTGTTGCCTGCCTACCCCTACTCTTATTATTTAGTGTTATATCAATTATGTACAGTCAGGTCCATAAATATTGGGACATCTACACAATTCTAATCGTTTTGGCTCTATACACCACCACAATGGATTTGAAATGAAACGAACAAGATGTGACTTAACTGCAGACTTTCAGCTTTAATTTGAGGGTATTTACATCCAAATCAGGGGAACGGTGTAGGAATTACAACAGCTTGTATATGTGTCTCCCACTTTTTAAGGGACCAAAAGTAATGGGACAATTGGCTGCTCAGCTGTTCCATGGCCAGGTGTGTGTTATTCCCTCATTATCCCTTTTACAAGGAGCAGATAAAAGGTCCAGAGTTAATTTCAAGTGTGCTATTTGCATTTGGAATCTGTTGCTGTCAACTATCAATATGAGTTCCAAACAGCTTGTCACTATCAGTGAAGCAAGCCATCATTAGGCTGAAAAAACAAAACAAACCCATCAGAGAGATAGAAAAAACATTAGGCGTGGCCAAATAAACAGTTTGGAACATCCTTAAAAAGAAAGAATGCACCGGTGAGCTCAGCAACACCAAAAGACCCGGAAGACCACGGAAAATAACTGTGGTGGATGACCGAAGAATTCTTTCCCTGGTGAAGAAAACACCCTTCACAACAGTTGGCCATATCAAGAACACTCTCCAGGAGGTAGGTGTATGTGTGTCAAAGTCAACAATCAAGAGAAGACTTCACCAGAGTGAATACAGAGGGTTCACCACAAGATGTAAACCATTGGTGAGAATCAAAAACAGGAAGGCCAGATTAGAGTTTGCCAAACAACATCTAAAAAAGCCTTCACAGTTCTGGAACAACAGCCTATGGACAGATGAGACCAAGATCAACTTGTACCAGAGTGATGGGAAGAGAAGAGTATGGAGAAGGAAAGGAACTGCTCATGATCCAAAGCATACCACCTCATCAGTGAAGCATGGTGGTGGTAGTGTCATGGCGTGGGCATGTATGACTGCCAATGGAACTGGTTCTCTTGTATTTATTGATGATGTGACTGCTGACAAAAGCAGCAGGATGAATTCTGAAGTGTTTCGGGCAATATTATCTGCTCATATTTAGCCAAATGCTTCCGAACTCATTGGACGGCGCTTCACAGTGCAGATGGACAATGACCCGAAGCATACTGCGAAAGCAACCAAAGAGTTTTTTAAGGGAAAGAAGTGGAATGTTATGCAATGGCCAAGTCAATCACCTGACCTTAATCAGATTGAGCATGCATTTCACTTGCTGAAGACAAAACTGAAGGGGAAATGCCCCAAGAACAAGCAGGAACTGAAGACAGTTGCAGTAGAGGCCTGGCAGAGCATCACCAGGGATGAAACCCAGTGTCTGGTGATGTCTATGCATTCCAGACTTCAGGCTGTAATTGACTGCAAAGGATTTTCAACCAGGTATTAAAAAGTGAAAGTTTGATTTATGATTGTTAATCTGTCCCATTACTTTTGGTCCCTTAAAAAGTGTGAGGCACATATACAAACTGTTGTAAATCCTACACCGTTCACCTGATTTGGATGTAAATACCCTCAAATTAAAGCTGATAGTCTGCAGTTAAAACACATCTTGTCTGCTTCATTTCAAATCCATTGTGGTGGTGTATAGAGCCAAAAAGATTAGAATTGTGTCAATGCCCCAATATTTATGGACCTAACTGTAGATCCTAAAATGTTACCTCTAATAACTTCTACATATCCCTTCATGTGCACTGTATGTTTAAAGTGAACTGAAAACTAACTGACATCTATTTGGTGCACCCCCTTCATAAAAAAAAAACAAAAAAACATGGCAATAAAAAGTAAAAGTACTTGACCATAGATATTGGTATCTGACAATAGTGACATCACACAGCCCTCCCAAGTCCACCTGAGAAATTTGTGGATTCCATATTTTACAAGAATGTGTGGTAATCAGATTAGGGAGGGGGGAGAGCCCAAAGTTGGGACTTCTTAATTGCAATATAAAACATTCCCAAAAAGGGGCTGGTATATGTGAAGCACCACCCAGCAGTTGTCGTCCAATCTAACATATGACCTCACATGGATTTCTTAATTACATAATTCCCTTCAGATTATTAATAGTTGTATTACTGCTTAATGGAGCTTTGTTACCAAACCAAAATATACAACATTTCATACTACTACCACTAAGTGGAGAACCAAGAAGGCCCCATGGACCTGGAAAGGGGGCTGTTTGTATTTGAGTAACTAGGGTAATCAAAGGCAATTATTCCACTGCTGTGATTGCTCTTGATAGAGGAGGCATCTGCCTTGAGGTTCTAAAACTCTTACAAATCTTGGACAGTGTCGCTCTATACTTGTGAAACTGTGTAGCAGCAGCTTTGTGCAGTTCAATTCCCTGCTTGAAAGATATTTCTGATCTGAAGTTACAGCCTGAGAGGTTAGGCTTTATAGGATTTCTTTCCAAGTCTTGTTTTCCATCCATATGCTGATTTAGATTTTCTGATGCTGGAAGCACAATGATGCTAGCAGTAGGGAACCTACCTGTGGGTGAACTGATGTTTTCTGTTAAAAAAAATGAAAAAATAAAATAAACTGAGACAGTAAAGACTAAGAGATGGTAAAAGCAAGACCACTGTTACAACAATATCTGGATAACAGTATAATTTCTGATAAAGGCAAGGAAGAAAATGCATATAGTGTATAAATGATTGAAACTGCATCATTTTGAGGTCATTAGACCTTTATATAAAAAATGTGGCTGTGGTAACAATATCAGCTTTGCTTCATATGTGTAACAGGAAACACCAAATATAACAGCAAATTATAGTCACCATGTTATGATTATATCCATTACATGTCAATTGTGTAATCATTCACATGAAACAGTGTTATTTAAAGTGAGAAGGAAAAGGGAAGGGGGGAAGGGGATAAATGAAAGGAAGATGGGATTATAACGGTGTTGTTACAAGGTACATGAAGTGATAAACTGTGTTTAGATAAAAACATTTTTTATTATTATATGCATGTTAAAATAATGCTAACATACCCAGATGGTACAATATAGCAAACATAAAAACAAGTTGAATACAGACGTTTGTGTTATAATAGGGTACAATTTTGGCTGTGACGGTACTGTCCACAACTTTGGCGTCCTATATGTTTCGCCTAAACTAGGCTTCCTCAAGGACTTAGCAGACCAAACGTTATATATCTCATTGAGCTCAGATGTTTGCCCTGGCTCCAAATGTCAAGCAGCTCGCCCATCGCCACATCGGGAGGGGGGACACTGCGTGTCCACAAACCACCCCAAGAGCAGCCGGTTGTAGCAAGCTGATAGCAAAGATCAGGCTTGGAGGGTGCAGGAAAAATCTTCCTCACCAGGTAACAGCATATATTATGTTATCTTTCAACACGCTGTGCGTATCAAGCCCTCCAGCGACTGGAGGGATTGATACACACCGCGTGTTGAAAGTTAACATAATATATGCTGTTACCTGGTGACGAAGATTTTCCCTTTTCCTTCCCATTTCCTTTTAAACAATATATATTACATACGGGATAAGGTGCTTATTAAGCTAGTGCCACCATACTATTCAAAAACAGTGTTATTTAAAGGTAACCCCCCTAAAAAAAAAACCTTGAGTAATTTGTGTCTCTGACCCTTTTCTAAGCCCAGAAATAGGTTGCCCCACTCTTGCAGATATACTATCCAGTTATTATATTCTACATATATTTTGGGAAATCCTGACCATATCATTTGTCTTTGTAATGGTGTGAAACTGGAAATGTGGAAAAGGAATATCCTTTAATGCAAAAGGGTAAATCTTGCGATTTAACTAAACAGCTAAAGTCCAAGGATTTAACATTCCTCCCTACACATGTATTTCTACGGGCAAAGGTAAATGATGTGGGCGTGATAACAAATTGTGGCCCCATGCACTTAGTCAATAAAAATGTCAACACTCTAGTAAGGCTGGCCATAGACGATTCTTTTTTTTTTGATCAGGCAGTGGGCTGAATGAAAAAAACAAACAGATTCCCCCATCCCAACAGGTGAGGTGGATGGAGGAATCCTCCCCATTGTGCTATTGTATTCTGACAGCAAGGACACCTCTGCTGTCAGAATGCAGGGATCAGCACTAAAGGCCATTGGCTGAAGCCACTGATGGAATAGAAGTTTGACAACAGTCTGTTTGCCAGAAGTTGATCATTATGTTGACTTCTGTAGAGCAGGAATGGCCATAGATAGGTCGAAATTTGGCTGGTCCCTGCTGAACCAACCAAATTTTAACCCATCTGTGGCTAGCTTAAGTAGGATGAACTATCATACACCCATCAACCTTCCAGGTATTCAACTTATGTTCTGCAAAGGTAAACAGATAATTCTTGCTATTTACTTGCATACCAACATTTTTCATTAACAGCTGCCAGCTATGAACAAAATATTGGTTTTGGGTGGAATTGACAAAAATAATCCCCTTGTATATGGTTATATCAGTGCTCTCAAAGCAAGTTAAAAACAAGTTGTAAGATGTTTTTGGCTATGAAATGTGTTATCAGCTTGCAATTGTTTACCATTCCATTAGCTGCAGATGGTGCAACCTTCTCTGTGCATCCTCCATGGGCAATATAGAGGTAACAGAGCTTGAAAAAGGGCTTTCAATAGAAATTATAGTGTATTTTCAGGGAGAGCATATTTAGAGTTGTGATTGCAGTGCTCAGCTTAAAGTGGCTCTAAAGCATAAACATTGTTTTACCTTGATACATTCCCTGCATTAAGGTAAAAAATGTTTAGGTAGAAGTATTGCCCCCTCAGCCCTCCTTATACTTAACTGAGTGGTCACTCAACCCAGCACTGTGCCCATTGGCTCCCGCTGCTGTCAGTCAAATCTTGTGACAAGGGGGTGGGGAGCAGGGCCAAGCTGCACTGTCTATGTCTATGGATGCAGGCAGCGTGGCTCGGGATAAAGCCTGCAAGAGTGCACCAATAGCAAGCGGCTTGCTTTGGGAGCACTCAAAGGGGAGGAGGAGTGCCAGCGGGTGACTCAAATGCAGAGGGATATAGGGTGCTAAATGTCTCAGAGAGTACAAAAAATATATATTTTACAGTATATATTATATGTTACCTATGAGGGTAAATAGATTTATCCATCTGTGTTGCTGTTCATGAAGCTATGCCCTTGTCATTTTTAAAACCTGCACAGAAAAGATATCTTATACAAACAAACATACTGGTTTGTAAAATTGCCTCATCCTCCACCGCCTTAATTTTTGCAAGCTATTAGTTCACTAATCTGCCTGGAGTTCAACAGACCATTTTATTATCCAAGTATTTCTGGCAGGATATACATTAGCATGGTTTACAAAACAGTTTATATTAAGTCAGAAAAGAAGAACCCAACTGATTTGACTGTTTGCTATCCAGACAGCCATACATCAAAGATAATGTGTTCTAATTTTTTTTCTCTTTTTAAATCAATACACCTTTAAAGAGGAAGTGATCTCTGAATGCTGTGGCTAAAAAAAGGTATGCAGAAGGTAAATAACTGGTTACCCATATTGCCTGTGGTCTTCACATGACAAGCTGTGTCATTGAATTTATATGTTTACACAAACATGTCATACAGCCATGTACAACCATTCGTTACTATGAGTGGTTGTACACTGAGGCTGTGTCTCTCGTGCACAGGAATTCACCTGCAATTTACATTGTATGGCCTCATGCGCCTGTGAGCATGAGGCTTTACTGACTATTATGCCAGCTTCTGCACTGAATCTCTGTGTGGAGGTGGCCATCTTGGACAGGGTTTTGCTTCCTCATGCAAGGAGAACAGCGAGCACCATAATAGTCAAATTGCCAAATTTCACTCCAAATCTCCTGAGACTAGCAGTCAAAGAAAGGCAAAAAGTTGTTTTCTCAGGACACTACGTGGGCACAGTTAACAATTTTAATGGTTTTCTATAGCACAGCAAATCACTTTTTGAGTTTCGGTCCATTTTAATTGGGCCTGTGTTGATGCTGCAGATGTGCTTGGCTAAGCATAGAGGGGAACAGAGGAAGAACATCAAAACTGTTTCTATGGGGGGTGTGTCCAGAAGCTGAGCCACTTGGATGCTTGAACACACAGCTCTCTCTGAATTGAGGGACCCAACTACCTC
Source organism: Glandirana rugosa (assembly GCA_018402905.1). NCBI lineage: Eukaryota > Metazoa > Chordata > Amphibia > Anura > Ranidae > Glandirana > Glandirana rugosa. The sequence continues at coordinate 1,058,722 of BLSH010283812.1, forward strand.
TCGATGGCCAAGGCTAAGTGCACCCTTAACCACCGGTATTCTTGCAAACAATCCGTAAATCTTTTGAAACTCTGGTGGACTTCCCATATCAGGAAGAAGATAAGATGGTGGCAGACTTTCCTCCTCAGCTCTCTCTCTCCAAACCACATCCGCCTCCAGCAGTGGAGTAGGATGCCGACACACCCAGGGAACAGCCTTCTTCAGCAGCAGCATCTCCCCAGTCACCGGGGCAGGAGGTGAGTGACTTGGTAGCGGGAGAACAGATATTCTCACAGGATCTGGCTCGGCATTGAGTGCCTCACCACCTTTACTCTTAGAGCCACTCTGTCATTCCCCAGCTTCAATCGTTGTCGAAACACAAGGCCCCTGGATCTCAAGGCACTCTTTTTTTTTGTTGATAACCTACTTGCCATCTTAAAAAACTACAAACAGACCTGTTGAATTTTGTTTGGGAATACAAAACACATAGGATCCATAAATTAGTTTTTTTCGCTTCTCAGAGTGATGGTGACCTAGTGTTTCCAAATTTGCTGACATATTACCTTGCAACTTACATGCCATAGCCTCATGGTTCACTTTATATGCATACAATCATTGTACAAAAATGGAAAAGCTTTAGCTAGCACAAGTGCACCCTAATAATCTACAGTACTGTGGAATGCGGATGGAGCCGTAAATTCCCATAGCCTCCTCTACATTATGCCTTCTTTCCTGAAACTATGGAAAGTTTTGAAACGTAATTGTGCTCTTATGTAGTGTTGAGCGAACCCGGACTGTAACGTTCGGGTCCGTACCGAACTTTCGTGTGTCCGGGACCCGGACCCGAACACGGACATTTCAAAAAACGTTCGGGTTCTGGGTTTTGGTAGTTGATCACGCATGTTGAATAGCTGCAGGGCAGCCAATCAACAAACATTTCACTGGTTTGCCCTTAGAAGCCATCACAGCCATGCCTACTAATGGCATGGCTGTGATTGGCCAGTGCATCATGTGACCCAGCCTCTTTATAAGCTGGAGTCACAGTGCTGCATGTCATATGCTCTTGGGTTAGTATAGGGAGAGGAAGCTGCCGGCGTTTTTGTGAGGGAGAGATTGCAGACATTTTAACATCTGATCCTGCATCCTGAGATTACTACTGCTGTTGCTATGAGGAACAGATAGCAGAAATTTGAGATTTCACATACTGCTGCTTTGAGTTGCAGATTGCAGATCAAACTCTGCATAACACAACGATCACTACGATCGTGCACAATGATCAGATTGTTGGAGTAATTTGAGATTTCACATACTGCTGCTTTGAGTGACACATTGCAGATCAAACCCTGCTTAACACAACGATCCTTACATTATACACAACGATCAGATTGTGGGATCGTACACAACGATCAGATTGTGGGAGTAATTTGAGATTTCACATACTGCTGCTTTGAGTGATCTGACTGCACTAGGTAGAGGCTTCTGCTTAGAGGGACAGATTATTGTTCAAAAATCATCTCCTAGTTCTAAAGGGAAAGGTTTTAGCTGCAGCTGTAAGTGACACATTATTGTTCAAAAATTATCTCCTAGTTTATTTGATTTTAATTTATTTTCCCTATCCCCATTTTTTGTAGGGCACTTGCCCTACTCTTATCCCCATTTTACTTCCTTTTGCAGCCCTCTAGCACTTGCCAGGACTTTGTTACAGCCATTTTTGTGCCTAAAAGTTCGGGTCCTCATTGACTTCAATGGGGTTCGGGGTCTGGGATAACGTTCGGGCAACGTTCGGTGCCGCCCCCGGACTTTTTTCCAAAGTTAGTTTGGACCCTCCGAACCCGAACGTCCAGGTGTTCGTTCAACTCTACTCTTATGTCAACGACATCCTTAATGACTGGTTTTCTTTTTAATCCCAAAGTGCCAAACAGTCTGTCTTCCCCAATGTCTCATCCTTGGATGTTGAAGAATTGTTTCATTTTGGAAACTATTATCCTTTGAAATGCTTAAAGATAGATTCAGCCTACCATCCCATGCATTTTACAGATACCTGCAAATACGCCATTTTGCTCTGTTTATCATCCCTCCCAACCATTTTCTAAATTGACTCCATTCAAAGGAACCATATTAGCAGGCCCTTTCCAAAAAGACTTAATAGAGAATTAATTAGGGAAGCATTTCTATATTCTTAAATGGGTGAAAGCCCTGGGGGAGAAGCTGACCCCTGAAGCCTGGCAGATCATTTGGTCTCAGGCAGCAAAAAGTTCAATCTGTATTCTTTTCTTTACTAAGAAAACTTCTAAAAAAGACTTTACTTTTGGTATCTGACCCTGGAGCTTCTCCACTCTGTACATCCTGAGTAGACTTGTGTGGTTAGTTTAGTTCTGAATTGAAATTCGGACACATTTTCGCTTTTCGGAAATTCAGATACATCCGGATTTCTGAATTACAATAGTAAGGAATTTAAATGAATCTGAAATAACGAAAAAAAAATTCTGACAAAATTCAAATCATTTTCAAACTGTTTTCGAATACTTTTCGAATTCAAATAGTTCTCAAATTCGAATTCGAAAAGTTCTTGAATTTGAATAGTTTTCCAATTTCCAAAGAGAACATAACAGAAGAAAAAACAAAGGAATAGAACACAAAAAAACCCCAATAGACTTAAAAAGAATAGAAAAGAAAACAAAAGAATAGAATACAACAGAGTAAAACAGCTCTGTTCCACTCCACCACATTTTATGCTTTCATTTTCTGTTATATTCCCCTCTATTGTATTCTATCTTTTTCCTTTCTATTCCTCCATTTTCCACTCAATCCCATTCTTCTTGGAAATTGTAAAACGAGTTGAAAGCGATTCGAATTTGAAAACGTTTTGAATTTGAAAACGATTCGATTTCGAAAACTATTCAAAATTGATTTGAAAACTTTTCTAATCCATTCGTAAATGAATAAACGAGACAAATTCAGAAAACTAATTAAATGAATGAAACAAAATTAACTTAAATAATGAAACGAAACTAAAAATGTTTTTCGCTCTGCACATGTCTAATCCTGAGGTCAGTGATCATTGTTGGAGGTGTCAGAGAGAACGAGGTTCTCTTTTCCATATATATTGGCGATGTTCGTGTATTGAACCATATTGGAGGTCGGCACACAGTTACTATAACGCCGCATTGACCCAACCATCCTCTTTACCCAAAATTATTTTTCCTGTGTTTCTTCCCCTACATCTTTAAAAACCCAGCAAGAAACTGCTGAGGCACATCCTCTCAGCAGCGCAATGCCGGGTTGCTCTTATTTGAAAAAAAAGAGAACCTCCATTTTTTGCAGCACTCTTTGCCAGGATCAAGGATGTCAAAGTCATGAAAACACTAATGGCACAACTACATGACACCCTAAATAAGCACAACAAAGTGTGGGAGTTATGGCACGCTAAAGAATATCTGCCTTAGTCTGGATCCCTTTCACTTTCTCCAACATATTTAATTATTTTGAATTTGGTGGTCAAGATTGGCACCTCTGCTCTTTTTTAATTTTCCACTTTCTTCATCTTCTGTTTTCTCTTTCTTTTCTTTTTCTTTTGTTCTGATACACGGTGCACATTGCCTTCTGCATTCTGCAAATTAAGATTATCCCAGGAGTAGAGCAGTTTCCGCTCATATTAGCTTCCTGGAGACTCATATGCTTTATAAAGAAACTAGTTTACTTCATATGAACATGAGCTATAACAACCTCCATCTGTGCTCGCGAGCCACATTCATAAATATTGCAGTATTTGCTATCATGTGTTTTATGCAGTCTGAGAAATAACTTTGATATTGCCTATCTTTAAATTGTTTACAAGCATCTGTCCTTCAAACTGAACTACAGAGAGCCACATATACTCCTTGCCCTGAAAAATAGTTTAATACAAATTGATATATATATATATATATATAAATGTTGACTGTAATAGCAACTGTCCATTGTGGCAAGCAGCAGGGAATGTGACTGCCTCTCTACTTTTCAGCAGTCATTCAGTGGGGCTTATGGGCACTTATACAAGTAAGATATTTCATTATGTTAAAATGGGAGTCATAGAAAGGATCAACTATTTAAAAAAATGTAAAGTGCACTGTGCCTCGAGTTGGGATTTAAGGTCTTTAGACAGACCTGCATGGATTTCTGTTTAGAGAGTGACAGACAAGGTGAGCAAAGGCAAGGAGAGGCGCCTCTAAGTGCAATATGCAGATTCAAATTTATTTAAAAATGGTTAAAAAACTCGCATTGTTGAAAATAAAAGAATGCATAACAGTCATCCGACAGGAGAGATGGGGAGAGCCAATCGATCCCACACATTGGGTTCACCATATGCAGTGGCGGTATCCTCCGTCCTGCACCGCCGTAAGATGGGTAGAAGCCGGCTGTAGGGTGGTGTAGGGGTGAGGTCTGGAACGCAAGCTCAGCTTGTTGTGAGTCGATGGCATCATCAAGTGCTAGCAACAACGTTAAGTGGCTTAACAATCATTTTAAGTAATTTTATAGCAAAAAATGCACATTTCGCATTTATGCAAAAAAAAGAAAAAAATGCTCTAATGGTTAAGTGGTTAAAGTTGTTGTAAAGGCATTTATTTAAATTAAAATAATAAACATCTTATACTCACCTGCTCTGTGCAATGGTTTTACACAGAGCGGTCCCCAACCTCCTCTTCTTGGGTCCCCCCGCCAATGATCTTAGCTCTTCCTCTTCAGTGTCTGTCCCCAACAGCTTGCTCCTTCAGAGTGGAAACATGCTAAGATGGGATATGTGCTACTTGCAGAATCAACAAGTGAACAAAACAGGGAAAAATACCTGAAAGAAAAAAAAAAATAAAATTGATGCAGCCACCACATTTAAGGATTGGTAGGGTGCAACATATTCCATTTTTGTTTTTGGATTTAGATATACTTCAGTGCCCAAAAAGGGATTTGCTATGCCCCTTGCAAAAATTCCAATATTTTTTCAAGAGAAGTGGATGCATATGCATGTGTATACACCCTTAATCCCTTCCGCTCCGGAAGATTTACCCCCTTCCAGACCAAGCCATTTTTTGCGATATGACACTACATTACTTTAACTGACAATTGCACGGTCGTGCGATGATGTACCCATAAATCGGGCTTTCTTTTGGTGGTAATTGATCACATCTGCGGTTTTTTTTTTTTTTGCGCTATTAACAAAAAAGAAGACCGACAATTTTGAAAAAAAAAATTTTTTTTACTTCCTGCTATAAAACATATCCAATATAACAAAATTAAAAATTAAATGTCTTTATTAATTTAGGCCAATATGTATTCTGCTACATATTTTGGGTGAAAAAATCCCAATAAGCATATATTGATTGGTTTGCGCAAAAATTATAGCGTCTACAAACTATGAGATATATTTGTGGATTTTTTCTTTCTTTACTTTTACTAGTAATGGCGACAATCAGCGACTTATAGTGGGACTGTGATATTGTGTCTGACAAATTGGACACTAACTGACACTTTTTTGGGGACCAGTGACATTATTACAGTAATCAGTGCTAAAAATATGCACTGCCACTGTACTAATGACACTAGCAAGGAAGGGTTTAACATCAAGGGCGATCAAAGGGTTAACTGTGTGCCTAGCTGATGTTTTACTGTAGTGGGGGGAGGTGCTTTTACTAGAAGAAGGCACCATGGACAGGATCCCTGCCCTCTCTGACAGAACAGTGATCTACCTTGTTTGCAGATCGCCGTACCGAATGATCATTGGGTGCCGGCAAACTTCAGGTCCGCGGGACCCTCTGTGTAGAATCACAGCGGGAGCGAGCTGCTGACGGCACGTATTTGCGCCCCATACCCGGAAGTGCAGGATCACATATACATAAGTATATACATATATATGATTCTGCGCAGTGCAGTCGTCCTGTAGCAGTAAAACTTCTATAGGGAGGTCGGCAAGTGGTTAAAATAGCTTCATTCTGCTACATTGAACTTGGAAGGCTAGTCAGTATGCTTTTTTAAATAATAACAAAAAATGGCATTTTTCTATTTCAGCCCACACTGATCTAATAGGAGTCCCTGCGGTGTACAATGCTGCTGCTATAAAACACGGGAACACGATGCATCTGGCTTTCCTGTGTGCTTAAGCACTTTCTTACATTTATTTCAAAACCTGCACACTTGAAAATGTTACCACGCATCTAGAAAGATCATCACGTAATATTGAATCAACACAAGTTGTTTATGTCTGACATGCTATCTTCCATCTCTTTATACTTGCTATTCAAAGGATAAATATGTCTTGAAAATAAGTATATTCAGATTCTAAATGCAAAACTGAATGGCAGTCAGATCCTTCTTTTATTTCCTAGCGCACTCCAGAGTATAGACACTAGAAAACGTCAACCTGTCTGCTTTTTACTCACATTTTTGTTAATTTTCTCTGTTAGCATTTTATGTTATAACAGTGCATAATGTGATTGCTGTTAATATATTTAGAAGCTTTTTAGCTTCTTTATATCTTTGAAGCAAAAGAGTGTAGACAGGTATACAGAAATAAATATTTAAGTAGGATTTTGAAACAGGTACCTATATTTATAAAAAAAATGTTTTATTGTATTTGCTATTATAAAATGACTCACTGTTATTTTTAGTTAAAACGATAGTTCATCTGATTATAGGGATTACAGATCCTTGAAGTGCCCTACCCATCCTATTTATAAACCATCAACACTAGTTAAAGTGGTTGTCAACCTGTGACAACCACTTTAACCTACAGGTAACTCTAGAATAAGGCTTACCTGTAGGTACCCTGCATATCTCCCAGACCTGCATGGTTCAGGAGATATGCAGTGTTTTGCATGTGCCGACATCATGTCGGCACAAGTGCAGTGAAGAAATGGCCTCTGCGCCATTTCTCCACTGATCCTGTGCCATGACTGGCGGCTCCCGCGCGCAGCTCCAGCCAGTCACAGAGCCCGAGACGTGGCCCCAGAAGGAAGAAGGGCAGAAGATGGACGCGGCCTGGAGCGGGGACATCGCTGGACGCCGCAGACTTCGTTTCCAGGTAAGTGGCACAAAATGGGCTACTATGCGATGCATAGTAGCCCATTATGCTTCTACTTTACAGGGGAATATTGAGGAAGTAAACCCAATCTGGGTTTACTTCCTCTTTAAAGTGGAACTTTATCCATAACAACTTGAAAAAAATAATGCTCTTGAATAAGGAGCATACATTCAATTTATAATTGTGCTGTAAATTGCTTCTAATATTGCCCTTGTTTCTTCTTGCTGGAGGCTGCCATTTTGCTGAAGCCCAGAACCCCTCAGCAGCAATAAATATTTAGGCTGATTGGCCTCTAGTGGCACAATATCACAAATAAAAAGCAACTGATCATGTACAGAGCAGGGGGAGACAGTGGGGTTATTTACTAAAGGCAACTAGACTGTGCACTTTGCAAAGTGCAATTGCACTCTGCAAGTGCAATTGCTCCAGAGCTTAGTAAATGAGTTAAAGCTTCACTTTGCAAAGAATACCCAATCTCATGCAAGGAAAAAAAAACATAATTTTGCTTACACATGATAGTATTATGGAAGTTAGCAGAGCTTCTGCTCATTTACTAAGCTCTGGAGCAAGTGCTCATGCAGAGTCCAACTGTCCTTTGCAAGGTGCACAATCTATTTGCCTTTAGTAAATCAATCCAATTGTTTTACTGGGTTTTAAACAGTATAGGCACTTATTTTTTATGATTTACATTAGGGGTCTCAAACTGGTGACCCTCCAGCTATTGCAAAACTACAATTACCATCATGTCTCTGCCTGTGGGAGTCATGCTTGTAACTATCAGCCTTGCAATGCCTCATGGTAACTGTAGTATCGCAACAGCTGGAGGGCCACCAGATTGAGACTCCCGATTTATATACACTATATTACCAAAAGTATTAGGACTCTTGCCTTTGCACACACAAGAACTTTAATGGCATCCCAGTCTTAGTCCATAGGGTTCAATATTGAGTTGTCCCACTCTTTGCAGCTATAACAGCTCCAACTCTTCTGTAGTTGTACAAAGCAAGGTCCATAAAGACGTGGATGAGTGAGTTTGGGGTGGAGCAACTTGTCTGGCCTGCACAGAGTCCTGACATCAACCCAATAGAACACCTTTGAGAAGAATTAGAGTGGAAACTGTGATCCAGGCCTTCTCATCCAACATCAGTGCCTGACTTCACAAATGTGCTTCTGGAAAAATGGTCAAACATTCCCATAGACACTTCTAAACCTTGTGGACAGCCTTCCCAGAAGAGTTGAAGCTGTTATAGCTGCAGAGGGTGGGCCAACTCAATATTAAAACCTACGGACTAAGACTAGGATGCCATTAAAGTTCATGTGGGTGTAAAGGCAGGTGTCCCAATACTTATGACAATGTAGTGTACCTAGTACAATGGCGTTAGGGGAACCACCAGGCTGGGAAAAGATTTAAGTCAATGTTATCAACAGAACAGAAACATTATTCCAATTATTTCGGTTGAATTCCTATCCAGAACAATCATACTATCTTATTATTATAGTGAACTATATACCTAATCATAGTGTGGGTGATAAATTACTTATAATTTATACAGGCTGTGAAGTTTACTTGATAATATATTTTTTTTAAGACAACTCATGAGTACGTTGTATTAAAATTACAAATGTAAAGGGTAACTCCACTTTCCTGGGGGAAAAGTAGCAAACAAAGAAAAATAATCTAACGTATACAATTGCAACACAAGTTATATTGTAATTGAATGTTATTAAAAATGACCTTTCCCTTTCAATCTGTAGCCAATGTAATTTTCTATAAATGCAGTGCAATATGGCTACTTGGAGTTGTTCTGTACACCGAATGTGTACTGACCACTCCCCAGAAACATAATTTCCTGCTTGTGTGATTGGCTCACCAATTGTTCCCAGAAGTTTGCATCAGATACAATTCAGATTTCAGGCATCCCTTGCAACAAAAATATAATTTTTGGTGAGATACTTCCAATATGAACACGTCTAAAGGGATGCAGGCCCAGCAGATTTCCTCATTAGTGCTCTGCATCTGCACACCTGACAGATAATTATGAAACCACTCCCATTAGACCTACTCAGCACAGAGAAACAAACAGGGATTTCTTCAGAACAAAGAAAGGTAGGAATCTGCAACAAAGGTTGTTATAATCCTTGCAATGTACATAGATCACCCAGGGGGGAATGTTACAAAAGTAGGGTTACGCTTTAAGTTCAAATAACATACAGAACATATTAATTGTGAGTATTTCAAGACCCCCTTCTTTTTTATGCGACAGGGTGTACCAGTAGGTAGCTTTAGAACATCAAATGTTGGTGATGTAGAGTAAGTTGGGTTCCCATGCTGCAGATAATTTAAAATGGGTATCTGAAGTTTAATTTATCATATATCTTGTCAAAATTTTTTAATAACATGTGGAAGTTTTGGAGCTTTTCTATTGTGTGAAGACAGAATGCTATACGGTGGAATTTCCTTTTCAACAGGGAATGAAATGTCTTCTGAATGGCTGTATGTCCTGATGTGTATAAGACAAAAGTGGTGCCATAGGGGGAATTAACCAAGTGGCACAGGTATAAAACTTGCGCCATTGTTCTAAACTGAGAATATGAAAACAATCTATCTTCTTTGTTATTGTGGCACACACCACTCACACCAGCTTCCTGTGCCATTATAACGGTGCAGGAAGCTTTGGTAATTCCCCCTACTGAGGTGACAGAATCAAGCTATACACAAAATAATGTTACTTATACAGTATATTATACAGTATATCCCTATTGTTGGCATAAAGGTATGAATGCTCTTGATTGACACATTATTTTTCATACATTAAAGAAGAACCAGCTAGGGAAAGAATATCTGCTGCTACATTGACTGGTCTGGATATTATATGTTCATTTTGTAATACATTGAAAACTCTTCTACAAATGTAAGTAATGAATATAAGACTGGAATTAGGGATTTTAGAGAGAAAGAAACTCAAAATTGGTTCTTAGGAAATTATTAAGTTGGATTGTGATTCATTTGACACAGTTGGCAACAAGTCCAAGTTTCATGAAATGTAGAGATCATGGCACAGAGTTTAAAATGATTTTTAAATGAATATTTAGCAGACTGATATTGCTTTACCCAGTGTATAAAACATATAGCATACCAAATAAGTGCATGGCGTGACTATTTTGCAATTGCAATCATATCTTTTGAAGTACTGTATGAAATTGTTGCATTCCTATCAAGTAGAGATATTAAAAAATTGAATTTACAGGCCTGAAGCACTAATCTGGAGTGCCTAATATACCAGAACAGTGGTGTTTTAAATTAGAACAATTATGTAAATTTTGATACCGTAATGAGATTATTTTTTTACAGTTATGCATATAAAATAGCATTGAGTATATGTATTCATTAGAGCAACAATATTAAACTATTTAATCTCACTTTCAGTGTCTCTGATTTAAAATAAAATGTGTGTCTGGGTGTGTCTTTGTATGTTTCTGTATGTCTAACCATGGATTAAATGTGGATCTAAACCCATTAGTTTCCCTAGCCTCTTTCACTCCTACCTAGTCCTCTCTAACCCAAAGTGTAAATATCACCCCTCCTTACCCTTACTGTATCTATCAGTTGTTCAGGGCTCTCTCCAACTCTGGTTCCAACTCTGCTCTGAGATGCTGTTAGAAATGTAAAAGGGGGGGATTTTTCTAATTTTAGGTCAGAGAAGAGAGGCAGGATGGGGGTAATTACTAAATGAGTTTAGATTCACTGAAAATGATCATTCACATTTACGACTTGTTGTTATGAAAGAGAAGGATCCCTGTAGACGCACTTCCACATGGTCCCTAGGATCAATATGAGCGTGGCAACCTCAGCCTAGACTTCAACCAGGCCACATTCCCATTGCGTTTCACTCTGTCATGATTAATCTCCGAGGGCAGAGTGAAACACATTGAGAGCGTGGCCTGGGCAGAGTCCAGGCTGAGGTTGCCACTCTCATATTGATCCTAGGCAACATGCAGATGTGCTGCTACAGTGATCCTTCTCTTTCATACTAGCCATAGCAGGAGCTGGGATGAGCTATATCCCATGCCAGCACTCCCAGTGGTGGATGCTTCAGAATTTAAACATACCCTGCTTCAACAGAGCCTAAAGGCACACTAAACCTTATCAGGTCGGTTATGATTCATTGTTGCTAGTCAAAGTTTGGTAATACTACAAAAAATTGTTCCTGAGTTTAGTGCTTCTTGCTGTTTCTATCATATTTCTTTTTCCTTCATTAACAGGTAATGCCCACATATGTAACACATGCAACACTTATTTTTTTTTATGTGATTAGAGTATCAAATGTTTAAAATGTGTGTCCCTTCACTTCATGTAACAGAAGTAATTCTCCCAGAATTAGAGAAATTTCCCTCTTGGACAGTTGTCCCTGCAACAGGTGTTCCCATTGGAAGATTTCCTCTTACCATTGGATTGTGGATTTCCTGTTTTTTCCCTTTCTCTGTGAAAATGGACACCATTATAGATTGCAGGTGAATCTCTCCAGTGGAGACATATTCAGCGTTAAAAAACTGGGGGGGGGGGGGCACAGGAGGGTTTAAACCATCCCTGCTCTATTCAAAATTTAAAAATATTGGTTTTGTCTAGAGATGTATGTGTTAATTACTTTCATCCACAAAACTCAACACAAATAGACATACTGTATATGAAAGTCCTGTTAAGGAATCTTAGAAATGCATATACATGCAGCTTAAGGCTTTTTGATTGGATAAGATACCCAAGCTGGATGTCCATCCAAAAACTGAAAGGAAGGAATTTAAAATAGCAAGAGTGGTTATACCTCTAGATCCTGATTTTTTAAACAGATGTTATGGTTATACATATACAAATTTTGTTTCCATACATATCAATGCATTTACAAGAAAAAACCTCATTCATCAGGGCTGAAAATCAGTGTATACAGTATATTCTCAATATCCTTTCTAATGGAGCACATTTAAAGAGTAGAAAACAACAAAACATATATATATATATATATATATATATATAAAAAGCCTAAGCATGATGTATATAGGGATTCCATAAACATTACGAAGACAGTACATATAAATATTGAATATCCCATAGCTGCCTTGATATAAAATAAATAGGTCTCTTGTGTAAGACTAAAACAGGAGTGCATTTGTGAGGTCAGGCACTGATGTGGACAAGAAGACCTGGCTCACAGTCTCCACTCTAATTCATCCCAAAGGGCCATTCCCGTTTCAACATGACTGCGCAAGGGGCCATCCCCAAACTGTTCCTAAAAAGTTGGGAGCATGAAATTGGCCAAAATGTCTTAAGAGTTCCCTTCACTGGAACTAAGGGGCCAAGCCCAACCCCTGAAGAGCAGCCCCATATCCACCCAATATTGAACGCTACGGACTAAGACTGGGATGTCATTAAAGTTCATGTGTATGTAAAGGCAGGCGTCCTTTTGGTAACATAGTGTATTTGTATATTCAATTCTTAAAGACGAAACAGTGAACAGAAACAATATAAAACATAAAATAAAAAATCTGCACAATTCATACAGAGATTAAAGGAGGAAAGAAAATCTGTTTGAATCAGTTGAAAATTATCTAAATACCTGAAATGTTGCAAGAAATGAGGCTTAATACATAGCACGATGATTAAAAATGCTCACTGAAATCTTCAGAAGTCTTATAAATAGATGCACTTTTCCTATTTGCTATAGAAAATTGGGTAGACCTGTACAGAGATATAGTAAGGAGTCCTATTCATATAAAATGGTCAATCAATAAAACAATATGTAAAAAATAGTGATGATTCAGCTGATAGTGATATATCAATGCTGTCTGTTAGAATTGTTACCCTATATAATTGTAGCATGATCACTGATTCTAGCAAAAAAATAGGCAAGTTGTATGCAAATAGTACAGTTTAGAGTATGGGGGTGGGCATTTATAAAAGACACTTTTAGTTGATTTATTAGAACTGGAAAGTACAAAATCTGATGCAGTTCTGCATAGAAACCAACCAGCTTCCAGGTTTTTGGTCAAAGCTTGTATGTCAAATAAAGGAGAAGACTGTAATAATATAAAGCTGAGAAAATTCACAGTGTAGAGGTATTGTAAAGGCCGGTACACATGGTAGAACAGTTGTACAACAACGATCGTACAACAACTAGTTGTACGATCATCCAACCATTAGTACACGTGATTAGAACAGCCGTCGTGCGACGGTCGTACAACAGAAGCAAGCTAGAAAACTTTTGTTGTGCAACAAGCGGTTGTACGGCTGTTGTACCGTGTGTACAGAGAAGTTGGGCCAACAAAGCTGTATGTGCAAAACACACATGCTCAGAGGTCAGGAACGCCTGGAAGTGTTCATTCGTGTAAACCTACGTTCCTAATTCACAAATCACATTCACCTGAACTTCCTCTTTATACGCTTGTAGCATGTCACCACATTAGGCTTGGTAGTAAGATTTCTTAGTGCACGTCAGCACGCGAGACACAACAGCCAACATACGATTTTGGACATCCGGTCATATGACCGTCACACCATGTGTACAAGGCTTTAGAGGTGTAAATCTTACACCACTGCAGATCAGAGGAGGACTAATCTGAGCTGGAGGAATGTGAACTATCATTAACAAAACATAACATAATATGTAACTATTACCAAAGTGGTTGTGAATCCTTTAGCTATACCAGCTGAAATGACTAACCTCGGTTGACACAAACTAAATAAGTTGTACCTGTTTATATGCAGCCCTCTCTCCTCTAAAGCCATTCAAAATACATAATTTAGACAATATTTATGAGTTTCAGAAAGCAGGGGGTTGGGATCTAATGTTACACACTCCACTACATAGAGCAGATGGCTGAATGTATTCTTAGACCTGAATGGAAGGATAGGACATACCCCTTCTACACAATCATAAAGGGAAAAAGCATAAACAAGGCCGTCAATCCTGGGATTGTTTGGTGTCAGCATTGACTGTCAGAAGTGACAGTATCGACAGCAGAGGAATGAGAGAGGAGACAGAATCATACTAGGTCCTTTGGGTAGAGGCAAGTACACACTATGGAAGGATATGTTTTGCTAATTTTTCATTTCAGAGGTTTACAACCACTTAGAAGTGTGTATTTACATTTGTGCTCAAAAGTTTACATACCCTGGCAGAATTTATGGTTTCTTGGCTATTTTTCAGAGAATATGAATGAGAACACAGCAAAAATTTCTTTCACTCATGGTTAGTGTTTGGCTGAAAGCAACCTGTGTTTACTCTTTTTAAATCATAATGACAACAGAAACTACCCAAATGACCCTGATGAAAAGTTTACATACCCTGGTGATTTTGGCCTGATAATATGCACACAAGTTGACACAAAGGGGTTTGAATGGCTATTAAAGGTAACCATCCTCACCTGTGATCTGTTGGCTTGTAATTAATGTGTGTGTATACAAGGTCAATGAGTTTCTGGACTCCTGACAGACCCTTGCATCTTTCATCTAGTGGTGCACTGACGTTTCTGGATTCTGAGTCATTGGGAAAGCAAAATATATGTCAAAGGATCTGCGGGAAAAGGTAGTTGAACTGTATAAAACAGGAAAGGGATATAAAAAGATATCTGAGGAATTGAGAATGCCAATCAGCAGTGTTCAATATCTAATCAAGACGTGGGTTCTGTTGAAACCAAACCACGGTCAGGTAGACCAACTCAAAATTTCAGCCACAACTGGGCTTTTTGTCAAGAGGAATAAGCAACTTTACCATCTGTGAGGATAAAGAGCCTCATCCACAAATACCACAAAAGACTTCAAGCCAAAACCTGTGGTGTGGCTGTTTTAAGACGCACAATAAGGAGGCACTTGAAGAAAGATGGGCTGCATGGCCGCCAGAAGAAAGCCATTACAACCCAAATTCCACAAAGTATTCAGCTTACAATATGCCAAACAGCACAGAGACATGTTTCAAACCTTCTGGCACAAAGTCATTTGGAGTGATGAGACCAAAATTTAACTTAATACCGTGTATTGCCCCCTTTAACATTAATGACAGCTTGAAGTCTTTTGTGGTATTTGTGGGTGAGGCTCTTTATCTTCTCAAATGGTAAAGTTGCCCATTCCTCTTGACAAAAAGCCCAGTTGGGGCCGAAATTTAGAGTTGGTCTACTTGACCGTGGTTTGTTTTCAACAGAACCCCTCGTTTTTCACATCTTTCTTAGAGTTGCTGATTGGCATTCTCAATTCCTTGGATGTCTTTTTATATCCCTTTCCTGTTTTATACAGTTCAACTACCTTTTCCCGCAGATACTTTGACAATTCTTTTGCTTTCCCCATGACTCAGAATCCAGAAACGTCAGTGCAGCACTGGTTGAAAGATGCAAGGAGGAGTCCAGAAACTCATTGACCTTTTATACACACACACTAATTACAAGCAAACAGATCACAGGTGAGGATGGTTATCTTTAATAGCCATTCAAACCCCTTTGTGTCAACTTGTGTGCATGTTATCAGGCCAAAATCAGCAGGGTATGTAAACTTTTGATCAGGGTCATTTGGGTAGTTTCTGTTGTCATTATGATTTAAAAAGCGTAAACACAGTTGATTGATAATAAATGGCTTCAGCCAAACACTAACCATGAGTGAAAGAAATGTTTTTGTGTTCTCATTCATATTCTCTGAAAAATGGCTAAGAAATCATAAATTCTGCCAGGGTATGTAAACTCATGAGCACAACTGTATAAGTAATATAATGCTGTATCTTCAGGATAGACATATAAGAGCAAGTAATAAATACATGTCCCACCCTGCCTGTATAATGATATAATCACCTATAGATTGACCACACTGTTGTGAGATAAGGACCTTCTGTACCTAAATTATCCATTTAATTTGCATTCAGTTAGTCAGGCTCCTTCTACTTCATTGTGTTTGGAAGATCTAAAGGAGATAGTACATTCTAATTGTGGTAAACAAAACTTCATATAAAATGTACACCAATCAACCATAACTTTATGATCACCCATCCAATATTGAGTAGGTTCCCCTTTTGCCACCAAAACAGCCACTTCTGCTGCTAAAACAGCATTGGCCCATTGAGACATGGATGCCACTAGACCTTTGAAGGTATGCTGTAGTATCTGGCACCAAGCCGTCAGTAGCAGATCCTTTAAATCCTGTAAACTGCAAGGTGGAACCTCCATGGATCGGACTTGTTTTTCTCGCGCATCCCACAAATGCTCATTTGGATTGAGAGCTGTAGAATGTGGAGGCTAAGTCAACACCTCAAACTTGCTGTGTTCAAGCCACATTATTATTAAAAGGCCACTGCCATCAGTACATGTCATTTCCATGAAGGGGTGTATTTGGTCAGCAACAATGTTTAGGTAGGTGGTAGGTGTCAAGTAACAGCCATGTGAATGTCAGGCTACGAAGCCTTATACACACTGAGGAAGGATATGTTTTGTAATGTCCATTTTTTTCAACACATTAACTTCAAGGACAACATGTTTATTTGTGGCATAATATATCCCACTGACTTTCAAATGCCATTGTAATAAGATAATCAATGTTATTCACATAATCTTTCAATGGTCTTAATATTATGCATGATCGGTGTATATTTTTGAATAGGGATAAATGGAAGAAACATTATAATATTTTTAGTACACTTACATTTATGCTCGCCACCAGAATTCCTAACACATATTACCTGTTACCACTCTGCCAAGATCTGGCACAGCCTTCTCAAAGATCAAGTTTGTTTGGTCCTGCTCATGCATACATTACTATTTATTCCAAAGATAAGTTTGCAATCTGCCAGGACACATGAATAAATGACTTGTCACAGATAATTTGGGAGCAGCTGGGCCCACTTTTATTGCACTTACCCTTTAGGTGCACTATCATTTTTACATACACTTATTCACATAAAACAAAAATGAATATGCTAAGAAAATGTTCTAAAATGAGAACAAAAGTGTACTCTAGATGAAATCTGAAGAAACTAAATATACTAAAAGGTACCATCAAAATTGTTTTCTTGTTTCATTTAGACCATCAGGTGGTAATGTGTCTGAACAATATCTCTCTTGTTCATATTCAGTAAATGTGCTATAATCAGAAGATGGAGAAGGAAGATCAATAGAGGTGAAGAGGGAAATGGATCTGTAAAGATAGGATAGGCTATAATCTAGAAAACCTGTATGCATATTGGATCTATGTCCACTCATCCTTTGTCAAAGCACCAAATTGTGCATCCAACATTCTAGAATTTAAAATAATATTGGATGTCATAGATACAATACAATCAAAAGTGACCCCAATTACTACAATAAGAAAGAAAAACATCATAGGCAGACTGAAAAAGAAAAAGTTTCATACTTATCTTTATGGCAGGTGGTGAAAAAAAATGTTGCTTCAGTTCTCCCTTATAAACACTATGTCACTACAGGACAAAATAGTGGTATAGGGAACCACGGTTGCCAGAAAGGGGCACATTATCTGACAAACCCTGAAGGGGCAATTATCAGTGGCCCCTTTTGCACTTTATAAGATTGAAAATGTTCCTCCCCTGCCAAAAAGGTGGTATGAAGCTTTTTCTTTTTCAGGCTTCCAGTGATTTGTTTTTCCTAGTGTAGTTAAAGTTTCTTTAGGTACACAGTTATAAGCAAGAATGTATTGAAAATAAATGATAGATATACTTCTTCTAAAACTGCATTTGCAACTGGAGGTAAAGAATGAATGGGTCTGAAATAGGTCATCAGGGGTCCACTCCCCCTCATGATGTCAACTGTGATGAAACACGTCATTGGGGCCAGTAAGAACAACACGATCACACCAGCATCCCGGAAGTGGACAAACAACATGAGAAAAGTCTGGATGCTTCTTTATTGCTGTATAGTATGCCGCTCATTTTATACATTGGTTTTGTGGCTACTTTTAACCTTTTACATTAAATTGGTTTAGTCAAATACACCATGTGAGTCTTTTTATATTTTTTTCTGACCTTAATAGATTTCTTTGAGTGACTACAAGGAGAGCTTTTCCCGGTGGCTGATGATTCCCTTGCCACATGGAGTGTATACAAAGTCTGT
The DNA here is from genome assembly GCA_018402905.1 of Glandirana rugosa. Taxonomy (NCBI): domain Eukaryota; kingdom Metazoa; phylum Chordata; class Amphibia; order Anura; family Ranidae; genus Glandirana; species Glandirana rugosa. The sequence continues at coordinate 1,076,843 of BLSH010283812.1, forward strand.
TTGGCCATCCGCTATAGATGGTCAAACTTTCTGGTAAGGTGCGTCCATTAACCAGAGCACGTTTTGTGGTGGAGCTTCTTCTCGTTACCTCTTTGTTTGTTTGAAATTAATTCACTACTAATCTGTTTGGAATTTCCTATTTGGATTCCATTTGTGTGGATTCATCTCATGTATGAACTTATTCTTCTCACATTTATTTTCATGTTTGTGGAGGTGTAACTCCTCTGTGGATGGACACATTTTTTTCACTTTATTTTATGCAATTTTGTTTATGTGAAATTGTTTAGGTTTTGTTCTGTGAGCACTGAACTTCTCTATGACCTTTGACATTTATAGAGGTCTTTAACATAACACATTTCTTTATGGTTTTGGCTTGGCAAATATCACTCCTGAAGTAGATGCAAGATCTTTATAATGCATAGGGCCACTGACAAGAATGTGTCACTGTTGTCAGGAATATTCTTTTATTGTACATCACGGGACATAGGGCAGGCTATAAATCATGACTACCAGGGTTATGTGCCACTTATAGGACACTGGCAGAAAAAAATAGACAGGAAGTCCCCCATTCCCATAAACACTCCTAAACCTTGTGGACAGCCTACCCAGAAGAGTTGAAGCTGTTATAGCTGCAAAGGGTGGGCCAACTCAATATTGAACCCTACGGGCTAAGACTGTAATGTGCCTGTAAAGGCAGGTGTCCCAATACTTCAGGTGAGCCATACAATGAGACCATTAGGAATGAATTCAGCCACCCTCTAAGAGGAAGTCAGATCACAGCAGCAAATAAAGCACTTGGATTTGGAGCAGACTGAGAGCAATATAAGGTATTATTTGAGTTAAGAATATATGCTTAAAAATATTTTTTTAAAACCAGAGTTTACGGTCACTCTAAATCTACATTCTAAACTGTTGCTTTGTATATTTAGAACTCTTATACAAAACTCATTTGCCCTGTAAGCCCCCTTCCTGAGCAGAGCAATTTTTTACGATACAGCACTTGCGTGGACGTGTGACATTGTACCCAAACAAAATGTATGTCCTTTTTTTCCCTACAAATAGAGCTTTCTTTTATGGTATTTGATCACCTCTGCAGTTTTTATTTTTTGCGCTATAAACAAAAAAAGAGCGACAATTTTGAAAAAACCCAATATTTTTTACTTTTTGCTATAATAAATTTCCAAAAAAACCCCCCAAAAGACAAATTATTTCATCAGTTTAGACTGATATATATTCTTCTACATATTTTTGGTTAAAAAAAACCGCAATAAGCGTATATTGGTTGGTTTGCGCAAACGTTATAGCATCTACAAGCTATGGGTAAAGATTTATGGTGTTTTTATTATTTATTTTTTTTACTAGTACTGGCGGCAAACTGCAATTTTTAGTGGGACTGTGATATTGCGGCGGACAGAAAGGACACTTTTAACACTTTTTTGGGACCAATGACATTTAAACAGCAATCAGAGCTTTAAATAGCCACTGATTACTGTGCAAATGTCACTGGCAGGGAAGGGGTTAACACTAGGGGCGATCAAGGGGTTAACTGTGTTCCCTGGGAAGTGTTTCTAAGGCAGACCATACATGGGTTGAATTTCTAAAGAATTTTCTTGCGAAAATCGTTTCTAAGAATTTTCGTTCAAATTTCGCACCATTAGTGGGCTACAGCAACAGCTGATTTTCATGCAGCAATCCAATTTTAGAAATCGGGCATGTTGAAAATTTTTGGAAAAACACGATTTTCTAATCAATGATGGGAGAATTGCGTGAGAAATGTAATAGAAAAAGGAAGGTACATGAGTGCAAGAAAAGAAAATCCTGGGGAAGAAAAGAAAATTCCCAAAAAGAAAAAAAAATTCCCAGAAAGAAAATAATAGTCAAAAAATTGTGTCGCTCTACTAAAGGAAGGTGTAAACTGACAAGTAAGAAAAATATTACATATGACAACATGTGAATAGAGAATAAAACACAGTTATAATTAATGATTAAAATGATAGCACCAAGTCCATTTCATAATAATGAGTGGAACAAATGTTCATGAAGTATTCTGGTGAAGAATCAGCAACCACACATATGACATCCAAATCTTTCAAATAGCTGTCACCGTGAGCATGCAGTATGACGCGTGTTATGTATCCACCCCCACCGGACAAGATTTACGCTTACCCCTATAAGTTGACACACCTATTATGGGTGGTCAAAAACAGCATGTGAGTAAGACTCCTCTATATCTTTTCCCAAGTCCTGGAAGCCATCCGTATGTCACTTTAGGAACACCACCAAAGATCATGTGGAGAACGATTCTATGTGGGGAATATCATTATTTCTTAAGATGCTAAAGGTCCTTTAACCAGCAGCATATGGAAGTCCACATGGTATGGTGAATTGAGGAGAAGATCCTGGGCCAGGATCTTCAACAGTTAGGGTGTACTGTTACATTTTCAGAGGTCTTACCTGTGTATAATGGACAACACAAGAAAGTACTTTGGATAGCAGAGTTCAATGTTTGGTTAAAGAATTGGTGCAAAGCTGAAGGTTTTGGTTATGTTAGTCATGATGCTACCCGGTGGTCGGACATTGAACTTTACAAGAGAGATAGCCTGCATCCCTCACACAAGGGCACTGAGCTTCTTGGTATGGAATTCAGCAACTTTTTGGACATGCATTTAAACTGAGAAATGGGGGCAGAGATGTAATTGTTGAGGAGCGTTTCTGTCCCCAGCAGGTTGAAACAAATGTGAGGATTCATGTTGGTAATGACTGGGCTGATGAGGTGGTCACTTCAGTTGAAGTTTCTGTTAATAAAAAGAAAGCAGTTGAAAGTTGTGTTTGTCATGTCATGTGCACTAATGCCCGTAGTTTAGGCAACAAGCTTTGTGAACTGACAGCTCTTATGTCTAGGGACAACTTGGACCTTGTTGCAATTA
>BLSH010283812.1:1082167-1096098 GCA_018402905.1 Glandirana rugosa
GAAGTAGGGCGCCCAGTCCCACCGCAGACCTACTTCCAGACCTCGTCGGCGCCGGATCCGGCGTTTACTTCGGCGCCGGAGCTAAAACCTGGGCCGCCTCCAACCCGCGCCCGGCCGTTCTATTTCCCAGGCCCCGCATCTCCCTATGTGATCCCTAGTCAGGTCCACCCAAATTCCGAGAGTGGGCAGGAACCCTTCCATCCTACCGGTAGCTAACTCTGACCCTCGAGTCTCGAGAGGGTCTTGTGCGGGTCGCAGGTGTCTCAGGTTCGGTGCGGGGATAAATAAATAAAAATTAAAAAAAAAAAAAAAAAATGTAATTGGAACAACAGACTGATATCTAAATACAAATAGGGTTCGTACAAACTTCGGTAAATGACAACTGACAGAGCAACAAGGTTAATGTAAAAAAAAAAAAAAAAAATTAAAAATAAATAAATAGGGGCGTGGCTTGGACTCTGTGGACGCTGGGCGTGTTCTGGGAGAGCTCTGAGCTCCCAGTCTCAATCGATGGCCATCCTACCTTCCCAAGGACGGGTGAGAGCCTTAAACCCACCTGGACTGATCCCTAGTGTATCCCTCTACGCCCCGGACCCTTTATCTTGCCGGCCCGCGCCCAACCTCCGCCGGGTCCAAAATCGAGGCCGCGGCTTCATTTGCGGCCTAGGCCGCGGCTGCTCCAGACCTTCATCCAGACGCCACCCTGACCCGCGGGATGAAGCTTATGGGGAGCCCTCCTTCCCCCCTGCAGATCGGGCCTGATTTGCTCTTGACCCCATCCGGACGACGGAACGCCCGCAAATCGAGCCCGCGGCTTCTCCCGCGACTAGGCCGCGGCCCCTTAAAGGAATACCCCGGCCCTGTAGGCCGCCATAACAGCAGACCAGGCTATACTGGAGACCACAACACCCCCATCTTCTCCCACAGCGAGCCGCACAGTACATTGGGGCCCTTGCGGATCAAGGCCTGGACTTTGGAGGACAGCTAATCCACCACACTGCTCTCATTCCTTTCCAGCCCCATTTAGATGAGGATGGCAACATAACCTAGGGTCGGTGGCACCGCGCGGGGGGCAGCACCTTCACTTTTGTGGGGAACCTACCTTTTATATGACTCTGTGATGGGCAAAATTGGCCGCCAACTACCCTTCTCTAGCGCCCCAGATTCCCAACCGGGCTGCAATCTATCTGACCTCTTCCGCTCACAACCTCCCTCTGCTCCTGAGCCTTCTACATCTCACTCCTCACCATCCACCATGGCTCGCAGGCAATCTGAGGGCACCCAGAAGAACAAACAACTGGCAGACCAAGAGACACTGCTCACCCTTATAAACCAGATGCCTAAGGTCACGGACCTTCAGTCCCTGGCTGCTGACATCAAGGGAGCACTATCGGACGCCGTGTCCGACCTCAAAGATGAACTTAGAGGGGTTAACGACACACTTGAGGAAGTCGAAAGAGCAGCTGTTCGCCACGACGCCGACATTCAGGAACTCCAACAACACGGCGCCTGATATCACCTTCACCTCATAGATATACAGAGGAAACTTGAAGACCTCGACAACAGAGGCCGCAGGAGAAACCTCCGCATCCGCGGGGTCCCCGAAAGTATCGAACGCGATCAAATCCCTCTTGCTCTACAGTCCCTGGTCAACAATATCCTGGAAAGACCCCAAGACACACCGGTGGAGTTCGAGCGGGCTCATAGAGCTCTTCGACCCAGGGGGAGGGAGGTGGACCCTCCAAGAGACATCGTCTGTTGTTTCACGGACTACAAATTGAAGGAAGAGGTAGCTATCCGTGCTCGCAACCAACAGGAAATCTTATTCAACGGAGCGGAAATCAAAATATTCCAGGATTTATCCCAGATCACGCTCAACCACAGAAGAGCTCTGCGCCCTATATTGGCAGCACTTAGAGAGAGACGTTTGGTATACAAATGGCGGTTTCCTTTTGGTCTTTCCGTTACTGTCCAGGGCCGCACCTTTGTCCTGCAGACTCCTGCCGATCTCCCTCACTTTTTCGAACACGTCAACATGAGGCCTATTCCGGTTCCTGACTGGTACCGGGAATTTACAATTCCATCATTATGGGCGCAGATGCTTCCACATGATGCTGACTTACATACACCTCGAAGGAGACCAAGCGCTACCCCTTCTCGTCGCAGAAGACCAGATCATGTCACTTTAGCTCCAGACGAGCAACAAGAGGACCACATCCCTGAACATGTTCAAGTACAGGAGGCCTAGATGTGGCTCACTTTCATGCTCCAACCTCTCCAAGCCATCAGCGGCCTACTCCAAAGTGCTATCCCTACTGTCTGTTGCAACCGTTACTGATCTGCACAAGAGACAAGCCAATATTTTGTGCACCCAAACCACAATGTGCCTTACCCCTTCTAAAGACTAACCGTGAACAGGCAACACAGCAACATTCTTCTAATCCCACCCCACAGCTTCATGTCGGCTGACCCACGGAACCAATGTCTGCCACATCCATTACACACTGTCCCTTCTGTATCTGTGGACGCCTTACTTTTGCTTGCGTGCTCAATGCGCTTTTTTGTGGTACTAACTGATCAGCACAACTAGACCAGGACAATCTGAATCGGTCTAGGGCTCCATCTCTCTCACCTTGTTTCCACCCCACAGAGCCCGCATGCGGAAGAGGAGAGCGGAGTTCTCCCAGACCCGTGGCCAGGTCGGCTTGGGGGCCTCCCTATAGGTTGCTCCCAGGCTCGCTTCTAAAGGTCCGGGTTTCCAAATTTTTGGTAACAGAGACAGGTTTGATTCCTACATGTTCATTATTGTTGTTCTGTTATTAATTCAATGTTTATGGGCTGCGTTGCGGACCTGCCGTCCCCCGAGGCGCTGACCAGATCGGCAGTGTTTCGGGCCGGTGGCTCCGCATCGTGACACATACTAGATGGCACGTTGTGGCCCTATCTTACATGGGTAATACACATTTCCATCGGACTTGCAAACCCAACTATTAAACTATATTGATTATGTCAAATACTTACCATTCTCTGCAAAGTTGGCCGTAGTTCGAAAACCTACTATCCCACTGATTTATATTGGCAGATGACGGCTCTGTCCTGCCCGGGCGGGAATTGGCGCCCGCCCTGCCTGACAGAGACGACACGCTCTTAAATCCTCCCCCTAAACTCGATCCATCACGTCTTAGAACTGAGCTAGCTAAACCGGCCCCCGGTGCCCCCTTTTTGGGGTGCGCTCCGGAGGCGCTGCCCCCCTGCTGGCCTTTGGCCTTTCACCTCCTACATAGCCCACCGAGCCCTTCCACTAACCCCCACTTTGGCTGGTCACCCACCTAGCCGACACCCTTCAGTGGTCCTATACTGTGGTCCGGAGTGTGATTAACTCCGTCGCCCACACGACCCTTCTACCCCTTTCACCTACCCCCACGGTCCTGACCTTCCCACCCCCTTGACCTCTCCTGACCCCCTCCACCCCCCGCCCACGCCCCCCTTTTTTTATTCGCTCATTCTTCACTACCGTCAAGCCCTTGGCGACAAGATGAACACCCAAGACACCCTAAAGGTCATGTCCCTAAATGTTAGGGGCCTTAACACCCCCAAAAAAGATCTGTTGTCCTTAGAGAAGCATCTAAGCTTAGAGTACAAGTAGTCTTTATACAGGAAACACACTTCAAGTCACAAAATATCCCCAAATTCTACAACGAAAGATATCCACATGCTTTTCATGCCCCCTCCCCACTCAAGAAGACTAAAGGAGTTACCATCCTTATCGCCAAAAATCTCCCATTTCAATTTTCTGCCCAGCTAGCTGACCCGGAAGGGCGATATATACTCGTTAAAGGACATATCCATAACAGGCCAGTGACATTCGCTAACCTATATGCTCCCAATACCGGTCAGGTTCCTTTCATAAGAAAAGTACTAGATAGACTCCTCCCATTTCACGAAGGCCTGACCATTCTCGGAGACGACCTCAACGTCCCCCTCTGTCCCAATCTCAACTCATCAACCGGATCCTCCTCCCTTCCATACCGTGCCCTTTGCCAAATTAAGAGCCAGCTACACCTACTATCTCTACACGACACATGGAGAACTCTTAACCCCGACTCCAAGGACTATACTTATTACTCCCCTCCCCATAACAAATATTCTCGTATTGACTACCTTTTTATCACCCAAACGGACCTCACTCACCTTCATGATGCTTCTATGGAGCCCATGTATATTTCCAATCACCACCCCATTACTATGACCCTCCACTTTCCCAACTCAAAACAGAGACACAACGGGTGGAGACTGGACCCACAGCTTCTAAGCGACTTGGCAAGTAAAGAGACCCTACAGCTAACACTAAAGGACTATTTTGCGCTCAATTCCTCCTCGGAGACTTCGACAAATGGCAAATGCATTTCACTCTCATCTCAAATGAAAAAAGGAAGACAGGCCACAATTGTGGCATTAATTTCCCAAGTTCGTATACTGGAGGTCTCCCATAAACGGAGTAGAGCTGAAAAAGATTACGCAGCCCTGACCCTGGCGAGACGAGCTCTATTGGAGGAATTGGACAGACAGGTCAAAAGAAAGTTCATGCTAACTACGAAACTTTTTTACGACCAAGCCAACAAACTCCTAGCTAGGTTACTTAGAGGCAAAAGGGCCCAAATGACAATTCATTCTATCACAGATCGTTCGGGAGTGAAATTCAACAAGACAGTTTGTTGAATATTATTCCAACCTATATAACCTACCAAAACAACTTAACCACTCCCAGCATCCACACTCCAGGATCAATGCCATCAATAACTACCTTTCTGAACACAAACTCCCCCAACTCTCTCCAGATCAAATCGCCACCATTAACGCCCCCCTTAATCCGGAGGAACTCCGGCTTGCCCTGAAGAGCCTTAAACCCGGGAAAAGCCCAGGCCCCGATGGTCTCACTGGTCTATATTACCAGACATACGTGGATATCCTGGCCCCACACTTCCTGAATGCTTTTAACTCCCTACACGAAGTGAAGGAACCCCCTAAAGATTGTTAGAAGCTCACATATCGGTTATTCATAAGAAAGGCAAAGACCCCACACTAGTCGAAAATTACAGACCTATCTCCCTATTAAATGTAGATATCAAGATTTACGCAAAACTATTGGCCAATAGACTCCTTCCCTTCATTCCAAATTTGATATCCCACAATCGAGCGGGTTTTGTCCCCGGTAGAGAGGCACGGGACAACACCGTCAAGGCTCTTACCATCCAGCACTGGCTAGCTAAGACAAATACAGAAGGCTTCTTTCTATCCATGGATGCGGAGAAGGCGTTCGACAGAGTGGATTGGGACTATATGGCAGCAGTCCTCTCTTCAATGGGACTGGGACATTTTATGCTAAACAGCATCCTGAGCCTATACACCCACATGCCAGAATCAAGATAAACGGCCACCTGTCGGATGCCTTCCCCATCCAAAATGGAACCAGACAGGGATGTCCCCTTTCCCCGCTAGTTTTTATCCTTACCATGGAACCCTTTCTCACTTGCCTTCAAACAAACCCAGATATCACGGAAGTCACAATCAGCGATCGCACCTATAAAATAGCGGCCTTTGCCGATGATATACTCCTCTTTCTAACTAAACCAGAAACCACCATCCCTAACCTCCTCAAAGAGCCCTCCCGTTTCGGGGCTATATCTAACTTTAAAATCAACATTAAAAAATCATACGCCCTTAACATCTCCCTACCTGATACCGCAGTGAGAAAATGCCTTGATTCCTTCTCTTTCACTTGGAAGTCAGATGCAATCCCATACCTAGGTATACAACTCCCTACCTCGACAACAGGACTTTACACACTAAACTTCCTTCCTTTCTTGCGAGATTTTTCGAAAGACCTGCACACTTGGGGAAAATTGAACCTTTCCTGGTTTGGACGGGCAGCTACGATCAAAATGACATCCCTCCCCAGGTTTTTGTATATAGCACAGGCAATACCCATCGCCCTACCAAAATCATTCTTCTCTTCCAGCAGATCCCAACTAAGCTCATTTCTATGGAAAGGTCACCCACCTCGAATTAGCCTATCTAGACTCACCACCCCCAAGCATAAGGGAGGCATCGGCCTGCCGGATTTTCAAAGGTATCACAAGGCCATACTATTAGCTAGAATAATTGACTGGCACGTCCACGAAAAAAACCAAAGATTGGGTCCCCCTTGAATAATCACTTCTCAAACACCCTCTTCAAGACACAATCTGGCTTCAGAAACAGGATAAGGAAATGTCTATCAAAACTTTCCCATTGATCGCCCCTCCCATCCAGTGCCTCCGGGACTTGTCAAAATCCTCTGCATTGTCATCCCTTCCAGGCCCTATGACCCCTATCCTGAACAACCCTAGCTTCCCCCCGGGTCTCGCTGATATGAGAATTAAATTCACACTAAACTCCCGCCCAAGGGCACATCATTTTCTTGACCGGGGAACCTTTCGCACCAAATCAGACCTTGTCAACTCCAATATCGTCGAATCAATTCCTAACTGGTCATATCTACAGATCCAACATTTCCTCACATGCTCAAAGGAAAAAAACCTATATCTCAGACCCTTGACTACGTTTGAGAAACTCTGCGAATCACAACTTCAGACACACCTCATCGCAAGCTTACACGCTTTGCTTTCCTCCCACACACCAGACCAATTAGCCCCCATCAGAAAAATATGGGAAATAGCGCCCACCAGCATACTTCCCGACAGAGACTGGGAAACAATCTGCCTCACAGCACACAAAAGCTCTCGCAACGTATCCGTCCAGGAACATAACTACAAAGTGCTAACGCATTGGTACAGAACACCCGCGCTACTTCATGTATTTTTCCCTCAATGCCCCAACGTCTGCTGGAGATGTGGGAACCCAGGGGGTACACTGCAACACATCTGGTGGGATTGCCCAATTATCAAGGGGTATTGGGAACAGGTCCATAACATAATAAGACAAGTCTCCCCACACCCAATAGATTTCTCCCTGCACCAATATGTCTTGCATTATTCAGAACCTATGAAACACCTGCACCGCCAATCCCTAGCCATGCACATGATAACCTCAGCCAGCATGTGCATTCCAACTCTTTGGAAGCAGACGTCAGCTCCCTCACCCAAAATTTGGTTCAGCAGACTCAATAGAACTATGGAAATAGAAGAACTGATAGCAATATCTTCGGATAATTTAAACAAGCATCATAAAATCTGGTTGCCCTGGATTCTATTCCAGAGCACTGATACATACCGAGCCATCTGCAAACCATAACAACCCGATACCGGCCACCCTACCCCGTCTGCTAGACGCCTGCAACCCCAAACTCGCTGTTCCACTAGTAGACCATAAAGCATGCACCAGGGACTCTATTAAGCCACACCCTCACCTCCCCTACCCCCCCAACACCCCACTTATCCTATACCTTCCCCAGTCCCTTCTTCCCCTCTTCATCTCTCTTCTCAGTCTCCACCAGGGGCATCACACCCCTCCCCTCACTCAAAACCAACAATCACCCATGATGTCACCCCCCCCCCCCCCCCGGCTTCTCTTAACCTAATACTCTCTTATTACCCAGCACATTGTTGTGAATTTTTTTTTTCTCTTTTATTTTTCGTAATAAATGTTCTTTTATATGTTACGGCATTATGGTTAGCTACGTAAGCTAAAATGTTTGTAAAACTTGTTCCTTTAAACAAGGCTGTACACCTTTTTATTTTCTCAATAAACTCTTTGTGGAATTAAAAATAAATAAATAAATAAAAAGGGGCAGACTCAATGGACTACTCAGTCTTTTTCTGCAGTCACTTTTCTATGTTTCTATGTTTCTACCATGTGGACTTCCGTATGCTGCTTTAGTAGCGTGACACAAATTTTTGACTATTCACCCTTTTGTGTATCTCACAATTAAGTGTTGCCATGGTTTTTTGTTTTTATCTGGTTTTTGACCACTAGAGCAATATACACCTTTTACATTTATCAGAAAGAAAAGAAGATTCACAGCCGAATTTTGAAAATCAATGGTGGTACAATCGGATCAAAAAAACGCATGAAATTTCTGATTTTGAAAAGACAATTTGTTCAGAATTCGACCGTGTATGGCCTGCCTAACTGTATGGGGGTTGGGCTGACTGGAGGAGGAGAGAGATCGCTGTTCCCGATCACAGGGAACAGACAATCTCTCTCAACTTCCCTGTCAGAACAGGGATCCACTTGTTTAAACTCGCAGATCCCTGTGCTAGCCAGTGAACTTGCAAGTGTGCCCACAATACACGCTCCCACGCCCGCTGTACACCTATGGCAATTTGCGCAGCAGAGCCGACCTGCCGGCAGCTGGTCAGCAAGTGGTTAAAAATATGAAACCCCATCAGTCCTTGTATATCTTAATTTAGTCACTAAATCATAAGACGCCAACGAAGACCATAATTGTGCATATTTCTCTTCAGTTCCCTGTGCTTTTTTATTTCCAGATAAGGGTATTTTTTAGCATCACACAGTCTGAGAGAATTTTTTGTCACAGACACCCACAGAATAAATTTATCCCATGCAGTACATGGTTATTTTCCATCCCTGCTGGTTTCCATATGGCCCTCGATTGCGCTTTTATCATTAACATTTTTTTACTAAAGTTGTCAAACAAATACAAAGCCTCAATTCACAAAGTTTTATTACAAGGACAGCCATCTTTAGTTTAGCCATATGATTGTAATTTTCAAATCTTGCTGGATATAATTGATAATAACTAAATTGAAAATTGAATTGAAATAATATTACCAGTAAGAAATGTAAAGTCATTGTTTCATTCATAGATTTTTCTAACATTTAAGTTGAAATGTATGGATTTTTTTTACAACTGGTTGAACATTATTAAACCATTACATGTATTTTTATGTAATACAACCACTGCAAATACTTGAATTTGAGTGCAATCAGTGTCTTGCAGTCCCCTATATAGCAGCACTTGGATTGGGTGTTAGTTAAGTGTCTTGGATAAAATTGTGCTGGCAAGAAACATGTTTATAGAAAGGATGGAGAGTAGAGTTGAGCGGACACCTGGATGTTCGGCTGAACTTCGCGAAAAAGTTTGAGTTCGGCCCCGAACTTGATCCGAACTTGACCCCAAACCCCATTGAAGTCAATGGTGACCCGAACTTTTGGGCACAAAAATGGCTCTAAAAAAGTCCTGGAAAGGGCTAGAGGGCTGCAAAAGGAAGCAAAATGGGGGTAAGAGTAGGACAAGTGCCCTGCAGACAAATGTGGATAGGGAAATAACTTAAAATCATATAAAAAAAAATAAAAAATGGAGGAGAAGGTGGATGTGGAGTTGGAGGTTGAGGAGGCGGTGACCATGGCGGTATAGGTGGTGGAAGTGGCGGTGGAGGAGGAGGAAGTAGCTAACACTGTTTTTTGTTTGTTTGTTTGTTTTTCTAATTGGGGTAGCCCCCAAAATATTGAGACATATTAAAAAAAAAAAAAAGAAGAAGTTCACTTAAGTATACCAATAGCTATGTGAGGCCGGTATAAATGTCTATTCTGCACAAGGTACAGACAAGTCTTGTGGGATCCATGCCTGGTTCATTGTAATAAACGTTAGCTTGTCCATCTTGGCTGTGGATAGGCGGCTGTGCTTGTCTGTGATAACACCCCCATGCTGTGCTAAACACACGTTCAGACAATACACTGGCTGCAGGAAAGGCCAGCACCTCCAAGGCATAAAGGGCAAGCTCAGGCCATGTGCCCAATTTGGAGACCCAGAAGTTGAATGGGGCTGGCCCATCAGTCAGTACGTGTAGGCGTGTGCACACATACTGTTCCACCATGTTGCTGAAATGCTGCCTCCTGCTAAGACGTTGCCTATCAGCTGGTGGTGCTGTTTGTTGTGGCATGCTGCTGACAAAGATTTTCCACATTTCGGCCATGCTAACCCTGCCTTCTGAGGTGCTGGCAGTGGCACAGCTGCGTTGGCGACCTCTTCCTCCTCCTTTGCCTTTGCCTTGTGCTTCCACTGAGCCTGTCATTTGGGAATGCCCTCAGCAGCGCGTCTACCAGCATGCGCTTGTAGTCGCGCATCTTCCGATCACGTTCCAGTGAGGGAATTAAGGACGGCACGTTGTCCTTGTAATGAGGATCTAGCAGGGTGGCCACCCAGTAATTGGCACAAGTTAAAATGTGGGCAACTTGGCTGTCGTTGCACAGGCACTGCAGCATGTAGTCGCTCATGTGTGCCAGGCTGTCCAGAGGCAAAGACAAGCTGTCCTCTGTGGGAGGTGTATCATCTGTGTCCTCCGTATTCCCCCAGCCATGCTCCAGTGATGCCCACGAGCTGCGTTGGGTGCCACCCTGCTGTGAACACTGTTCCTCCTCCTCCTCCTCATCATCCCCGTCCTCCTTATCCTCCAAAACTGTACCCTGGCTTGAAAAGTTTTTACCTGGCCTATGCTGGTGCAGGAACCCACCCTCCGAGCCAATTGTGAATGACTGGACTGATAACCGTGGAAATTACCCCTCTTCCTTCTCCTCTTCCTCCTGTGCCACATCCTCTTCCATCATCGCCCAAAGTGTTTTTTCAAGGAGACATAGAAGTGGGATAGTAACACTGAGAACAGCGTCATCGGCACAGGCCATGTTGGTGGAGTACTCGAAACACCGCAATATGGTATACAGGTCTCGCATGGAGGCCCACTCGTTGGTGGTGAAGTGGTGCTGTTCCGCAGAGTGACTGGCCTGTGCGTGCTGCAGCTGAAACTCCAATATTGCCTGCTGCTGCTTGCACAGTCTCTCCAGCATGTGCAAGATGGAGTTCCACCTTGTGGGCATGTTGCATAGGAGGCGGTGAGCGGGAAGGCTGAAGTTCCGCTGCAGCGCAGACAGGCGAGCACCAGCAAGGTGAGAACGCTGAAAGCGCGCACAGACGGCCCGCACTTTCTGCAGCAGCTCTGACATATCCGAGCAGTTTTTAGAAATTTCTGCACCACCAACTTCAGCACATGCGCCAGGCAAGGGATGTGCGTCAAACCGGCAGGCCCGGAGCTGCTACAAGATTTCACCCATTATCGCACACCACCAGGCCGGGCTTGAGGCTCAGTGGCAACAACCACTCATTGGTCTGTTGTTCAATGCCCGTCCACAGCTCCTGCGCAGTGTGGGGTTTATCCCCCAAACATATCAGTTTTAAAACAGCCTGCTGTCGTTTCTCCCTGGATGTGCTGAAGTTGGTGGTGAAGGTGTTACGCTGAGCGGATGAGGAGGTGGTAGAGGAGGAGGAAGCAGAGTAGGAGGCAAGAGGAGGCAAAGAGAAATGCCCTGTAATCCTCGGTGGCGGAAGGACATGCGCCAAACTTCCAACCGCCTCAGGCCCACCCGCCACTGCATTTGCCCAGTGTGCAGTTAGCAAGATATAGCATCCCTGCCCGTGCTTACTGGTGGTTATGTGGACCTTGCGACAGATGGTGTTGCGCAGTGCACACTTGATCTTGTCCCCGACTTGTTTGTGCAGGGAAGGGATGGCTCGCCTGGAAAAGTAGTGGTGGCTGGGAACCACGTACTGTGGGACAGCCACCGCCATCAGGTTTTTAAAACTGTCCGTGTCCACCAGATAGAATGATAGCATTTCAAAGGCCAGGAATTTTGAAATGCTGGCATTCAGGGCCAAGGACCACGAATGGGTAGGGGGGTACTTCCTCTTTCTCTCCAGTGTTTGGGAGATGGACAGCTGTAAGCTTCCATGGGACCGTGTAGAAATGCTTGGGGATGGTGGCGGACATGGTGGCGTTGCTGTCACATCGTCTGTTTGCTGGGTGGCAGGTGACACTGGCACTGTAGAGGTGGAGGAAGAGGCCGAGGCAGCATCAGAAGAGAAAGCAGGAGGAGCCCAAGACCTTTCTTGGATTTTGAGGTACTTATTCCACTGCAGCTCGTGCTTTGCATGTAGATGCCTGGTAATGCAGGTTGTGCTCAGGTTTAGAACATTTATGCCTCGCTTCAGATTGCAAAGCATGCAAACCACTCATGTCTTGTTGTCAGCACATTGTCTGAAGAACTGCCACGCCAGGGAACTCCTTTGAGCTGCCTTTGGTGTGCTAGGTCACTGGGTGTGGTGGGTAGTAGCAGGCGTACTGTCTAGGGGACGGTAGATCCGCTTTTGCAACCTGCTTCCTCTTTTGCTGTGCTGGTGCCTCTGTGCGACCACCACCTCTTCCTCCAAACTGCACACGACACTCGCATGACCTTCATTCCATATGGGGTCTAGGACCTCATCATCCTCCACATCATCTTCCACCCACTCTTCACCACTGCCCTCCTTGTCAGTCTGCACACTGTAGAAAGCCGCAGCAGTTGGCACCTGTGTTTCGTCATCATCAGAGACGTGCTGTGGTGGTGTTTCCATGTCCTCATCCTGAAACAGAAGTAGTTGGGCATGGGTGCATTCAATGTCTTCCACTTCTGGGGCAGGGCTATGTGGATGGCCCATGGAATGCACACCAGCAGAGTCATCAAAAAGCATAAGAGACTGCTGCATGACTTGTGGCTCAGACTGCTTGGCTGATTTACAAGGGGCTGTCGTGAAAGACAGATGGCCATGGGATTTAGGTGCCAACTCTGAGCTTTCAGCAAGGGACAATGTGAAGGAACTGGAGGCATTGTCTGCCAACCAATCTACTATTGCCTGTACTTGTTCTGGCCTCACCATTCGTTGAGAGGCATTCGGGCCTACCATATAACGTTGAAGGTTCTGTCGGCTACTCGCACCTGAGGAAGGTGTTTCACTTGTGTGTGTAGCTGGCACAGATGGACCACGTCCTCTCCTTTCAACAGGAGCTTCACCAACACCATCAACACCAGCAGCACCAGCAGCACCAGCAGCACCAGCAGCACCACGACCATGTCCCTTATTTGATGCTCTCCTCATTCTGGATGCAAATTTACTATTTAGCACAAATTTATATTATTTTTTTATAACGCTAATCTGTCCCTCACACCAGCAGCAGGATCCCCTCCCTACACTAGTATGAGATGATTTTATAACGCTAATCTGTCCCTCACACCAGCAGCAGGAACCTCTTCCTACACTAGTATGAGATGATTTTATAACGCTAATCTGTCCCTCACACCTGCAGCAGGAACCTCTCCCTACACCAGTATGAGATGATTTTATAACGCTAATCTGGCCCTCACACCAGCAGCAGGAACCTCTCCCTACACCAGTATGAGATGATTTTATAACGCTAATCTGTCCCTCGCACCAGCAGCAGGATCCTCTCCCTACACTAGTATGAGATGATTTTATAATGCTAATCTGTCCCTCACACCAGCAGCAGGCACCTCTCCCTACACTAGTATGAGATGATTTTATAATGCTAATCTGTCCCTCACACCAGCAGCAGGATCTTCTGCCTACACTAGTAAGAGATGATTTTATAATGCTAATCTGTCCCTCACACCAGCAGCAGGAAGCTCTCCCTACATCAGTACGAGATGATTTTATAACGCTAATCTGTCCCTCACACCAGCAGCAGGAACCTCTCCATACACCAGTATGAGATGATTTTATAGTGCTAATCTGTCCCTCACACCAGCAGCAGGAACCTCTCCCTACACTACTATGAGATGATTTTATAATGTTAATCTGTGCCTCACACCAGCAGCAGGATGCTCTCCCTACACTAGTATGAAATGATTTTATAACGCTAATCTATCCATCACACCAGCAGCAGGAACCTCTCCCTACACCAGTATGAGATGATTTTACAGATTTGACAGATTACCGTTATAAAATCATCTCATACTAGTATAGGGAGAGATTCCTGCTGTTGGTGTGAGGGACAGATTAGCGTTATAAAATAATCTCATACTGGTGTAGGGAGAGGTTCCTGCTGCTGGTGTGAGGGACAGATTAGCGTTATAAAATCATC
>BLSH010283812.1:1132801-1164878 GCA_018402905.1 Glandirana rugosa
CAGACAGCAGTAGTAAAGTAATCTATCTCAGGATGCAGGATCAGGTCTTAAAATGTCTCAAATCTGTCCCTCACGCAGTCAGCTACCTTTCCCTACACTAACCCAAGGAGCATGTGACTGCAGCACTGTGACTCCAGCTTATAAAGAGGCTGGGTCACATGATGCACTGGCCAATCACAGCCATGCCATTAGTAGGCATGGCTGTGATGGCTTCTAAGGGCAAACCAGTGAAACACTTGTTGATTGGCTGCCCTGCAGCTTCTCAACACGTGGAGTAAAATAGCAGAACCCCGGACCGAACCCGAACGATTTTTGAAATGTCCGGGTCCGTGCCACGGACACCCGAAAGTTCGGTACGGACCCGAACGTTACAGTCCGGGTTCGCTCAACACTACTCAGGAGATAAAAATACAATTCTACCACTTTACAAAACTGTGGATAGGCCATATCAGTAGTATGCTGTCCAGTTCTTGTCACCGATCCTCAGGTAGCATGTGCTGGAATTGGAGAGAGTTCAGAGAAGAACAACAAAGCTAATAAGGGGACTGAAGGACCTTGGTTATGAGGAAAGACTGCAAACTTTAAATGTATTCTTCCTGGAGAAGAGACTCTAGAGAAGAGATATGATAGCATTATACAAATACCTCAATGGTTATGTTAGCACAGTGAACAAACTATTCAGTCTCAGGGAGAGTAAGGAGACACGTAGCCACACAATGCAATTGGAGGAGAAGTAGTTAACCTTAAACTACGTAGAGGGTTTTTCACTGTCAGAGTGGCAAGAATGTGGAATTCCCTCCCACAATCAGTGGTATTAACTGGAAGCATAGATAGTTTAAACATACTGCTAGATGGGCATCTTAGTGAACACAGTATACAGGGATGTGGAAAAATGGCTTTTTTCATGAACACACACACCCACACAGGTTTAACTGGATGGACACACACCCACACAGGTTTAACTGGAAGGACTGGTGTCTTTATTCAACCTTACCAACAATGTATCATCATGGTGTTGACCTTTTCCATTTATTGAGTACATTTGGTAAGCCCTGCCATACGAGCACTGTCTCAGTAAGATGCACGCATTCCCAAAATCACCACTGTTGGAGCCTGCAATCATGTACACTTTCTCTCTTTGATATGACTTATGTTTTTCTTAGTGGTGCCCATACAGGATTGAAGATTTTTAGTTTATTCTGTTCCAGGGAAAGCACTGCAATAACTTCAGATAAAAACCTCTCTAAATTGTATGCTGCGGCTTAAAATATCTAGGTGGATAGTGCTATTAAAGTACCTCATACACAAACAAGTGAATGACCAATGAACACAAGATTTTTTTTTGGCAGTTGGTTCATAAGACCACATCCAGAATAAAGAAGAACTGGTTTGTTCGCTTGCTGACATTTTTATATTTCTGTAAGATCAACAAGATTCCCATCACCAACAAAACCAGTGCAGACTTAAGCTCATATTTGTGCGTGTGTGCATTGCTCACATGCTAATACTTCTAGGCAATGAGGCAATAGATGTGCTATTCCAGTTCATTGTGCATGCACTAGTGCACATGTGCATATGAATTAGTGTGCATACTTGGCGCCCTGTTGCCTATTTAAACTGACCTGCCACCATGAGCAGTTGCTGAATGGATGATTGACATCCGCGTCAGGGACTAGGTTAAATTTTCCCAACAGGATGACATTCTTGGTTGCAAATTCTGCTATCTTAGCTGTTCTGTTTAGGAGAGTCAGAGAGGCCCGGGCATGGCAGATATAATCTGACTAACACGCAGTTCCGGGAACATATTGAGACATAAATAATAACATATCTGCCATCCGGGTCCAGCGACAGATCAAGGAGTTTGAAGGCGAGTGTCTTTAAAACTAAGACGCTAACACCTCGTGCATAATTGAAATAGGTAGAGTGGTAATGATGTCCCACCAAAAGTCTTAATGAACTGGAACACTAACAACCGTTTGGTCGGGGAATTTAGCCCCCTGGTGTTCCACAACATAATTTTAAGGGAGGACATGGGCAGCACAGGGAAAATAGTATACAGGGTAAAGGGCTTGGGCCTTCTGTGGGCCTGACGACTGGACCCAGACACATGTGATGGCATGACAATGCAATGCTGAAATTGTACTATTGTGAAAACTGCTTACAATAAACACAAACTGCCATCCCCTCCCCCCACCCCGCCCATCCCCAGAACTGAGGGGGGCTTTCATCTCCAAACCACCCCAAATCAGCTCTCAGGCTGCAAAAGAGGGTCCTGTGCAAAAGGCGATCCCGGTCCCCAAGATCTAGAGGGGGGATCAAGTCCTGCGGGCCGTCTTACAACATGTCGCGCCCCCGCCGGAGCCAAGAAGAAGAGTGTGCAGTGTGATAGGAGCTCCTGAAACGTTCATCCCATGTAAATTATAATCCAGCATTAGTAATAAAGTGGTCAGAAATCTCTCAGTCAGTTTCTGCTGTACCATAATAGGGGAAAGGAAATGGGATAAGATAAGCAAGCGGTCTCTCGGTCCATCTCCTCCTGACTTAGTCAGGGGTGCTTTCTTGGTTTCAAACGTAACAACGTTTATGGGCACAACTAGTGCAGAAATACTCCAGCAAGGTATGAATCACCCATGGGTGCAAGTCGTCTCATCCAGGGAAAAGCCGTCCCGAGCTGCAGAGGGCCTCTGTGGGAGATCACTGCAGCCACAGGGCGCTAAGATGGATGGCAGAGCAGAGCAGTAAAATTAATAGGTAAAAGTACTTACAGGTCTCGAGGAAGAGAATCAAGCCAGGCCGAGGCCTCTGCAGGAGAGTTAAAGAAACATGAGGACTCCTCGTCCTGCACTCGTAGTCTCGCTGCGAACAAGGTGCTGTATTTAATGTGCCATGCCCACATTGCAGCTCTAACGTGGTCAAACGATTTCCTAAGTTTTTGCATCTCCACTGAGTAGGCAGGAAAAATAATAAGCTTGATATTTTGAAATCTGAGGTCACCCAGGGCCCTGGACGCCCACAGGATTTCGTCCCGGTCACAGAAGTTGAGCATGCGGAGGATGAGGGTTCTCGGTGGGGCCCCCGGGGGTCCAGGTTTAGACGGGACACGGTGTGCCCTCTCTACCACAAAGTGAGGGGAGAAGTGGGCATCAGGAAGGAGGTTGCATAGGAAGTCCTCCACAAAGTCGCCGGGTGGGCTCCCTCCGCCCCCTCTGCCAGGCCTATAATACGGAGGTTGTTCCTCCAATTTCTGTTTTCGGCATCCTTGGCTCTGTATTCCAGGGCCTTTACCTTAGTCGGTAGGGTTCTGACAGATGCTGTGCACTCCACAATGGCATCCTCCGCATGGCTGACTTTCTGCTCAGTCTCAGTGACCCTGGAGCGTAGGTTGCCCAAATCCTGGAGTAGCAGCCTGACCTCCAGCTGCACGGCCTCTATCTTGGATGTTAGAGCAGACTGGCAGGTGGCGATGACCGTCATCACCTCTGCTATCCATGGTGGACGAGAGTCCACCGCCTCCATGCTGGTCTCCTCTGAGGCCTTGTGTGGGCCACGCGCCTTGCGCGCTGAGCGTGTTTCCACATGTACGTCCAGCGATGCCTGTGTGCCCTCCTGCTGTGGCAGGAACCAGAGCCTCTTCCTCCATCCGCGGTGTGCTCCAGCCGATCCCAGCCTCATCCAGGTACCAATTCCCGGTAGCTTAACCCGCCAGATCAGGGTAAAAGAGTTTGCCCGGCGGAGCTCTGACAAATGCGGCTGCTCAGGTCGCCATCTTGGACACGTCCCCAACTGTATACATAATTAATAGTTTTTTGAGTATGGGTTTATGGTGTATATCAAAAATCTGTAAAGACGAATAACATGACGTATATAAAACCTGACCCCCATGGTCATGATTACAGTATGTTATTTTGAAGCAGCATAATGATGTTTTAAAATCTGCAATGACATCATCATGATGCAAATGATTAGGAAGTGTGGGAGATTAGCTCATGGGGATCACTTTTCAGAGGAAAAGATTCAGCATGGAGGCCAGTTTCTGGCTGTTTGCCAGGTTTATTATCACTGGTTTGCAAGATCAAAACACATAAGAAAAAACCCAGAAAACAAAACCTCGCCATCCGGTGCTAAGCTAAACAATTGGGTTCCTCTCTATACAGTGTGGGGCTTTCTCCGGCACCCACAAAAAATAAGCACAGTGCAAACCTTTGTCTTTGAGTCCAAATTAGCATACAGAGCTCACCCAGCTTTTTCCCTCTGAGATACAGGATAGAGCTCCACTCTGCTCTCTTCCTGGTCATTAAATGCAGGTGGAGAGGGGTTTGAGTGGACCAGAAAGTCCAGGCCAGAACCAGCTCTGCCATGGTGGCTGACAAAACCCAGATTGGGCTCTCCCTAGTTGCCTCAACATGATCGTATGCGAGGCAACAAGTATTGCCCAATCCATTATGGCGCCTCCCATAACTTCACATATCCCCCCTCTGCTCAAGCCCCTGGGGCAGAGCAACTGTTCCGACCATGAAGTGGGCCCAAGAAAAGCCATCGGTGTTATTCTGAAGCCTTCCGGCCCGGTGTTCCACTGAGAATTTAAATGACTGTAGGTCCAGGAACCACCTAGTCACTCGGTTATTTTTCTACCGGTTGTTACACATCCACTTAAGGGGGCATGGTCGTGACCATGAATGACCTTCCCAGCAGGTAGTATTTTAGGGCCTCTAAGGCCCACTTGATAGCCAGGAACTCCTTCTCCACAATGGCATAATTCCTTTCATGCCTATTAAGCTTCCTGCTTAAGTAGACAACCAGGTGCTCCTCATCGTCTCTGATCTGGGACAGAACAGCACCTAGTCACACCTCAGAAACATCGGTTTGAACAACAAACTCCTTTGTAAAGTCTGGGGCCATGAGCACCGGCTGTACACAAAGGGCTTGCTTCAACTTCTGGAATGCCTTCTCGGCTTCAGGATTCCACTTAACCATTCCCGACCCTCTACCCTTCGTCAGATCAGTCAGAGGGATGGCAATGGTGGCAAAGTCGGGGATAAAGCATCGGTAATACCCTGTAATCCCAAGCAAGGCACAAACCTGTTTTTTGTTCACCGGTTGGGGCCACTTTTGAATGGCCTCGATCTTATTGGTCTGGTGCTTAACCAGACCCCAACCAATAACATACCCAAAGTATTTGGCCTCCTCCAGACCTATGGCACACTTTTTTGGGTTGGCTGTTAAATATGCTACCCTCAGCGAATCTATCACTGCCTGCACCTGGGGCAGATGTGATTCCCAATATGGGCTCTGGATGACCACATCATCTAGATAGGCCGCTGCATAGGGCCAATGTGGCCTCAAGGTTTTGTCCATCATCCTCTGGAAGGATGCAGGGGCCCCATGCAGACCAAATGGCATTCACTTGTATTGGAAGGACCCCTCGGGGGTAGAAAAGGCTGTTTATCCTTTGCTGCCTCCGTTAGGGGGATCTGCCATTATGCCTTAGTTAGGTCTAAGGTTGTTATGTACACCTCCCGAGCTGACACCTCCAAACCTGTCCACAAGTTCGTTAACCCGGATATCGGGTATGAATCAAACTTAGACACGTCATTCAGCTTTCTGAAATCTTTACAGAACCAGTGCCATCAGGCTTTGGGACCAGCACTATAGGGCTCAGCCAGGCACTGTGGGGCTCCTCTATCATGTCTAACTCTAACATGGTTTTTATTTCTCTTGCCACCGCCTCTCATCTAGCCTCAGGTATTCCGTAGGGTTTTACATTTACACGGACCCCTGGTTCCGTGATTATATCATGTTGTAGTACAGTGGTCAGTATGGGTAGGGACGAGAAAAAGTCTCTATTTTTATTGACAAATTCCTTAATGTTGGTTGTTGCGTTAGTGACAAGGACTCGGTTATGGGGACATCCGGGGTCAGGGGTAACCTGTCCTTTTGGGGAGTGGGCATTGCCAATAAACTCTCTCTATCCTTCCATGGAGATTAACATGGTAAATCTGCTCCGGTTTCCTTTTCCCAGGCTGGTAAACTTTGTAGTTTACTTCCCTTACTCTTTCCCTAATCTCAAAGGGACCCTGCCACTTTGCCAGGAATTTACTTTCAACCATGGGGACTAGCACCAGTACTCTGTCGGGGTTGAAAGTTTGGGTTTTGGCACCCCAATTGTAGACGCCTGCGGAACCTCTCATATGGCAAAAATGAGGTAGGCAGCAAAAAAATCCCAATTTCATCTATCTTTATCCACCACCTTTTTTAGCATACTCTTGAAGGTCTTATTAAACCTTTCTACCAGACCGTCAGTTTGGGGGTAGTAAACAGAGGTACGGAGATGGAAGATTTTGTACAACTTGCACAATTCTCTGGTCACTCTGGACATGAATGGGGTACCCAGATCTGTCAAGATTTCTTTAGGGATCCCCATCTGACTAAACACTTGGACCAGCTCCTTGCCGATAGTCTTAGCGGAGGTGTTCCGCAAGGGTATGGCCTCAGGATAGCGGGTCACATAGTCCCGGATCACCAGGTTGTGCTGGTGTCCCCGGGCACATTTTACTACTGGTCCCACAAGATCCATGCCAATTCGCTCAAATGGCACTTCAATTATGGGAAGTGGGACGAGGGGACTATGAAAATGGGGTGACGGGGCCGTCATTTGACACTCAGGGCATGATTCACAATATTATTTGACGTTTGCATACAACCCAGGCCAGAAGAATCTGTGGGTTATTCTCTTCCTGGTTTTTCTCCATACCCAGATATCCCCCCATTACATGGGCCAGGTCTAGCACCATCCTGTGAAAGGGTTTGGGAACCATTAGCTATTCCTGTTCATCCTCCCCGTGTTTCACCACCTGATACAACAAATTATTTTTAAGCGCCATGTAGGGAAAAGACACCCTCCAATTAGGGTTCACAGTTTTCCAACAGGAGATTTTATCTCTAAAAGACAGCCCTTTGTTTACAGAGTTGGACAAAAAAATGAGAAAATAAATAAAGTAGAACTTGACACCATTGAAGGGAAAAAGGAGAAACTCCTATGGGACAAACTAGATTAGGTTAATGGAGAGAGATCATCAGTATAGTTTTTTAAAATTTCAGTAATTTTAGATTGTCTGGTGTCATCAGCGAGAAGGGAGGGGTTTAGTTGCCATGTATTGCCCCTAGTTTTTTTGGTTGGTAAGTGAAGCTATAGGGAAATTGGGGCGTGATCAGATATAGTGGCAAGATCAGCCCTAAAAATAGGCTAACCGTAGAAAAGGAATTTAGGTTAACGTCTCCGTAGCCTGTACTAGGAAGAAAAAATGTCAGAGTAGCTTGTCTGCTGTGAAAGCAAGTCAAGCCACCGCCTGTTTGGGGGTAGTGGGAGGTGGTTAATGTATAACGTATATATATATTCAACCTTATACTTCTAAAACAAACGAACATAGAAGATAACTGTGAGTCATCACCCGCGGTAAGTAGTAGCGTTTGACGAAACCTATGAAATTTTGGCCCTATCCAGACAAAGTGTGGGTTGGTGGGCATCATGAGGATAGGGGGAAATTGCAAAATTCTGTTAACATCTCCATCCATTCTGAACTAAACTCATAAGAGGGTGTAGAGTTAATCGGTGCCCATTCTAAGCATGAAATGTCATTTCCATCCCGACCAATGGGCCACAGTCCAAAAGTGAAACGGTCGGTCCTGGATTCCTTTTACAGGGCAAAAAGTCCAACCATCAAGCAATTTTGCCAGGAGGTGTGACAGTAAGGGTTAGATAATGCTATTTTCGCATTTTGGTGTAGTATGTGGTCCAGTGATCAGTACGGCAGGCACATTGGTAAACAACTTATTTTAAGGCAAACAAGCTAATCTAAGTTACACATACTACCCCAGGCAACTCGGATCAATTCTAGGACTGAACCTCAAATAAAGAGCTTAGATCAACACATTAGTAATAATAAGGCCAGCCGGCCTGCTATAGTAAGGAGATTGTCCCATTGAGTTCCTCTATATAGTTCTGTATGGAGAGAGACAGAGAGAGAAAAAAGAAAAAACAAAAAATTCTCTTCCTTAAGAGCAAAAAACAGGAGACATGTTTCTATCCCCCCTCTCACCCCCCCTCCCCCCCCCTCCTTCGACCTCTAGGTGTTATCAACGGCTCTCCCAAATCTTCAGGGCATAGAGTCAAATAGTAAGAGCAGTTCCTGCGGGAAACTGTGGTCCTCATTAGCTTTTGTGGAATATTGGAATTAAACCTTCTGGTTAAACCCGAGTCTAGTGCAAAGTTATTGTAGGCACAGGTTGTTTCCTCAGGGTATGTTCGCGTTATAGATAGTGGCCTTGCATAATATGGTTCTTTATATTGCCAAGGAGAGTGGCCTCGTGGTCAAGACCTATACCCGGGGTGGCCACATTGAAGGTCCTACTGCAGACAGTTCTTAAAATGTCCAGGTATGATCGAGTAGTGCCTGTGGACAGCTGTGCACAAGTGTTAACGTTCCAAAAAAAGGGAAAAAAACTAAACAATAGTGGGTATAATAACCAGGAATGGACACTAGGTGTCCTCAGTGGAACACCTAAGGGGCAGAGCCTAAAACTTATGTTGCTTATGTAGGTTCAACAGCTTATATACCGTATGCAGGGAAAAAAGTTGGGCCCAGTAGGCCTGAGTAGTAGGTATATTTGTAGTTGTATGTTCTTCAGGTGTAATCCCTAGATCTGCAACCCTTGGTCGGGTATGGGGACTGACCGGTGTAGCTCCCAGCCTGTTTTCCTTGCTTGGATTTTTTTGGAGGACGGTGGTTTAGATGGGGAGGCCAGGGAAGTATGCGGGGGTGTAGACTCTAGTATTGGTATGCGAAATTCCTTATACCAGTCAGGGAGCTCTATCAACGGTAGATCTAGCTGTTCGCAGAAATCTGGGATTTCGTCTGGCGTCCTTAGGTAAAACTGCTTGCCATGAAGTGTAGCATTCAATGCAAAAGGAAATCGGCACCTGTAGGTTTTTCTCTTTTAGCAGCTAAAACAGAGGGCGCAATGCTCTCCTGTTTTGTAGCGTTATAGGTGACAGATCCTGGTACAGGGAGATGGTGTTCTCATTAAATTGGATTATGTAGTTTTTCCTTGCTTTATTAAGTATTTCCTCTTTGAGGGGTAAACTTTGCATACAACAGATAATATCCCTCGTGGGGCAGTGTCGGCTGGATGTGGTTTTAGAGCTCTTACAAATTCTATGTCAGTGTCTGTGGGGTGCTCCAGCAGGTTATTAAACAGGGTCTGTAGCGTTGGTTTAATTTGTGCTGGCTCAATACTTTCAGGCATACCCCTAATCCTAATGTTCTGAGTCCGACCACGGTTATCTAAGTCCTCCAGGTGGTTTGCATGGGTGTCAAGGATTAGGTGGTTTGCATGGATGTCAATTGCGGTTTCCAAACGTGTCACTATTCTGCCTCTTTTAACAGCAAACCTCTCGGTATGTGTAATGCGGTCTGATAGGGACAGTATGTCTGTCTTCAGCTCCATGATGGCCATAGAGAATGTGTTCTTTATGTCCACTGCTATTTGAGTCATTTCAGAGAATTGTAATGGGTGATCTGAGGGTGAGGTGCCTCGTACCCTGTCCTCCGGTGCCAACATGGAGTCCTCGCTATGATCAGCCTCGCACCCTGGCGGCACCATCTTGAATGTAGGCCTGCCGCATGTGCGAGGGGTCCTGGGTTGGAAAAACTCTGCAATTCCACTTGTTCCTGGGGTGGAGAGTGAGCGATATTGTTTAGAACCAGCTGTATTCTTGTCCGATTTACCCATCGTAGATGGGAAGTGTCTGGATAGGGGTGATTTTGGCCACGGGTAAGCGGAGCTCTTCTATGCTGCTGCCGCCTCCATGCATTGCCCCCCATTTTCCGATAGTTTTATGTCTGCTAGTTTCTATAGTCGGCTGTTACACAGACATTACAGCTTTTTGTTACACCAGTTTACGTTTTCATGCATTCTATTATTTCAGGTACTTATATAGCGCTGTCAAGTTACACAGCTCTTTACATTGTAAATTTACATTGTAAATTATATTGTACATTCACATCAGTCCATACCCTCAAGGAGCTTACAATCTAAGATCCCTAACTCACATTCATACATATACTAGGGTCAATTTAGACAGGATCCAATTAACCTACCAGCATGTCTTTGGAGTGTGGGAGGAAACCGGCGTACCCAGAAGAAACCCATGCAGGCCAGGTTGGGATTTGAACCAGCGACCCTTTTGCTGCCAGGCAAAAGTGTTATCCACTACACCACTGTGCCGCCCATGCATAATTATATATATCTTTTTGGATAGAATTATATATTCAACAGTCTTTATTAGTCTTTTTTATTAGTTTTGATTATTTTTCAGGATTTTTCTGAAATATGCCTCTTAGAGGATACTGCAAAATAGAGATACACATATATCTGAGTTAATAATTGGCTCATTATTCAGTATATTATGCATGAATTCATTTTTCTGGTTATATATGATGATTTATATGTTTCTCCCCCACACACATGGTGATATTTTAATGTTTATATTTGTTTATATCTGTGATTCATGTGGGAGTGGACCTTTTTCATCATGTTGCATTCTTATAATTGTTTTTAATTGCTGTATTCATTTTCTCTCCGTTGTGTCTGCAGCAAAAGAATAAAGTGGTTTATATCTTTATATTTTATATCTTTGTGATTTGCTATCCAAAGGTTATGCATATATTTTGATTTGGTTTTTCCACGTTTTTCACTTGTTTCTGGCTATTCTGACAAACGGAGGGTTAACTAAGCACACTGCAATTGTCCAGTTCCAAATTCACCTGTGTAATGAGTATATATATACCATTCCTACTGGTTATTTGTTAGATTATGACTAAGCGAATCCCATTTTATGAAACGCGTTAATCTTCCTTACTTCCTGTCACATCATCCACTTGCAGTGGACTGTCACTTTGGATGTCTGTGTTACCATTAATGATTTGAAATAGAGTGGACTTTTTTCCTCATATCCTTGAGTGCTGTCTACACCTTTCTGGAGGGTCCACAGGTTCCCCATCCATTACCTTCACGTTTTCTCTGGCTCTAAGGACAGTGACATCCCGTAGTTGTTCTGTACAGAAATCCTCTCTCCGGACCTCTAAGTCAGGTACTACATTCTGTTCACTCTCACCGTCAGGGTCAGAGACATTGTCTGGGTCATTATCCCCCCCGCTGTGAGCTATCTTCCAGCTCCTCCTGCTCCCTAGCCACTACAGGAAAAGGAAAAGGGTCTCCTCTTTCCTTGGTCCTGCCTCCAGTCTCCCCCTCTATTTGGCAAAACGGGTCTGGCAAGAGGTCCAGTGCTTCCGCAGAAGGGGGAGCTCTATACTCCAGACTCCCTGTGCCTTCCCATAACCTCCACTGGGGCATCATAAAGTAGTGAAGATACCACCCCCACTGAATGAGTCACACTACCATAAGGGGTGTCAATCTCAACCACCGTGTTCCCATGGATGCAAATGACTCTGACAGTGCTAGGGTGAAACCTTGCAGGATTTACACAATTGCTTTTTACCAATGTTACCACACTACCCGAGTCAAGCAGTGCAGTGACTGGTTTCCCATCAACAAAAATCACACACATTTGTTTCTCCATGCGATTTTAACATGATGCTGTATATGCGACCTGTGCAAAAAGAGAAAGATGTCTATTCACATAAGTATAATTGCATTTCATGGGTTCATCATTCAGGGGGCAATTGGCACAATGGCCCAACACATGACATCGACATTTTTTGAGTAACAAAAGGACCAAAGTAAAACAATTATGGTTACTGGTAGAAACATCCAGCTGAATTTACCTTAAAAAATAAAGTTTGGTTAGCTGGAGAAAGAGTAAAAGGAATTGCAATAACATATATTGATAACAGGGTATGAAAGATGGTCTCGGTATCTGGTCGCCCCAAAACAGGGGAAGAGAGGGTACCAAGAAGATACAGACCAGGGTGCACAACAAGGCAAAATTTGACATAGCATTAGATAATAGAACAGAGCTGGATGGACCTTGTGGGCCCTTACATAACAGCAGCTGAATTACATGTAGAAGGGGGAGGGGGGTGGTTGTTGTACAGCCAGCAGGTTTGATAATATACTGTCTTGTATGTAAGGATGTAGTTATCCGTCTTGAGCATATAATAATTAGAGACCATTGTAATAATAATGGGAAGAGTTTGAGAAGGAATCCATTTCTTTCTGGGTTAGAGATTTGGACATGTAGGCTTGCCATCTCTTAAAAAAGTGCTTCTTAGTGGAGAGGCGGGAGAAATCTGTAGTGAGTCTTTCTCTGAACATAAGTAGCTGGAGTTCTCATTTAATTTGGGATACTGTGGGGCGAGAGGGCAGGATCCAGTTTTTCAGAATGGTCCTCCGGGCTGCAAGAAGTGTGATCTGGAGCCAGGTTTTGTGAGGACAGGCAGCAGCTTTAGATGACCACGATGACAGATTCTTGTGTCTGAATGTTAGGAGCAGGGGGTCTTTAGGGAGCTGGGTAAGAGTGATTCCAAATATAAAGGAGATGACTTGGTCCCAAAACGAGGCTATTTGAGGACAAAGCCAGGAGCGATGAACAAGTGATGGTTTGGCTTGGAAGCAGAGGACAAATGAAAGCTTTCGGATTGTCCTTGTCTTTTATATAGGGGGTGAAGGCTCGATGAAGTCATTTTAGTTGGGTTTTTCTCCAAATTTCATTGGGAGTGAGGCGGAGAACAGAGTTATATCCACTAAGTTTTTTTTCGTGTGAAGTCCGCAACTGGAAAGTCCTTGCCCTAGTTAGCTACCGAGTTTGCTGTTAGTGGAGGTGTGGATGTGAGGATCAAGGGCTTGTAGATATCCAAGATTGAGAACGTGCCTTTATCCAGCAGTCCATCCAGTAGTGATACTCTGAAAGGTTTACTACTCTCTTTGCAGGAGGCTTGCAGAAAACTGGTGCATTGACGGTAAAAGAAGATGTGAGATATGGGTGAGAGAAGTTTTTTGCCAGCTCGTGAAATGAGAGAGGAATGCCTGAAATTGGGTCACACAGAGAAGGGTTTATGGTCCATCCCCAAAGGGAATGCAGGGTTTCCTTGAATCAGCAGCAGATTGGAAAGGTGAGGAGGTAATTTCAGAAATTTGCAAACTTCTCTCCAAGCTATCACTGTGTCCCTTAGGAGAAGTCTGTGTTGCTTTCAG
Organism: Glandirana rugosa; assembly: GCA_018402905.1. NCBI lineage: Eukaryota > Metazoa > Chordata > Amphibia > Anura > Ranidae > Glandirana > Glandirana rugosa. The sequence goes on from BLSH010283812.1 coordinate 1,146,014, forward strand.
CTTGGTATGGAGCAGGGCAGTCAGGGAATACGGGTGTACCAAGGAGGTCTCCAGAGTGAAGTTTGAATAGCGGGATGATTTGGACCCCAGTCCAGGCCTATACGTATCAGGCAGGCTAGATTGTACATATGTACATCAGGAAGTTTAATGCCTCCCTCACTCCTAGGGAGGTGTAGCTTTGACAGAGCTATGCGTGGCCTCTTTTTGTGCCAAATAAATCTAGATATAGCTTTATTGAGGATCTGGATGTCTTTATGTTTCAGCAGTATTGGAATGGTCTGCATGGGATAACGCAATCTGGCAAAGCTAACCATTTGAAATAGATGACACCTTCCCAGGAGAAAAAGAGGAAGGTTCATCCAATTCTCAAGTTCCTGTAAATTTTTTTTCAATTGGGGAGGTCATTTAGGATGTATAAAGAAGAAGGGGTTCTGCCTAACTTAATTCTCAAGTACGTGGTGTGGGATCTGGCAACGGAGAAAAGGGATTTAGAGGTTAACAGGGGGGTTTGAGTGGGGCTCAGGGGCAAAATTTCACTTTTACTAAAGTTTATGTGGAGACCTGAATACGTTTTGAATTCTTGGTCTTGATGAAGTCCATGTTGGATGCTGGGTTTGCTGTTAAAATAAGCATGTCATCCGCAAAAAGAGCGGTGTGCAACTCCGAGCCTCCAACCTCTATCTAATGAAGGGGGGGCCTCATATGATAGGTATCTGGATAATGGTTCTATGGCCAAATTAAAGAGCAGAGGTGATAGAGGGCACCCCTGCCTCATACCTTTGTGCGGTCGACAGTTGCTACTAAGGAGTCCCGCCACAACTAATTTGGCTGAAGGGGAAGAATACATTGAATCCCATATTTGTCAAGACCAGGGATAGCCAGTCAAAGTTGACATTGTCAAAGGTTTTCTCTGCATCTAAGGTGATGATGGTGAGATCCTCGCTAGGATGTGTAATTGCATAATCCAAGACCATCATCACCTTGTGAATATTGAGGGTGGCAGTTCTGCCTTTGACAAAGCCAGACTGAGCAGGGTGGGTCAGGGAAGGAATGATATCTGCTAATCTGGTGGCGACTATTTCAGAGAATATCTTAACATCTTGGTTTAGAAGAGAAATAGGTCCGTGTGATCCTAGTTCTAAAGAATCTTTCCCCTTTTTAGCAAGTAATTTGATGATAGCTTGATTGCCTGTAGGCAGGTAGGGGCCTCCTGACCATATGTCATTTTAAACTCTAAGTAGGGTGGGGGTTAGTATTTCCTGCAAGGTCTTATAGCATTTTCCAGTTAAGCCATCAGGATCAGGGGCTTTGGCAGGAGCCAGGTGTTGAATGGTGTGTAAAATCTATTTTTCAGAGATGGTAGAGTTTAAAGTTAGTAGTTGGGCGGGGTGACTTTCAGGAGGTTCAATTTGTCTAGGAATCTTTGGGTGTGTGAGCTGTCGATGTTCTCCAAAGCATACAGGGAGGAATAGAAATTTAACATTACCTCTACAACTTCCTGGGGATGAGATTTGACATTGCCTAACTTATCATGGAGGGTGGAAATATGTGTGGGAGTATATGGGCCTCTGCACAATCTTGACAATAGTTTCCTAGGCTTATTTCCAAATTTATAAAAGGTGGCGTTGGCCTGAGCCCATTTAGTCAACTCTAGTGTGTCTGCCCAATAATCAAAATTTTGTTTCGCTGACTGCCATTCTACTTTGTGAGTGGGAAGTTGAGTTAATTTTAGTCACAGACTTGCTTCTCGATAGTTTGCTAGGGCATGAGGAGGCATATGGAATAATTGAACCCCTGAGGAAAACCTTCCCGGCCTCCCAATACAGGTTGGGGTTGTCTAAGTGTTCTTCGTTTGCGAGGGAGATTTCATCCCATGCCTTAGATATATTTGTTTGAAAGTCTGCATTTTTGGAGAGAAAAGAGTGGAAGCGCTGCAAATGTAAAGTAGGGTGGGAATAAGGGTCACGGAGAGTCAGTGATACTGGAGCGTGGTCAGAGATCACCATCTCGTGTATTTCGGTTGCTGCCATCATAGGAATAATGCCGTCTGTACTGAAGATATAATCTATCCTCATGAATATATTATGTGGGGAGGAATAAAAGGTGATTTCCCTGTCTGTAGGATGTTGGAGTCTCCACAGGTCTCTAAGGTGTAGAGAGTCCATAGCGGAGGAGAAGTAGGTTGTGGTAGGAGATTTGGAGTTTTTTACTTGCCTCTTGGGGGGAAGATCTGTCATCAGTCTCTTGTAGGGTACAGTTAAAGTCAACGCCCACTATAAGTGATACCTGTGGGTGTTTCAGTAAATGCTGTGACAAGTCGTTAAAGAACTGCCTACCTGGTCTATTAGGTGCATATACGTTAGTGATATGGAGCTCTCTGTCTCCCCAATGGATGTGCACCATGATTAAACGTCCTTGAGTGTCAAGTTTCACCGACAAAACTTCATAAGGAAAGTTTTTACAAATCAATATAAGAACAACAGCCTTACGCCCAATAGCCTCCGAGCCTAAGATGATGCCTACCCATAATTTTTTCATACGATGAAAATCAGATGCAGATAAATGGGATTCCTGAATTAGAGCTATATCCGTTTTCAACCACTTAAGGTGACATAGGACCTTGAGTCTTTTAATAGGGGACCTGAGTCCTTTTACATTCCATGTTATAATTCTCATATGGGAGAGTCAGGTGGGGGAGAGGGGCAGGTGTAAAGTAGGTAACAGGTGTCACCATGCATGGAAGGAGTAGTAGGAGGTTCTAGTAGGATTACATATGAAATAGTCTGACTGTATGTGTAAAACAAAGGGAGTGGGAGGGGGATAAACTGAAACCAACAAAAGTAAATACTAAACCAATAGTAGGGCTTCTCTTTTTTCCACATGGTGTCACTGTGCATTAGCCAGCTCCCAGATGCTGCAACCCAACGTCACTGTACATGAGGATGCCTTCCCAGGGTTGGTAAATCTGGCGAGTTGCCCTGCGGGGGGGGAGAGATATTAACTATAGAATGACCATGGGGAAAAATATGAAGCATGTCCATTTGCCCAGATAGAGAGAGAAGCACAGCCCAAAGTTCAGGGGCACAGACAGCGAGGATATTCAGGAAGAATTGCCCCGGCATGTTTAAAGGGTTTTGGGGGGCTCTTCCTAGGGCTCCTTTGGTCCAAAGGAACAAGAGGGGAGGCCTCCATGGATGCGCCATTTGCATAGGTTTCTGGGTTTAAGGGTCATAGGAAGTGCTCAGCTTCGGAAGGGTCATGGTAAGTAAGCTGATCTCCATTAGGTGCTTAAGGTGCAGAATAGCAGGGAAAGAGAAGGTGAATTTGATCCTGTGTTTAAAGAGCTCAGAGCAGATATATTGGAATGCTTTTCTCCCTTTGGTACTTCATCCGTGTAGTCAGCGAAGATTAAAATTTCCACACCGTCGATGTACAGGGATTTCGATTGTCTATATTTTTGCAATATAGCATTTTCTCGGCATAGTTTAAGAATTTAGCAAAAATCAGGCATGGAGAGGTGCGGTTTGGTGCATGAGACCCCAAGCGGTGAGCACATTCCACTAAACATGGACCCGGAAGGCCTAAGGCCTCAGGTATCTTTACAGTGCAAAACTCAGACAATGCTGAGGCGTGCATTGATTCTGGAACCCCCACAAATCGTAGGTTACTCCTTCTGGACCTGTTTTCTAAGTCCTCTAATTTCTCAATCATTAATTTGACTTGTTTATCCTGAGCCTGGTCTGAGGTATGAGATAATTCATCCTCTATGTTAGAGATTCGCTGCATCACCTCATTGAGCCGCATAGCCTGCTCTTTTAGCTGTTTGTTTAACTGCAGCATTTCTGCCTGCACAGCCTTCTCCACCGAAGCTGCTATGGTGGGAGCTAGCAGGGCTGCGACCGCTTGAGCTATGAGCTCCATGTTGCTGGGGATGGGCTGTGTTAAGGATAGCGCAAAATTATAATAATACAACAGTCATAGTCCATTTAACATGCAAATGAGGTATAGAAGGAAGCTCAAAAACATATGCTGTTTCCAGATAGTGGTTTAGTAAAGAAGACAGTCCTCTGTGTATTCATGCATCACATTGAAAAGGTGCTCTCCCTTCACCAGCTGGCACACTCCCTCACCTTAATGTTTGACCCCAGTTCCACTAGAGGGTCAAACACGCATATCCACAAGGGGTTAAGCAGGACTGGAAGTCCTGTGATGATGGAAACTGAGTAACCATAGGCGAGACCAGGTAAGGCATTCTCATCCACATCAATGCCGAGAGTGCATAGCCAAAAAGAGAGGAGGAAATCTAAGTGCACACCATATCAACTAAAGAAAGTAGTATTTATTCAAATGCACTTACATACAGATGTCTTGAGGATCGCATAAAAGCAGAATAAAAACCGCATTAGAACGAAATAGCTGATCGGACCATGTGGGAGATCAGCCAGGCAGCATGTGTGGAGGACAGTGGGTGACGTCAGACAGGCTTTCCTCCCGTACGCGTTGCGGCAGCTACGTGCCTTCTTCAGCGGGGTGGAGCCAGGCTCCCCTAAAATCCAAACCAGACCCTTATACGACCATGCAACCTGGCCAGCCAGGATAGGGGGGGACAAGCGAGCGCCCACCCCCTGAACCAGGTTACATGCCCTCAACATGGGGAGCATGGGGGCTTTGGGGCAGGGGGGCACTGCCCCCCCACCCCAAAGCACCTTGTCCCCATGTTGACGGGGACAAGAGCCTCTTCCCCACAACCCTGGGCTGTGGTTGTGGGGGTGTACGGGCGGGGGGCTTATTGGAATCTGGAAGCCCCTTTAATAAGAGGACCCGCAGATCCCGACCCCCCCACATGTGAATTAGTATCGGGTACATCGTACCCCTACTACTTGACCAAAAGTGTCAAAAAAGAAAATACCACAGGAGACAATTAGGGACAAGTTCTTTACTAAAAATTAAAAAATAAATATAAGTGTCCCCCGCTGTGATCCATCGTCAATCATGGCGAGCGATGACCCGAACAAAAAAAAAAATTAACAGCTTCTCCTCCATGGGAGGGCTCCCACCAACTGAGCTCTGTTTATTTTGACGTTTTATTTATAGTGAAGGGCGGGGCCAGCCAGTGATGTAATTGAGTCACCCGCCCCTCTGATGTCACATGATGTCAGAAGGGGGCGGGGTCACCCATACATCACCCAGTGGCCCCACCCTTCACTATAAATAAAACGTTGAAACAAAGCCAGCGCAGACGGCGGCAGCCCTCCCATGGTGGAGGAGCTGTGCGCGCCATCTGTGGCAATGCATTATGGAGCGCTCCGCAGCGGCAAATTTGTTGCGAATGCCCCATAATGTTCTAAATTAGACGGGCGAATGCCTGTTGTTGGAGTCAAACTTAAGTTCGACTCGAACAGCGGGCCCATCCCTATTGAAGAGTTCTTCAAAGTTCCTGGTGGGAGGAGCCCCTCCCAGGTTGCAGGCTTCAAAGAACGAAAGAGAAAAAGAAAAAAATGAACAGGGCAAACTTCACCCAAAGGGTGGCAGGCTTGTTTGTCCTGCAGTTCATGGGAAGGTGCACACTCCGCTACTCCTCCAGCAGTCCTTGGAGTGTGTTGCATAATCTGTACTTTGTCACAGTTCTATACATAATAATGAGGATTAGGCAATCTCACTTGCTGGTCCCCCTCTCCCCAAACTGATATCGAATAGCTCCTTGCAGGCTGATTGGGCTTCACAATCATCACACAATCCTTCTTGATAGTTCGCCTAAGGCTCCAATCCTTTTTCAATTCCAAAAATCTCTCCCAGGAGCTGCAGTCAGGACCCCACAAGGGCTTGGGTATGTGAAGGTAGTTCCATGTCATTTCGTCCTCCCACTCCTCCCTTGAGCTCTCAACAATCTCCATGACCTGGGGTGGAACGTAGGGGTATTCCAGGGCCCACTCCAGAGCGACCTGGTGTCTCCCGCTGATACCTGGAAAGCTTAGGCAATTTGACTCAGTTCCCTTTCCCAGGCCTAACTTGGGTAGCAGGGGATTTCACTACCATCTGCCGGTATGTGGCACTCTGGTCTGGGTGGTGGAGGGCCTGCTCAAGAAAGTCTGTTAGATAAAACTAGGGGTATCTGTTGCTGAACTGGTATCCTGAGAGGGCTCCTTCTCATCCTCATCAGAGAAGTAGAGGACTAATGAACCTCCAGCTTCATCTTCATCCGACCCCTCACTATGAGACGACCATTCTGCCAGGTGCTCAAGGGACCCAAATTCCACTAACAGTCTGGGTGACCCCCAGTCTATGGCCCTCTGCTCTGCATCCCCATCCGGCTCATCAGGGGGCGCCTCCCCCTCAACAACTGGCTCCGGCCTAATAGGGATGCCTGTAGGTGGAGACACAGCTGGCATTTCAGGGACCCTGGGCTCCCGCTCAAGAGTATTTATGGTTCCAGAGTCCTCAACCAGGCTGCAGGCCATGACAGTCTTTCCTTCCCCTTCGTCCTTGATTTTCATGGGGGAGTCGCTAGGCCACAACTCCGCTTTGCTTTGCAATGTTATCAGGCCCGGGACTACCACGGCCCAGGCAGAGACATCCACGGTGAGCATCCGGCAGTCCGGGCAGATGAGGCACAGCCGCTCCATCCCATCGATGACTCCCGCATGGCTTCAACTGGATCCCCGTGTCCACCAGGGTCCGTTCTGGCCGGTTCGACAGCCAGGTCAGCGCTGGAAGCAGTCTCCCACCTTCTGCCATCTTTCTCCTCGTGGTGACTGATGCTAGATGCAGGCGCCTAGCTTCTTCCAGGGCGTGGCGCCGCCCCTTCATTACCAGACAAGTTGACGCCAATTGTTGATAAACAGACTTGCTGCGTGTCACGATGCTGTAACCCCTGGTGTGAAGGACAAAACTTTACAGACAATCTGACACTAGCAGGGCTTGTCCAGACTTGTTGACTCTGACAGTAATTGCCAGTGGCAACAGTAAATTGTAGTATCCACTGTTCTGCTGGAAAGCACACCTCAAACACAATCTCTCCCCTTAGCAACAAGAACAGTCTCAGGCATACTTAACTGTTTGCCAGAATTGGAGGAGTCACTTGTAAAGTACTTGTAATGCTTTAGCAGAACACAAGACATATTTGTAATCCAGTGGGAATGTCCGGCCGTGACATGGCGCGGGACATATTTGTAATCCATGGGCGTGCTCGCCCGCCGTGGTTGCCACGGACAACGACACATGGTACAAAGTTACTGAATTGCAGGATTATTATTTTCTAAGTGTCCGTCCCCAGGGCTGTTTTGGGGCGGCTGGGTAAGCAGACAGCAATACTGTTGGTGGCTCCCACTGATTATGTGGAATGTGGAATAGACTCCCTCCAGAGCTAGTTTTGGCCAGCACGGTAGATTGCTTTAAAAAAGGCCTGGATTCTTTCCTTAATGTAAATAATATAATTGGGTACTAACATTTTTAGGTAAAGTTCATCCAGGGTGAATACGATTGTCTCTCGGGGGATCATGAAGGAATTTTTTTCCCCCGCTATAGCAAATTGGATCATGCTTTGCTGGGGGTTTTTTGCCTTCCTCTGGATCAACTGTGGGTGAAGGACTGTGTATAGGATTTTATGGTTATATATAATTTTTCTTTTTTCTTTTTGTTTTGGTTGAATAAGATGGACTTGCCACCTCTTTCAGCCGAGGTTTTAATTGTGACCACTTCTCCCCTGAAGAACTATCGAAACGTGTTGGGCTTCCCCGCCACATTGTGGCGATGCAAGTGGTCCTTTTTGCTGTTTGTGTTTTTAGTCTGTCAGTTGTGTATGTTTTTCACGATGTAACCCCTGTCAGTGTCTAGTATCATCACCATTGTTATCCCTTTGATGGCAGACCTATCTGTTCAGGTCTGATTATTGCAACTTTTAATCTACTCTAATAAAATATATTGTTTTTTGATCCAAACTGGTTTTGATTTTGCTCCTTCAGGAGGCTGGTTTCCGCTAAAGTCCCAAATTTGGGGGTTCACTTTTCCATATTCAGTTCCTGTCAACGAATGGCCGCTCGGAGGGAGTTGCGTTTTGACTGTCAGGATGGCAGCCTTAGGCTACTCCTCATGTGCCCGCACAGGCCGGCCTCCTTTCAGTCTCCTGCCGGCGCCATTGCCGGAGCGCCGGCAGTGTCCAAAAAAAGCATCTGTTGGATGTTCAACGAGAGCCACTGCACGAGTGTTCCATTTGCAGTGAGGATCACCCAGCGGTGCGATGTTTCCACAAAGGGAAGGTTCCCCCCACCAGACCAGGTTCCAGGGCCGACCTTCCTAAGTCGGAGGACGCCAGTGAGCGTCCAAAGGATGCTTCCCTGGCTCGATCGGTACCCCCTCAGTAGGGAGGCGGCGATCTTGAGGGGCAGATTTGACCTAGGGTTCTGGATCCCCTTCGTACCATCGGAGGAGTCTATCATGGCTGACAATTTGAAACCTGCACGCCAGTTTGAAATGGTGGTGGTGGATAAAATTGAGAAGGAGCTTCAATCAGGCCGCATGGCTGGCCCCTTTGACTCTCCCCCTTACCACAACTTGCAGGTTTCCCCGCTTGGGGTGGTACCCAAAAAGGAGCCAGGTAAGTTCAGATTGATCCACCACCTCTCTTTTCCTTCTGGTTCCTCAGTCAATGATGGGATCGACAGGGAGGAGTCCCGGGTGCAGTACGCCTCTTTTGACTCTGCTCTCTCTCTCCTGAGGTCTGCGGGTGCTTCTGCCCTGTTGGCAAAGGTGGACATTGAGTCGGCCTTTTGCCTTCTCCCGGTCCACCCAGACTGTTTTCACCTCCTGGGCTGTTTTTTCCAAGGTAGTTATTTCGTGGATATGTGCCTCCCAATGGGTTGCGCTATATCCTGCTACTATTTTGAATTGTTCATCAGTTTTTTGGAGTGGGTTTTGATTCAATCTTCAGGTTTGCACGCAGTCTTACACTACCTGGACGACTTTTTGTTCGTAGGTCCCAAAGATAGTGATCACTGCCAACGCTTTTTATCTTCCTTTCCAAAGGTGTGCTGCCAGCTGGGTGTCCCTCTGTCAGCTGCCAAAACTGAGGGCCCGGTCCATGTTTTGTCCTTTTTGGGCATTGAGATCGATACTGTGCAGATGGTCTTCCGGCTCCCTGCAGATAAATTGGCTAAGATTCAGACTTTAGTTAGATTCGTGAGGGATGCTAGGAAGCTCTGGCTGCATCAGCTTCAGTCTCTTTTGGGGCACCTGGTTTTTGCATGCCGTGTGCTCCCGATGGGCAGGGCTTTCTGCAGGCGGTTGTCATGGGCTATGAAGGGCATATCTTCTCCGCATCATTACGTATGCATTACAAGGCCTATGCGTGATGATCTGGAGGTGTGGTTGTCCTTTCTGCAGACGTACAATGGTCATTCATGCTGGCGGAAGTGCCTAATGCACACTTGGAGCTCTATACGGATACATCTGGCTCCTGGGGTTTTGGCGCTTTCTTTCAGGGCGCTTGGTCCGCTGAAGCTTGGCCGGCCTCATGGGCCCAATTGGATTTGTTGAGGAACATGATGCTGTTGGAACTATTTCCCATTGTAGTGGCGGTGGAATTATGGGAGGAGGACTTGAGGAATAGGCGAGTGTTTTTTTGGATGGACAACATGAGTGTGGTTCAGGTCATTAACCACCTCTCCGCTCGCTCACCTCCTGTGATTTCACTGTTGCGTTTTTTTTGGTGCTAAAATGCCTACAGTTAAATGTGTGGTTTCGAGCTAAGCATGTCCCTGGTGTAGCTAACTCTATTGCCGACTTGCTTTCTCGTTCAGAGTTCGACCTCTTCTGATCTTTGGTCCCGACTGCTGCACTGGTGGGTCTCCCCTGCCCGCAGTTCTTGTGGACCCTCGTTTCCGATGCCTGTTAGACCCGGTCCATGGTCCATTGGGTAGCCTACCGGCGCGTTTGGTATGACTGGGTGTCAAAGCTGAATGTTGAGTTCCTCCTTTCCTCCCCACGGAACCAGCGGATGGCTCTTTTCTCCTATCTCATCTACTTGCAGGACAAGGAGGTCTCCGGCTCTACGGTGAGTACAGCTCTCTCTGCCCTTTCCTTCTGGTTCAAGCTCCTCGGTTGGGAGGATATCACCAAGGACTTCATCATTCGGCAGGTCTTGCAAGGTTGGAAGCGGTTGGCCTCTTTCCCTGATTCTCGGCGCCCGGTATCTATTTCCCTTCTGACCAACATTCTGACCAACATTCTCTCCACTTTGCCATCTATCTGTTTCTCTGAATTTGAGGTTCTTTTATTCCAGCTTGCCTTTTCTTGGGCTTTCTTCGGCGCTTTTAGGATCAGCGAACTTGTTTCCAAGGATAGACATTCGGTTGGCGGTGTTTTGGACGAGGATGTCCTTATCTCCGATTCCAGTGTCTCTATATTGTTGCGAACCTCGGTGAAAGGTAAGCGCGTTGTTTTGCAGTCTTACGGTGGCTCCTTTTGCCCGGTTCTCCTGGCATCGTCATTTTCCTCATGTCGCCCCCCGGCAAGGGTTTTTCTCATCCATGCGGACTCTACCAACCTCAGCAGATTCCAGTTTTCACAGGTCTATCGCCTTTGTCTTTCGCAGTTGGGCCTACCTCCTATGGAATTTTCCACACACTCGTTTCGCATTGGTGTGGCTACCGCCGCCCATGGGATGGGTTTTTCTGACGAGGAGCTGCAGAGGCTGGGTAGATGGCATTCATCTTGTTTTTCTATTTATGTTTGCCCTCATCTTTTGTTTTGATTTTAGATTCCCCCCGGCTTTGGTTTGGATCATCGGTGATTCTTTTGTCGATTGGGCGGCTCGCCGTGCCTTCAACCGATGGTATGGGAGTGGACTGGGATTCTCACCTTACGTTGCCAGGATCCGTTGGCGTGGTCTTCGTGGAATGCGTTGGTCCCAAGTTTTTCCAGAGGTGTTATGTCTCCGCAAGTTTGTCTCTGGCCCCATTGTCCTGGCCATTCATGCAGGGGGCAATGATGTGGGTTTGGTTCATTCTGTGGACCTCATTTCCTCCATGAAGCACGATATTGCACAATGCTGTGCCACTTTCAACAATGTGACCGTAATATGGTCGGAAATAATCCCCCGGTGTGTTTGGGCTCATCATATCCCGGGTAACTGCCTGCAGCAGTTTAGGTGGAAAGTGAATGCCCAGGTCTCTAAATTTGTCCGCAGGATTCGTGGCATCGTAGTGCATCACAAAGATCTGGAAGGTGATAACAGCGTTCTGCTCAGGTCCGATGGGGTACATTTAAATGATACCGGCCTCGATATTTTTAACTTGGGCCTCATCGGTGGTATTGAAGAGGCGCTAGCTGCGGTGGGGCGCTTGTCAGTGTACCACTGACGTTCGTGTGGCGGTTTTACCTGGCCAGCGATTAATATTGCTTTATGGACTATGCCCGCAAGTTTAAAATCGGTGATCAGTTTAATGCCTGTCTCGCACTGATGGTGGAGACAGGCCTCTTAGACTATCTGGGTTAGTTATGTATGCTCACGGTATACCCAGGACTGGCATTCTTATGTGGTATGTTGAACATTGTTACAGTTGAATGTAGTTCAATAAAGCTGTGGCCTTGCCCTAATTCCAATTTAAATACGTTTTTGTGTCTTTACTGGGGGGCAAGGTTTTCTTATGGTTGGTAATAACTGTTTAAAGCATGCCTGCGCTTCTCAGCAGTCATGCAATCTTCACAAAGCAAACTTTTAGAAGAGGAACCACATATGCTACAGAACAGATGGCTGCAAGATAAAAGCCTTTTCTACAATTCACTTGAAATAAATATAACCGGACCGGACAACAATGCTTACAGAGATGAAGGTCAAGCAAGACATAAATATGATGTGCAGCCACTGTATGTCAACAGGATACTGCAATGATACTTCAGGAAAATGAGAAATCAGGCAATCAAAGATAATTTTAGGATATTATTGTCAGGTTATGTTAATAACTACTTGACACGTTGACATTTGTGGAATGCAAAATCACCAGGAGCTAAGTGCGATACAAAGCATTTCTGTAAAAATAAATAACTCGATAGCAGGGTAAATGAAAATAACATTGTTGGACGCCAGAAAAAAATGAAGTAATTTAACATGAAACATAAATATTCTCTATATAATGTCATTGTAACTTCTGCCATTAACTTTGAGCTGATAACTGGCTGCTAGGCAACAAGAAGTGAGATGTACATGTTTTTTCATACTCTCAGCTGGACTTCATGCTCCCTAGGCCAACTGTCTTTTGCCGCCAAACTGTTATCCCAATTCACTGGCTAGCCTTATTATCACACTTAGATCTAATTTCACAGTCACACAAAGCACCCTGAGGCTGAAGGTGGAGAGATTGAAAGAGATGATGTGCCCTGTATATAATGTCAGTACATCTAGGTGTGGTGTCTTGAGGCTGTCATACTATTCTGCTAGGAATGGTTATAGGCGATAGACCCAAAGTTGAGGAACTGTAAATACACATCATGTTCAACTCATGGTAGTCTAGAACCTATTATTAGCCTAAAATATACAAAATATTGTTGGCATTTATTTATGTGGCCTTAAACTACACTACAACAAAACAGGGGGGTGTGCATACCCACACACCATGAGGCCACCAGAAAATAAAAGCTAACTTTTATTGAAATTGCTTTAAAACATACCACATATCATAAACAGTACTCAGCCTTGCTGAAGGAACTAATGGGTAACCCAGATATTGGCTTGAAAAGATAAATATGGGGTTTTCTTTTTTATTTAACCACTTGCCCACTGGACACTTATACCCCCTTCCTAACCAGGCCAATTTTCAGCTTTCAGTGCTCTCACACTTTGAATGACAATTACTCAGTCATGTACCCATATGAAAGTTGTGTCCTTTTTCACACAAATAGAGCTTTCTTTTGGTGGTATTTAATCACTACTGGGTTTTTTTTAAATATTTTTTGCGCTATAAATAAAAAAGACTGGTAATGTTGTAAAAAAAATACATTTTCTTTGTTTCTGTTATAACATTTTGCAAATTAGTAATTTTTCTTCATAAGTTTTGGCCAAAAGTTATACTGCTACATTTCTTTGGTAAAAATAACCAAAATTGGTGTATATTATTTGCAAAGGTTATAAAGTCTGATAACAACGACTCATTTCTTGAGACACTAACAAGCCAGGAAAGTACAAATACCCCCCAAAATGACCCCTTTTTGGAAAGTAGACATTCCAAGGTACGAGGCATGGTGAGTTTTTTCAAGTTGTAATTTTTTCCCACAATTCTTTGTAAAATTACGATTTTTTTCCACAAAATTGTCATATTTACAGGTTATTTCTCTCATGTGGCATATGCCTGCTTGCAACTACACCTCCTGAGTATGGCAATACCACATGTGTGAGACTTATACACAGCCTGGCCACATACAGAGGTCCAACATGTAAGAAGCACCGTCAGGTGTTCTAGGAACATAAACTACATCTAAATTCTTGACTACCTATTACATAAACTACATCTAAATTCTTGACTACCTATTACACTACAGTGGAAACGCCCACAAAATAACCCTATTTTGGAAAGCAAACACCCTGATGTATATTCTATGAGGCATAATGAGTCTTTTGAACATGTCATTTTTTTCCACAAGTTTTTGGAAAATGCAGAAAGAAAATGAAACCACATTTTTTATGCATTGACGGGCGCTGATGAGGATCCACTGATAGGGTGGCATGGATGAACACTCACTGATGGGCACTGATGTACACTTTTTGGCACTGATGAGCACTAATAGGGCACTGATGACCACTAATAGGGCACTATAGTGGTGCCGTAGGGCACTGATGAGCACTGTAGTGGCACTGTAGGGCACTGATGACACTGTAGGGGCACTGATGTGGCATTGTAGCGGCACAGATGTGGCATGGATGGCACAGTATGGCATTGATAGCACTGTAGGGGCACAGATGTGGCACCGTAGGGGCACTGATGGAACTGTAGTGGCACTGATGGCACTGATGGACACTCTGATGGCACTGATAGGCATACTGATGGCAGCCATATCACATGGCTGCACTGTGTCTCTCTCCTCTCCTCACCTGCTGTATCAGTGTGAGGAGAGGAGAGAGCTGAACCGGACATGATGCCGGTTTGTTGACAAAGTGATTGCTTGATCACGTGGTAAAGGGCCGCTGTGATTGTCCCTTTACACCAATCTGTGATGCGCTGGATCCCAGGTGCATGCCTGAGGGGGCGTGCAAACAGCGGGTGCACAGGAGGACATCAATAGACCCCCTCCCAGAACTAGTCAGCTGTGCTGTAGCCATCATTTAGCTATAGCACGGTCAACAACTGGTTAATAATCATACCTACCTAGGTGGATGAAGCATTGGTCCAATGCTGCATCTGCCCCCTGGTGCCTTTAAAACTGAGAACTGAGCGGTCTAACACTGCAGATCGCTCAGGTCTCAGAAGTCCCAGAGCAGAGAGCTGGTGATTGTCAGTCAAAAAGTGTCAAAATGTCAGTTAGGTGTCTGATCTGTCCCCCGCAATGTCGCAGTGCAGCTAAAATAGCGATTACTAGTAAAAAAAAAATGATAATAAAAATGCCATAAATCTATCCCCTATTTTGTAGACGCTATAACTTGTACAAACCAATCAATATACGCTTATTGGTTTTATTTTTTTACCAAAAATATGTAGTAGAATACAATATGGCCTAAATTGATGAAGAAATTAGGTTTTTTAAATTTTTTTATTAGGTATGTTTTATAGCAGAAAATAAAAGATATTGTTTTTTTCCAAAATTGTCAGTCTTTTTTGTTTTATATGTTTATAGCGCAAAAAATAAAAACCGCAGAGGTGATCAAATACCACCAAAAGATAACTCTACTTGTGGGAAAAAAAGGACGTCAATTTTGTTTGGGTGCAGCGTCGCATGACCGCGCAATTGTCAACTAAAGTAACGCAGTGCCATACCACAAAAAATGGCCTGGTCATTAAGGGGGTAAATCCTTCCGGGGCTGAAGTGGTTAAGGAGACATTATAATTATACCTTAATACCTGTATATGTTTCATGCTTATGATTGCTGCCTCTTTTTGATGGAATCTTCGTACACAACAACAAGCTACACGTATGGTCTGTGTTTAAATAGGATAGACCATTCTCATGCATGAGAAGGTGACATCCTGACAGTGGACAAAGAAGCTTTGTGTACTGCACAGCCATTATCCTAAAGCTAATGGGGGCCATTTTTCTCCAAGGAAACCTGCTTTTTTACTTCAAATTGGGGGGGGGGGGTCAGTGCCAGGGGAGGGCTGGCAGCCTTAGGCCTGGGGGCAAGTCCAGTCAAGTGGCCCATTGAACCACCGAATCAGCTCACCATCCATGCCCACCTGGTTTTATAACAGATATTTATGTTATGAAGCAAGACAAATATGATACAATGTGGTAACATAATTTAATGTTAATAGCAATAAAGGAGGTTTAACAAAAATATTGCATCAGTGCAACCTCATCAGTGCCCATCAATGCAGCTGCACCAGTGCCCATCAAATGAAATCTGATCAGTGCCCATTAATGCAGCCTCACCAGTGCCCATCAGTACAGCCTGATCAGTGCCAATCAGTGCAGCCTAATCAGTGCCCATCAATGCAGCCCGATCAGTGCCCATCAATGCAGCCTCACCAGTGCCCATCAACACAGCCTGATCACTGCAGCCTGATCAGTGCCCATTAATGCAGCCTTACCAGTGCCCATCCAATGCAGCCTGCAATGCAGAGAGAGGAGAGCCGCTGGATTACAGAGCGGGGATCTCCTACTTACCTGGCGTGGCTGCTGTCCACCTCCTGGACCCACTCCTATGATAGACATCACCAGTGTGCTGTCTATTATAGAAGCTGGTTCGGGAGGTAGGACTTTGTAAGTGGGAGATCCTCGCTCTGTGTAATCTGTCGATACCCCGTGAGGCAGCCCAATGGGCCTAGCAGGATCCATGGTAGGGCTGGCCCTGGGCGCCCCCCTTTGCCTGCAGTTAGTTGGTGGCTGCGTTCCTGGCCCCTACATCCTTCCTCCACAAGAAGAAAAAAGTGTGAGCGGGCAGTGGCCATCGGCCATTTTGAATGTAAGTTAGGGTGACCTGGGGGAGGGGGGGCAATTGCCACCCTGCCCCCTGGCCCAGCCCTCCCCTGGTCAGTGCCAAAGTCAATATTAGAAGACTTTTTTTGAGAAATGTCAGCAAACACGAAGCCACTCATTTTGCTGCAAAATCAAGTTAGAATAATTATGAGCTCATCCCTAGTTGTTGCTAGTGAATTCTTAATTCCCCTGAAGGTACCAGTCAGAGCAGGGTCAGATAAAACACTGAGAGAACTATATGAGTGCTGGTAATCTTGAGATTGAATTTTCACAGTACCTGCAGCTACAGAGGCCAGTGAGAGCTCTTTTTAATGCTAATTTACTGCTTTCTGAAGGTCCATAGTTTGGCCATAGGTTTACATTAACCCCCTCTAGAAGGTTTTACCCCCTTTTGACCAAGCCATTTTTTACTATGTAGCCTTGTGTTCCTTTAATTGGTTATTACAAAGTCATGCAACCCTGTACACAAATGAAATTTATATAATTTATTTCACATAAATATAGCTTTCTTTTGGTGGTATTTGATCACCACTGGGTTTTTTCTTTTTTTGCAATATAAATGAAAAAATACTGACAATTAAAAAAAAAAAATGTCTTCACCTTCTGCTATAAATCACATCCAATAAAAAAAATCTAATTTCTTCATACATTTTGGCCAAAATGTCTTTGATTTAAACAAAATCCCAATAAGTGTATATTGATTGGTTTGTATGAGTTATAGCGTCCACAAACTATGGTGCATATATACTGGATTTTTTTTTATATACTACTAATGGCGGTAATCAGTGACTTATAATGGGAATGCAGCAATCTAAACCTAACTGACACTGGGGGGGGGGGGACTGACTAACTGCTACACTGTGACACTAGTGATCAGTGCTAATACTATACACCTTCACTGTACTAATGACACTGGCTGGCAAGGGGTTAACATCTAGGGTGATCAAGGGGTTAAATGTGTGCTGCTTTTTACTGCAGATCTCTTTTCTTCTTATCCCTGCTTTTCAGAGATAAGAAACAGAGATATTTCCCCCTCTGTACAGAGCGCTGTGTTGATTGTCAACACAGGGCTCTGGGCTGTGATTGAATACAGCCGATCAGCAGGTCCCAGCCATAAATCATTGGCTGGGACTTACTGACAGACTCCTGCTGTGTACAATCACTGTGGGTGTTGGTGTGTGGGGGGGATATTGGGAGGGGGTTGCGCATACCAGTGCCCTAAACCTGGAAGTAGGCAGCGATGTACAACTTGGTCTAAAGGCAAATAGACTGTCCACTTTGCCTGGCAATTTTTACTTTGAAATGGAGCTTAGTGACTGTGGTGAAAATTCACTTTTCAAAAAAATTCACAATCACATGCAGGGAAAATTATCTTAACTGGTTCCACACCGCACGCTGTATATTTACGGCGGCAGTGTGGACACTGAGCGTGAATCTCCGGAAAAAGGCGGCGATTTGCGCAGGCGCAGCTAGGGGGCGACCGTGCGCAGGCGACGGCACACTCTCATGCCCGACACACTCCGGAGGAGTGTGCTCGTGGCTCGGGCGGACTCGATGTCCGCCGGCGAGCCGCGATGAGCTGCTACAGCCAAAGAGCGGGGAATCGCCGATGTAAACACGGCGGTTCCCGGCTCTTTCAATGGGGACATAGGAGATCTACTGATCCCTGTCACTGGGATCAGTTAGATCTCCAATGTCCATGTTAGCCCAGCACCCCCACAGTTAGAACACGCCCAGGGAACACAATTAACCCCTAGATCTCCCCCTACAGGTTAACCCCTTCACTGCCAATGACATTTACACAGTAATCAGTGGACATTTAAATTTCTGATCACTGTATAAATGTCATTGGTCCCAAAAAAGTGTCAAAATGGTCCGACATGTTTGCCCCAGTATCGCAGTACCGCTAAAAATCTCAGATCGCCGCCATTACTAGTAAAAAATAAAAAATAAATAAATACCCCAGAAATGAATTCTCATCATCCGTAAACGCGGCTACTTTTACGCAAACCAATCAATAAACGCTGATTACGATTTTTTTTTACCAAAAATATGAGGAAGAATATAAATCGGCCAAAACTGATGAAAAAAAAAAAATTATATATTTTTTTTGGATTTGAATTTTAGCAAAAAGTGAGAAATATTGTTTTTTTTTTTTGCAAAATTGACGCTCTTTCTTTGTTTATAGCGGCGATCAGAAATGATGCAGCGGTGATCAAATACCGCCAAAAGAAAGCTCGATTTGTGGGGAAAAAAGGACGCAAATTTTGTTTGGGTACAACGTCGCACGACCGCGCAATTGTCAGTTAAACCGACGCAGTGCCAAATCGCAAAAAGTGCTCAGGTCCTAACATGGGGGCTGAAGTGGTTAAAAAAATCATACATTCTTGCTGCAGCTTGACTGGAT
Organism: Glandirana rugosa; assembly: GCA_018402905.1. Taxonomy (NCBI): domain Eukaryota; kingdom Metazoa; phylum Chordata; class Amphibia; order Anura; family Ranidae; genus Glandirana; species Glandirana rugosa. The sequence continues at coordinate 1,164,540 of BLSH010283812.1, forward strand.
AAAGGAAGTCAGGTCGCTTCATTGACTAAGCATAGGGAAGATTCCCTTGAAAAGTGAAAATTCCTGCAAAGTTAACAGCCTTTTTGCTTTTAGTAAATTGACCCCTGTGAGTCTAATTTATTAAACAATATGAAAATAAATTATGTGAATATTAATTTCTATTATCCAATCACATGTAGATGAAATAAGAAAATAGGGATTTTCTTTTCACAGGTTTGGACAACTTAAATGATCCTTCATATAAGTGAATGTGATTGCAGGATCACCAGGTGAAAATAAAGGAAACAAGCAGTGGCAGCCAGTGCTCAAAATTTTTTTTCGGGGGGGGGGGGGGGGAAA
>BLSH010283812.1:1203026-1213182 GCA_018402905.1 Glandirana rugosa
CATAACAGATTCTCGACATAAGGACCTCAGGTACACCACTCCGTAGAAAGACTCGTCACAACTAGAGCAACAAGATCTCCCGACTGAGCGAGAGGCCTCCACCTTCCCTCCACTTTCCCCTCTGTATTCATTCCCCTTGTCTTGGTATATAATTTCGTTGTTGTCTTTCTTGTCTCCTTGTACATTTTTTCCGGACCGCATGTCGTCCGTTTACCCGTCGTTGCCACGACGACAGATCGTTCCCCCCTTGATAGTCCATCACGGCTCATCTCAACTCGCTTGTGGACCTACAAGCCCAAGCCTCCCAGGCTTGCTTGAACCTCCCTTCCACCTCCGGAGAGCGAGTCAGCCCTCTAGAACAACGAGATCAACACTGCTCAGAAAGATGCCTCACCACATGGACTCCAGGAATACAGCTCTTAGACAATACCCCCAGGTATGCAGCCTTTTCACCAACATGCATTAACTTTACAGCTCCCACAAGCAACATCTTCACAGGCACTAACAATCAAGTGAAATGCCTCTATAGATTATGTCTATGAACACTAAGGGCCTAAACAGCCCATACAAGAGATCAGCACTAATTAAGGAAGCTAACCTGCTTAAAGCCCAGATCATATTCGTACAAGAGTCACAATTTGCTGTCAACAAATGTCCCGAGTTAACTTTAAACATTTCCCTCACTTGTATTTGGCAAACGGTCCAAAAAAAGTGTGTGGGGTTTTTATTGCTATTCATGACTCAGTAAAATTCAACCATATCCACACAATTCCAGATCCTTTGGGGAGGTATATAATTCTTATCTTTGAACTGAACGGATTGCTCTTCACTCTAGTGAACCTGTATGCCCCCAATCTAAGGCAGCGCAAATTCTTGGAACCTCTCCTGAAACTTGTTAAAGACAACCTACAAGGTACTCCGATTATTGGGGGATACTTTAACACGGTTCTTCAGCCTACCTTGGATACCACCACTGGGAACAGGAGGCCCACCCACTCCATTGCCCCCCTTCTTCAAGACTACAAACTTTATGATGTGTGGCGTTGTTTTCATGGGTCTGAAAGGGACTATACCTTTCTCTCTACAGTACATGCCTCGTACTCTCAGATAGATCTATTTTTACTTACCAAATATGCTCTGCAAAATGTCCTAAAAACGGATATCGGAACCATTTCTTGGTCAGACCACGCATCCATTACGGTGGAAATAGAGGATTCCCTCTGTCACACCCCTCCGCCGCTGAGGGGACTTGACTCCAAACTCTTGGCAGACAAGAAGTGGTCCCGACTAATCCAGCAGGAACACAGGGAGTTTTTCTTGCATAATGGTGTACCATATATGAGCAGATGTACGCTTTGGAACGCTTATAAAGCATATATGAGGGGAGTATTGATTAAATTATCCTCTATTGTCAGGAGACAAAGGAGGAGGCAGGTAGAAGAGGCCTTACAAATTATCACTGTGAAAGAGAAAATAAATAAGGAAAATCCATCTCCACATCTTACTCAGGAAATTTAAAAAGAACGCGACAAACTGTGCTTGCTTCTTATGCTCAAGCACGAGACCCACTTTAAGTTTCTCAAGGCCAACAGCTATAGCCTACATAACAAAGAGGGGTGTGGCTAGCAAGAAGGGTTAAACAGCAGCAATCTAAGCAAAAAATGCATGCCCTTTCACACCCCATATCCAACAAAATGCTAATAAACCCCAAGGATATAGCTGATGGCTTTGCAGATTACTATCAGTCCCTATACAACCTCGCTAAAGATAATGCTACACCACAGCCCTCAGTAGAGGCTATAAATGCCTTTCTGTCGCAGGTCAAACTTCCCTGTTTGAGCCCCGAACAACTCCAGGACATCTCTCTGCCCATCACCCCCTCAGAGGTTGAAGCATCCATTAACACCCTGCCCAACCAAAAGTCTCCAGGAGAAGATGGGTTTACAAATGAGTATTATAAATTCTTAATATCTGAAATTTCTCCTCGTTTATGTGAGGTCTTTGAAGCCTCCTCCTCCTCTGGCTCCTTCCCACAAGATATGTTAAGAGCTGTGATTGTCATCATACCTAAACCTAATAAGGACTCTTCTAAACCTACCAATTACAGGCCGATATCGTTGATTAATACTGATATAAAAATCTTTGCCAAACTTCTTGCCACCAGACTCCAAAAAATTCTACCCTCACTTGTCCACCCGGACCAAGTGGGTTTCGTCCCAGGCCGTCAGGCCCCGGATGGAACCCGCAGAATAATAAACATCATCTCCCGGGTGGAGACCTCTTGGACGCCTTCTCTGCTTCTCTCTTTGGACGCGGAGAAGGCATTCGACTGGGTCCACTGGGGATACCTAAAGCAAGTGTTACAGAAATTTGGATTATCAGGATGGATTCAAACGGCTATCCTAGCCTTATATTCCAAACCCTCTGCTAGAGTGCTCACCTCCGGCCAATTCTCCAAACAAATTAGAATAACCAATGGGACAAGGCAAGGGTGCCCCTTGTCTCCCACCATATTCACGCTCCTTATGGAACCACTGGCAGAATCAATCAGAGCTCACCCTAACATGCATGGTCCCTCCTTCGCTGGAAGGGAGCAAAAAATAAGCCTCTTTGCTGATGATGTAATGATTATACTGACCAACACACTAACTTCGCTCCTAGAAGTACAGTCCACCCTAACAAAATTTAGCGCAATCTCCTATTACAAACTCAACGCTACTAAATCTCAAATGCTAGGGATATGCATCCCACCTGCCACCAAAAATAAATTGGTACAAGACTTCCCATTTGTCTGGGTGACCAGCATGATAACATTTTTGGGTATTAACCTAACCCCTTCTATCTCCAAACTATTTAATTAAAATTATGTGGCCCTTTTGGATTCCCTCCCGCAGCATCTATCCCAGTTAAGGACACAAAGTCTTTCCATAGCAGGTAGAATAGCTACCCTGAAAATGATAACTATTCCTAAACTCCTATACCTTTTCCGCACTCTGATAATCCCAATGCCCCAGAGGTTTTTTATATCTACACAGAAGATCCTTAATCAATTTATATGGGAAAAGAAGGCCCCTAGGTGTGCGAACAAGATCTTGATGAGGCATAGGTCAAATGGAGGGATGGGTGCACCAAGTATATCCACCTATTACAAGGCATGCGTACTGGACCAGACTCACCACTGGTGGAACCCTCTTTCCCCCAAACCCTGGTCACAAATAGAATCCCTGGTGGTCCCCACTGGAGACCTGCGAGCCACCCTCATAGCTCTTAAGATGGGATCCTCATTACCCACCGTCTACCCCGACGTCTCAAGTGTCCCTGAGACTCTGGAAAGAAACCCTGTTCCATACGGACCCTGGAGATTCCATTTCTAGAATACCTACCACCGTCTCGGTCCTACATCACTTTATCCCAGACATTTATACCCGAATATGGCAAAATAATGGCATAACTAATCTCAGTGAGTTTTACCAGGGCACAGAGCTCCGCTCATTTGAGGCTCTTCAACAACAATTCTCACTTCCCAACACCCTGCAATATCAACATTTAAGAATATACTCCTTCCTCCGAAAGAACCCGCTCCCAGTATATATAGAACTCCCAACACAGGTACATACCTTCCTCTCGGAGAACTCCTCTCCTATAAAAGGGATCACACTATTTTATAAGGTTCTATTCTCCCATAATTGTTTCGGGAAAATGCACACCATGCACAAATGGGCAAAGGAGCTGCGTGTGACTCTTTCTGAACCCTCTTGGAAGCAATCCATAAGCACTACCTATGCTGCGACTAAATGTGTGAACCACTGGGAGAATTTCCAAAAAGTATTACATTTCTGGTACCTTACCCCTTTCAAACTATCAAAAAATTATCCATCTCAATCAAACCTTTGTTGGCGGAACTGTGGTGAGATAGGCACTCTATACCACACATTGTGGGCATGCGTCTCCATTAGCTCATTCTGGAACAAGATCTTTTCTATATTATCAGAAATTGCAGGGGAAGTGATTACACCCAACCCAGAGTTAGCTCTCCTCCACTTAAATATTAACTTACGTCCCAAAAAATGGCGAGTAATAGCAATACACATCTTTTTAGCTGCCAAAACGGTGATAACAAAACACTGGAAATCCCCCGACCCTCCCTCCTTTAAGGAGGTTATCCAAGCACTAAATCATCAGTGCACCATGGAAAGTATTGTAGCATTGTCTTCTTTCACTCGCCCCAAGTTTGAATATAACTGGGAAATGTGGCTACAAAACCCCAGGTGTACAGGTATTCTTAATTGAGTATTAGATAAGCGATATTTGGGCTGACCCCCCCTCCTCTCCTCCTCCCCCCTCCCCATCTTCCCCTTCCCTGTTTAGTTCAACCAGTTAGCCACGTTGACCAAGTCTACACATCTCAAATCTCACTATCACTCAGAATTACATTTTGGTTGATATAGTAGTTCCCTAGATCATGCACGGGTAACCTATACCCGGACACAGCAGGTTCCCATTAGGGGTGCCCGGGCATCTTGACCACATGAAGAAATTAGCCGTTAGCCGTGTAGTGTCTATGGGAAACTAAAGAAACTAGTATGTAGCTGCTATTCTTGTTTCATGTTGATTGTACATACTGCTTCTGTGTGAAACAGACCAATGATTTCCCCAAGTGTAGAACTAAATATGTGGTTGTACTATGTGTTTCTCTGTATTTGTGCTAAAACTAATAAAAAACATTTGAAATAAAAATTCCCACTGGGGCGTCCGAGGAGGAGAGGCCCTGCCGGCCTGCTGCTACTTAGACTGGTTAACAGTGTACGATATCTATAGGTTGTTGTGATACTCCAAAACGTCATGTAATACCTGCAAAACCCTTGTAACATTACTTTGCAGACTGTTTGTTCTATGTGCCTGATTAATCACCATGTATTCAGTGTAAAAATTCAATAAAAACAGTTTAACAAATGTTATTAAAAATAACCTTTCCTTTTCATTATGCATCCGCTGTAATTTTCTGAGAATGCATTGCAATATGGCTACCTGGAGTTGTTCTGTTCACAGAGTGTGTACTGCCCACTCCACAGAAACATAATTTCCTGCTTGAGTGATTGGCTCACCAATTTTCCCAGAAGTCTGCCTAAAATACAAGTCAGATTTCAGACATCCCCGGCAACAAAAATGTCATTTTTGGAGAGATGTTTTCAATAGGAACACGTCTAAAGAGATGCAGGTCCAGTAGATTTCCTCATTAGTGCTCTCCAGCTGCACACCCGACAGTTAATTATGAAACCACTCCTATTAGACCTACTCAGCACAGAGGAACAAACAGGGATTTCTTCAGAATAACAAACGGTAGGAATCTGCAACAAAGGTTATTATAATCCTTGCAATGTACATAGATCACCCAGACGGTAATGTTTTTTTCTCAACAAAAGTGGAATTACGCTTTAAGAAAACATGATATGCCTGCAAGTAACTTTATGATATACAGATAAGAATAGGTTTTGATCATTAAGCAGGTAAGAAAGGATACGATCAAGTTTTGTGAGATAGAATGACAAGTGATGTAAAGTAGCACCACAATGACAAGAAAGCTACATAGCTGGACTATGATAATTGGGCTATAGAATTCCTAAAACAGAACTATAGGAAAATCTTTTTTTTTTTCATTTTGGATAGAGCAAGGGAGGGTTATAACCCTTATCAGATTTTTTTTTTCACCATCTGTGTCCCATTATGGAGATTTCCCTTCTTGTCCCATTGCCAAAACAGCAAGTGAGAGGAAATTAAGAGAGTTGGGATTTCCTTTTACTTTCACTTACAAAGATAATGGTAAACAGGACTGATAAGTGTTCTAATCCTTCTCCACTCCATCCAAAACTAAAAAAAATTTTGCCTTTAGTTATACTTTAAGATTGCACATTTAGATTTACCTCCAAATGTTGAGGTGGGCATAACTGACCAAACATGTCTGCTTCTGGTACCCGATGACAGAACTGTGCCATCTGAAAACAGTGCAGAAAGCCTGCTGCCTTAAACTTACCAGGGAGATAACATGCTTTGACCCATATAAATTAGAAATTCATCAAAAAGTTCATTTATTTCAGTAATTCAATTTAAAAAGTGAAACTCCTATATTTTATATAGATGCGTTACACACAGAGTGATGTATTTCAAGCATTTCTTTCTTTTGATTTTGATGATTATGGCTTAAAGCTAGTGAAAACCCTACATTCAGTATCTCAGAAAATTAGAATAATACATAAGACCAATAAAAAAAGGATTTTTAATGCAGAAATGTTGGCTTACTGAAAAGCATGTCCATATACAGTATAGATTGCACTCAATATTTACTCTGGGCTTTGCATGAATTACTGCATTAATGTAGTGTGGCATGGAGGCTATTGCTTTGATAGCGGCTTTCAGCTCGACTGCATTGATGCAGTAATTCATGCAAAAGGAGCCCTAACCAATTATTGGTATAGTGCATACTATACTGTACATGGACATACTTTTCAGTAAGCCAACATTTCTGTATTAAAAATCCCTTTTTTTTTTCTTTAAATGTATGTAATATTCTAGTTTTCAGAGATACTGAATTCTGGCTTTTCACTAGCTGTAAGCCATAGTCATCAAAATTAAAAGAAAGAAATGCTTGAAATATATCACTCTGTCTGTAACGCATCTATATAAAATATATGAGTTTCACTTTATTAATTGAATTGCTGGAATAAATTAACTTTTTGATGATATTTTAATCTTATAAGATGCACCTGTATATTGTTTTAAGACTCTTAGGCAGACCATACATGGTCTGAATCTCGGCTGGTTCAGCGGGAACCGCCTGAGATTCTAACTGTATATGGGCAGGCTGAATGTACCAAGTTGATTGATCGATCAACATTGCTAGCAGCTGGTATAGCAATAATCACTGACTTCTCCCAGGGGGGGCAACTTCCTCGCCCCCCCCGCCCCACTGGAAGAAGACAATGGCCCAGCAGGAGGGATACGAGCATCAACACTGTCGTGTTGATGGGGAAATTGCACACAGACAGTGGTTTGCAAGAAAGAATTTCCCTCTGTGTATGGCCAGCCTTATGGGGGTGGGAGCTCCACCAGAGGAGCTATTAATTGCTATATAAGCCGCTTAATCCATGCTATATTGCCTACCATTACCATGGAGAAGTGCCTGGGCAGATCCCTGCCAGCTAAAAGCTCCTCTTTGGGCACCATCAACCTCTTTCTAGTGACTGAACCTGAGGATTCACAGAAAGCAGAAAAACAAGGCCGCTCTCCGCATGATGGCGGCTTCACCTCCCACCATAGTATTGCATCCAGACACAGTTCTCCAGCTTCCTCATATTACTCAGACAGAGACTGAAGCTCACCAAGCTGCCCCGAGGTTGCAGCTTTGGTGAGTGGACTTCCTACCAAATCAGAACTAGCTTCTATACTCCATAGCCTGGAGAAGACAGTCAAAAAAGAAGTCTTGGTGGTTCGGCCTTCGGTTCAGTTTCCAGTTCGAGTTGAGAAGACTGAGCAGCGCCTTGACCACTAAGCAGATGCCATCCAGGAGCTGCAGGCCCATGCTCGCCAGCTAACAATGGCTCTCTACAAGTTGGAAGACCAGGGAAATCGCAACCTGAGAAACAATATCCAGATTCAGGGCCTACCAGAGGTGACTGAAATTGAGCACTTGCCATCCACGAGCCACGGGGTTTTCAACAGTCTTCTTGGCAACCCAACTGACCATCCATTAAAGCTGCATCAAGTGCATCGGGCCTTCTGACCTCATAACCTCACAGCTGAAACGGCAAGAGATATAATTTGCTGAGTGCACTATTATGAGGAGAAGGAGCTCACCGTGTTTAAAGCAAGAGATCTTTCCACTCTCCACTTCAACGGGGCTGCAATGCCTTTTCTCCTGGGTCTGGCTAAAGAAACCTGGGATCGCCGTCGGACCTTGCGACCCCTTATCAGAAAGCATTGCAATAGCATTGCTTTCTCATAGTCACCAGAGATGGCCGCATCGCTACTCTCCACTTTTTAGAAGACCAGGAAAAGTTAACATCACTCCACAAGAATTTCCAGGCTGGTAGAAAGACATCCCAATCCTTGAACCTCTCCCTGATCCGGAATTGCATAAGGATTTACAGAAACATCGCTCTGTCACTCCTGGCTCTGCACATATAAATGGGTGAAATCTCTCCTGTTTATAATCCTCGCATTTGGGTTTATCCCTCAACAGTTATATGCTGACCTTGATGGTCTTAGCTAAATTTGACCTTTTGTTTTTGTAAGTTTTCCCAGTTCTCCTCATAAATTCATAAATCCTATAGGCACTTCCCTGGTGAGCCGACTATTTCCAAGTTTATCATTAGTTAAACGCTGCCTCAGACTTTGTTCAGTAACCAATTACTGTATATATATGTTGCTAAACATATACTTGCGTTAATGTTTCCATGCAGACTCTGTGACTTAATGTAGGGGTACATACTGTTTATCGTTGGTTGTCCTCTTCTTGGTTGCTATTGCCCCCTGGGGGGCGACCTCCGCTGGCTGGGGCTTATAATGGGCGCTATCTCCATTCCACTGAGGCGCACTGCCCCTTACTCAGGGATTTGTGCAACTAGGGCTCCTTACTTTACACCTTTTAAGGTTGACCTACAGAGGACTACCCTGGTGGGGTGACTACCTGTGTTTACATTGTAATGCCTAACTTTCTCAGGAATTTCTGTTTGTCTTTGTCCACCCTTCTTCTCTTTCCCCCTCTTTCCCTAATCTTGTCTGTTATCTTCTCCCCCTCTTCCGCCCCTTATCCCCCCTCCCAGCCCCTTTCCTTGGCCTCAGGGCACATAATGCATTAGAGATTTATCTGTTTGCACAATGGTGACCAGTAGAGTTGAGCGAACCTGGACTGTAAAGTTTGGGTCCGTACCGGACTTTAGGCTGTCCGTGTCCCAAACCCGAACCTGGACATTTGAGAAAAAGTCCGGGTTGGGGATTCGGGTATGTTTTTGGCGCCTTTTGAATAGCTGCAGGGCAGCCAATCAACAAGCGTTTCACTCGTTTGCCCTTAGAAGCCATCACAGCCATGCCTACTAATGGCATGGCTGTGATTGGCCAGTACATCATGTGACCCAGCCTCGATATGAGCTGGAGCCATCTAGCGCTGCATGTCACATGCTCTCAGGCTAGTGTAGGGAGAGGATGCTGCCGCCGCTGTGCGGGATAGATTAGCTTTATAAAATCATCTCATACTGGTATAGGGAGAGGTTCTTGCCGCGGCTGTGAGGGATAGATTAGCATTATAAAATCATCTTATACTGGTATAGGGAGATGTTCCTGCCGCCGCTGTGAGGGATAGATTAGCGTTATAAAATAATCTCATACTGGTATAGGGAGAGGTTCCTGCCGCCACTGTGAGGGATAGATTAGCGTTATAAAATTATCTCATACTGGTATAGGGAGAGGTTCCTGCCGCTGGTATGAGGGATAGATTAGCATTCTAAAATCATCTCATAGTATAGGGAGAGGTTCCTGGCACTGGTGTGAGGGATAGATTAGTGTTATAAAATCATCTCATACCGGTATAGGGATCGATTCCTGCTGCTGTTGTGAGGGATAGATTAGCGTTCTAAAATCATCTCATACTAGTATAGGGAGAGTTTCCTGCCGCTGGTGTGAGGGATAGATTAGCGTTATAAAATCATCTAATACTGGTTAGTGTTGAGCGAACCCGGACTGTAACGTTCGGGTCCGTACCGAACTTTCGGGTGTCCGTGGCACGGACCCGGACCCGGACATTTCAAAAATCGTTCGGGTTCGGTATCATCCGTACCGACACTACCGAAGATTCCCGTTTGGTCACTTTGCGAACAACTAACCGACGGGACGTCGAAGAGTTGTGCACCTTATTTTATCGTCTTGGGGCCTGGCTTGGGCTTGCTAAAAACTTTACAGGCCCAGGCCCAGGCACGGTGCCTGTGGGCTTTCAAGCCATGCCTGGGCTTGCAATGTCAGGCCCAAGCGAGTTGTGATTGGTCATAATCTACTAAAATATTGCGATTAGATAGGGAGTGTGGTCGCCGTCCTTTGAGAGGGATATGATCATACTCTACTAAAATCTTGCGATTAGATAGGGAGTGTTGTCGTCGTCCTTAGCTAG
>BLSH010283832.1:0-12953 GCA_018402905.1 Glandirana rugosa
GAGTTCGTTAACAGGCTGACAGCAGAAGTGCAGAAGGATCAGACAATCGGGTGGTCGTAAGCAAGCCAAGGGTCGGTACAGGCGGAGTTCAGACAAGGTCGGGCAAGCCGGATCACAGGAACAGGAGACAGGAACAACCAAATGCTATTAACCCCCCGCACTCCGTCTTCTAACACCAGGTTAAGAGTGGATAGGTTATTCCAGCTAATCAGCCGGCATTTCTTTGGCCCCAGGGGCTGCTGGGAGAGCTTATTTACTTTGGAGAATTCAGGTGATCGCGGTTATATGTCACCTGGGTGGCTGTCTGGGTGGACGTGTGTCGAAAAGCTCCCGGTTGCTAGGCCAGAAGCCTGAGGCCTATCCGGGAGTACCTAGCTGCTAGGCGGTCTGAGGTCTATCCAGGTTGGAAGCAAGCAGTCCGGGATTGGGGCTTTAGGCTTGGAGCCCAACCAGTTTGCAGGGGTTCTGCAGGCTGGAGAACCCAGTAGTTGCCACGGGTGAAGGAAAGCAGTTGCCATTCAAGATGACCACTCCTGGCACCAGAGGCAAGAGAGAACCAGAATCAGAGGTAAAGGGGACAACATTGCCACCAAGGGACAATTTCTCCTATTATCAGAGGCTAGTGTTCGGAATCTGAAGAAGTACCAGGGCAGCCTTTTTCACCAACCGGGGGCGGTGGAGAAGTTTCAGTGTTCAAGTCAGGAACCCAGCAGGACCGGGTGGGTGACACTTGGATTTATACAGCAGGTTAGCTGTGGAGGAGCTCAAGAGATCCAGTGGCAGCTGGGATCTGAAGAGTCTAGTGATAGACTGGGAGCTCAGTGAGGAATTCTACAGTAGGGGACTGTGAGGTTGAGTGAAGATCTACACACCTGGGATACCATGAGTGGTATGTGTACAGATCTGCAGTGAAGGGAAGTTGAAGTGTTCAAAGTCTGTTGCTATAGGAAATGACCGGTCTACAAGTACAGTTTGCTGCAATCCAGCTTGAGGCCCTTTGAACTGTACGGCTGTTCTTCTGTTCTATGTTTGCCTCAGAGCCTGCCAAGTGTTTTTGCATCAGCCGAAGGATGTCCAAGCCCTAACTCTCTCTCCCCAGTTCTCTTAAGAGACAATAAATCTCTTTTTGCATTCTCAAAGTGTCTGGCGCCCAACTTACTCTATCTGCATTACACCCAACATGCCTAGGAACCCACACTATGAAGATGGATGTCAGCTCTCCCGGAATCTGGAGGTCACCATTAGGCCTCTAAGGGTCGGGCCATGGCTACATTTGGTGCCCAACGAGGGGCAAAGGTGGTATCTCTGCAAGATTGCAACTAAAACGGGATTTCATCTGGCTCCATGGGAAGGTGGCAAGTAACATATTTATTCACCATAGGCTGTGCTGCTATTCATGTGAAATATGTGGGGAAGAACCAACGTGTCTCATTGCTCATGTCAGCGTCAGTGTCAGCCTGGTCCTTGTTACTTTGCACCAGTGCTGCAGGGGTTAAGGAAGATTCCATTTAAGTTTTGGTGTGATGCAAGAGGAAGGAGGCGGGCGTTGAAGTTTGCAGAGAATATGTGGACCAATCCATTGACAGGGGGAGGAGATACCACTTTGCAGAGGAGGAGAAGGAAGTGCTGCCATGTGTGTCGTCATCACTCACTCTAAAGTTGTGTGAAGGAGATGGCGCAATTCAGAACCTCTATGGCGGATTGGAAGGTGTAAGTTCCAGGCATTGGCCCTGGTCTGGGTGGCTCGAAGGGTATTCTGACAGATACTGGAGTCAGGTACACACCAAAAGGTAGCCTCGCACTGTACACCGTGGAGGGCTATGAAACTCTTGGGCTGATCTGGGGAAAATGTTCCGGCCTGGTCATGAATCTGCAGCCTTGGATCATCTGTGGACTCTGCTGGGAACCCCTACTCGAGGTAGTCTTGCCAGCCCAAACTCCGTGGACACTACAGGTGGATTGGGATAGGAACGTCGCCATCCCAGCTATGGAAGGCCTCGATAGTCCCCCTGCCATCACCTGGCTTGTACGAGAAGCTGCACCTCTCATCCCTGAGGCTGCTTCAGGACCAATCGCTCCATTCATTTCCAGGCGCCGGGTCTGCCTGCGCTCTCTGATGGTGGAACTGCCTGGGAGAAAGACACCAGAGACTGGTAAGCCAGTGTTGGGTGAAAGTAGTGTGCCCGTGGAAGCTGTAATACCTGTGGTCAGTAAGGGAGACAAGGTAGCTTTGCCTGCTACTGTTAGTCTACCTCGCAACTTGATCCCGGCCAAAGAATGCTCCACTATATCCTATTCAGATATTCCATCTGATCGGATTTCTGAACTGTTGTCAGACACTTTGTCATGGACTGGAAAGTGGACTGATAGCAATGAGGAGCAACCGTGTGATGTAGAGGAGGATGAAGTTCTTTCTGCGCAGGCTGCTAGTGTTGAAATTGAATTGTCTGCTAAAGCAATGCCACAAGTGTTTATCGCCATTCTTTTGAAGAAGTGGTGGGCAAACTGAATGCCTGTACCTAAGGTATTTCAACCAAAACCCCGTTTGTCGGATAAGCTAAAAGGTACACCAGACCACCAGAAGGATTTGAAGTACTACATCACCACTTTCATATCGAATGGTAAGTCTTTGCAACTATTGGTGATGCCTCTATGCCACAATGACAAGGAGCTTTGGCCTGATGTGGATTACATAATGTGTGGTTTGCGGAGCTATGTTGACTTCCTGAAATTGCTGAATTGCTGAAATTGCTCCACCCCTGAAGAAAGTTGCTGTGGGGACGTCCCTGCTTTGGCTGTTCTGCTGTGCTCTGAGATACCAGCAGTTGCAGGGAGTGTCCCAACTGAGTCATGCTGGCCTGTGCTCCGGAATTGAAAGTGTGCCTCCCCTCCGAAAAGCAACATCAATGAGGAAAAGTTATTCTCAGTCCCTGGCTGTGCTGAGGACAGACTGAGATATTTTCAAATTGAAAGGGGACCTTGTTGACCAGGAAGACGAACAGTTGTTCAAAATTTATGGTCCTTTGCATATTGGCAAGTCAAAATAGCTTGAAATAATACTGCTACACCGCGCTACTACATGTGACCATACCGCTATGAATACACTGAACCCCGATATGTAAATACAGTCCCAATGCAGATAAAAGTGCTCAGTGCAATATTGCTAAACCGCGCTACTACATGTAACCATGCTACTATGGATCTATTGAACTCAAGTCCATAAATACAGTCCCAATACAGGTGAAGTGCTCAGTGCCAGAATCTTATAAGGTGCTGTATAAGTGCTCGGACTAGGTGCCCCACATGGATGTACACTCACCCTACTTCAGTGACCCACCATCTCTGGTGCAGTCAAATGCGTGTTGTGGGGTGACCCCTGTAGATCTCTGGAGACTGTCAGCTGCTGAATAGGGACTCCATCATTGTAATAGCATGTGTGAAAAAACAGAAGATCTCATAGCGCAGTAACGTCCAGATAAGAAAACGTCCAGGAGAAATATCTCACCCCCGCCGGTCCCATCTTGTCTGGTCCCACTAACACACCGCAGCCGCACAATGCGGCAGGGGATCCAAGATGGCCATGGTTCCTGCTCCTTCTCCCACTGTGGAGAACATAGACATGGCACTGCAGAAACACTCGCACAGCCTCTGGCATATGACAGAATCACCCAGGCTGTAGTGGACTTAATTCTCCCACCCATATCAATGGCTGAGGATACAGCCATAGCAACAGGAATAGCACAGCTGCGTAAAGAGCTGGGAGAGCAGTCACACAGGCTTAACAAGGCAGAAAGCAAAATCTCTAACATAGAGGAGGAAGTATATCAGCATGAAGGCATCCTACAGGATCACTCTAAAATACACTCATACATACAAGAAAATTAAGGATCTCGAAAATAGGTCCCGAAGGAGCAATCTACGAATTGTAGGCCTCCCTAAATCATTTCCACCGGGATCATTGATGCACCTCTGTACCTCATGCATACCCGAAGCCCTGGGCATGCCAAACCCGTGTGTTGCTGAACGAGCACATAAAATTGGGGCCCCTGACCCCAACCGCAAATCTCCCAGGCCTGTAATAGTAAAATACTTAAATGTGGATAGGCTGGCCATTCTCCAAGCTTTTCAAAAAACCCGTAACCTTAAAATTGACGGTCAGGCGTTACTTGTCTTTGCGGACTACTCCCCGGAAGTCTTTAAACGGAGAAAAGCATTTCAGCCAGTCTGTGCTGCTCTATACAAACAAGGCCTCCGCTTCACCCTTGCCTACCCAGCAACACTGAGAATGCAAGCCCCTAACAGTGATCAGCTCACCTTCCATACACCGGAGGAAGCAGAATCCTACTTATGCCCAAGACTTACTCGTGCAGGAAAAAGCAACCCGCACCAGGATGAGGAGCACACAGATGCAATGGAACAATGGAGCCCGAGGAAGGATCCTTGAAAACGCCTTCACATCAACCACTCCAGCGGCCCCAACCATGCAAAATTTCTATAACTCTCCCACCAGCCATCTACTCTTAAAGTCTGCCGCCCTCATTCTCCTGGAAATGGGACAAAGGATACAAGTAGAGTTGAGCGAACACCTGGATGTTCGGGTTCAGTGGGTTCGGCTGAACTTCGGGGAAAAGTTCGGGTTCGGTACTGAACTTGACCCGAACTTTACCCCGAACCCCGTTGACGTCAATGGGGACCTGAACTTTTCGGCACAAAAATGACTGCAAAAAAGTCCTGGAAAGTGCTAGAGGGCTGCAAAAGGAAGTAAAATGATTTTAGAACAATAATCTGTCCCTTACAACAACAGCAGGAACCTGACCCTATAGGAGTAGGCGATGATTTTAGAACAATAATCTGTCCCTTACAACAACAGCAGGAACCTGACCCTATAGGAGTAGGCGATGATTTTAGAACAATAATCTGCCCCTTACAGGAACAGCAGGAACCTGACCCTATAGGAGTAGGTGATGATTTTAGAACAATAATCTGTCCCTTACAGCAACAGCAGGAACCTGACCCTATAGCAGTAGAAGATGATTTTAGAACAATAATCTGTCCCTCTAAGCAGTAGACTCTACCTAGTCCAGTCAGATCATTCTGTAATGCAGGATGAGATGTTATTAAATCTGCAATCTGTCCCTAAAAGCAGTAGTAGTAGTAATCTCTACCTAGTCTACAATCAGATCGTTCTGTAATGCAGGATGAGATGTTATTATATCTGCAATCTGTCCCTCACAGCGCCGGCAGTATCCTCTCCCTATACTAGCCAGAGAGCATGTGACGTGCAGCACTAAGTGATTCCAGCTTATAAAGAGGCAGGGTCACATGATGCACTGGCCAATCACAGCCATGCCATTAGTAGGCATGGCTGTGATGGCTTCTAAGGGCAAACCAGTGAAACGCTTGTTGATTGGCTGCCCTTCAGCTATTCAACAGGCGGGATCAAATAACCGAACCCAGAACCCGAACCCAAATTTTTTTTCAAATGTCCAGGTTCAGGTCCGGGTCACGGACACCCCAAAGTTCGGTATGGACCCGAACTTTACAGTTCGGATTCGCTCAACTCTAGATACAAGCTACAACATCTCCTGTTAACCGATACTGCAGAGGATGACTTACCTCTTCACACAGGACCCTGTGAAGCTAAATATGCTGACAGCTGTTATGTTTTTTCTATGTCTGATGTGTTTTTCGTTCCCCCCCCCCCCCACCCCTTCCCTTCCTTATCGCAGGTATTCTGTTCCGATGTTCACCCCGAAAGATGGGAGAAAACAGCACACCAAAAAACGTGAATTTTATCACCACCGCGCACACCTTCTTATGGCTACAAAAACATTTACACAAACACACTATTCCACACATACATGCGAATAGTCTCATGGAATGTTAAGGGGCTACGATCCCCTACCAAGCGCATGAAAATACTCAGACATCTTAAAAGGCTGAAAACTGACATAACCCTCCTACAAGATTCCCATCTCCCCCCTGGTGATTACTATCAAATGCAAAAACTGTGGGTAGGGAAAGTCATTGGCCGTGGGTAGGAAAGCAGGAGTTATCATCCTCTTTCATAAAGGGCTTCCCTATGACCTAATTGACACGTACAGTGATGACCTAGGGCGCATGGTAACAGCACACCTCAAATTTCACTCCAAAGACATACTAATCACGAATAGTTACGCCCCAAACTCCCCCACATCCTCCTTTTTTCAAAAAGTCACTAGCTGGATACTGAAAACACCCACCCCATTAAAAGGTGGCGACTTTAACACCACCCTGAGAAAGGAGGAAGACAGGTCCCCCCGGGGCACAACCCCAATAGTAACAACCATCCCCCCTAGAGCAATTTACTCTAGGGTCAAACATGTCTGATACTTGGCAACTGACCCATCCGACAGATAGGGAGTAGACGTTCTACTCTCCCCCACATGGTACCTTTACCAGGCTAGACTATTTATTCTCCTCCTCGTCTCTATTGCCACATTTAAAAGACGCTACCATCCATGACCTTGCAATCTCTGATCACAGCCCAATCTCAGTCTTATTAGAAGACTTCCTATCCCCAGATACGGCCAAGATATGGAGATTCCCAACTTTTCTAGTAAACGACTCCAAACTTAAAACCATTCCACAAGTAGCCTGGCAGGAATTTCTGACAGATAATGCCACACCCAACCTCCTGTGGGATGCAGGGAAAGCTTTCTTGAGAGGCAAAATTATATCCTATGCGGCCTACTATAAGACACAGACCTTAAAAGCATATAAACAGGCAAGCGACCACCTCAGAGCTACACAAATCCAATTGACGCTCAGTGACTCCCCCGACAACAGAAAGACATGGACCGAGGCCAAACAAGCCTTTGACACCTGGGCAGAACAGCAGGAACGCATAAAGACTGCACATTCTGATCTCTTCTTTCACAAACATGGAAATAAAGCAGGCAAACTTTTGTCTAGACTGAGCAAAAACCAATTTAAGCCCACACATATCACAACCCTCAAAGACCACACAGGAATCATAGTATCTTCCCCCTCAGACATCAATAAAACATTACGCAACTTCTACACCTCCCTGTACTCTCCTAGCACAATAGACCTCACACAAGCCAACCACTTTTAAGATACAGCCAAACTACCCCATATTTCTGAGAAACAATTACAATTGTGAAATGCTCCAATATCGGAAAAAGAGATTATGGATAACATAGCACAACTACCAGCTCACAAATCCCCGGCCCTGATGACTTATCGGGGAAGTTCTACAAACTCACCAGAGATTTTATACCCCAATCTTTACATGGGGTATTTAACGAAATTTGGAAGGGAGGGCCCTACCTACCATCAGGTAACCAGGCATATATAAAACTTATACCCAAGAAAGGCAAGGACCCAACTGAACCTGGTTCGTATCGACCCTTTCCTTACTCAATGTGGACTCCAAGCCTCTCTCCAAAATAATTTCACGTCGCTTAACAACCATTCTCCCAACCCTGATACACTCAGCCCAAGCAGGCTTTGTGAAAGGCTGTTCAGCTACTTCCAACATTAGAAAGGTCTTAGCGGTTTTGGAATACACCAAAGCCCACACATCACAAGACATTGCAAACGTAACTCTAGACGCCGAAAAGGCTTTTGATAATGGAAATTTCACCTGGCTCTCATTAGCCCTCAAAAAGTTTGGCTTCAAGGGCCCTTTCTCAAACTTTATCAAAAGTCTTTACTCATCTCCCACAGCAAGAGTTGTATCAGCAGGTCTTATTTTTGACCCCATCTCTTTACATAAAGGCACAAGCCAAGGATGCCCCCTATCACCCCTACTTTTTAATCTAGTTATGGAGCCCCTTTCCCGCTACTTAAACTCACACCTACCGTTAAATGGTGTACACCTAGGCAAGGAAGAAATTTGCGTAACCCTATTCACAGACGATAGTCTCATTTTCACAACCAATCCTCAAGAAGACATTCCCTTAATTCAGCACACTTTCAACTCATTCTGAATGTGTGCAGGTTTAAAAATAAGCTTTTCCAAAAGCAAAATTCTACCCCTTGGCATGCACGCCTCTAAACCTTGGATAATATCCTCGCCCTTCACCATAGCCTCACGCCACATCATGAAACATAGGAAAAGATCCCTCATCCCTTTACCAACTTAATTACCCTCTTATTTTCTCTAAGATAATACAGGAACTAGAGGATTGGATGGACCTTCCAGTGTCGCTCTTCAGGAGATGTCACCTTGTTAAAATGGCCAGTTTCTCGTGGCTCCTGTACTCTATGCAAACCATACCAATATTACTCAAACATAAGGATGTACAGGCCCTCAACAAAGCTATACCCTCCTTCATATGGCACGGCAAGAGGCCTCGTATCGCCTTAGCAAAACTCTATCTCCCGAAGAGCGAAGGGGGGGCTGGCTTACCTTGTATTAGGCTTTATAACCTATCTTGCCTGTTACGAGTGGGACTAGACTGGATAACCAAAGAGTCCAAATGCTCAAACTACAGCTTGGAGAGCAATATGGTACACCCTTATAACCTATCAACAATACTACATGGCAACTTACTGAAACTTCCCCCCAGAACTCAAACAAAATTCGCTGCTCCGAGATACCATAGTGGCCTGGAGGGAAATCAGGACACACTTGGGGATATCTCCGCGCATATCAGCCTATCTCCCTATCCTGGGAAATCCAATGCTAGCACCATCCACACATCACTAGGCATTCAGATTTTGGAAATTTAAGAACCTTACGGAAATAGCATCCCTCTACAACTTGGATACCGGAAAGATCAAACCCACGCCAACGATCATCTCAAACTTTAATCTGCCAGAACATCATTCTTTTCATATCAGCCAGATATCCAATTATGTCAACAAAACATGCCCTAAACCTCAAGCCAGGTTCAAGCGCACTTTTATCGACTCTCTCATTGAAACCGGTTCCTACTCCATCTCAAAAATCTACAACCTCCTCATTCCTTTCTTCACTCAGCCACTCGAACAGACAGCCGCTAAAGCATGGAGTAAAGATGTTCCCTTGGAGAACCTTGCACAAATCCTTCGCGAGGGCTACAGGAAAACACCAAAACTCACACTGAACAAAACATGGAGGGAAACCCAATTCAAACTAATACATAGAGCTTTCATACCACACTACATCCCAGAGGACAATCCGAGTCAGAGAATATGCCCTCTCTGCAAGATAACTAAACCAACGCTATGCCACAGGCTATGGTCATGCCCATATATAATGTTATTCTGTTTGGAAATACAGTCTTTCATAACGACAGTGACCCACACTTTCACTCCTCTCCATTCGGGTCTCATGCTATGCAGTGGCCGACCTAAAGACTTACCACCCAAACTTTTCTCTACACCTAAGCCACATTACTTCTCTCACTGGACCTACATCTGCCTACTTTCGGCCCAGAAAGTAATCACTAAACATTGGATCCGCACCTATCCACCTACTATCAGTTATTCCTACTAAAGGAACTAGAGATCCTGCTATTTAAGGACCTACTGGACACATGATTTCACAAAGAAAACTTCCACCTATGATGGAAAGACTTTATAAATGTTACCTTTCCTACCCAATCACATGCCGCACTTAGATTACCATATGTATATGACCTTTGGAGTGATGTGCAGAATACAGCAGCTATACCCAGCCCACCACAAACTCGCCCAATGGTGTCTACCCATCACGTTAGCCCGGACCAACACAGGATAGGAACATAGACAATTCAGACAACAGAACTCCTGCGCCCCCCCCCCCTCTCCCTCCCCCACAGGATAGGAACATAGACAATTCAGACAACAGAACTCCTGCGTCCCCCCCCACCCTCCACTGTTCATGCCTTGAACTTTTAGGTGACTGTTAAGATACTCACAATTGATCTTCATATGTCATATCTAGTTTGCTACCTTCAACTTGCCTCAGAGAAACCTTTCTTGGATGCAGGTCTGGTCCCCCACCCCATCTGGTACATCCCATTTGAGGGGGTTCGATATTCAGGTCTGTATTATCCATCCAATAAAAGGAAATTTGAACCCAAGGGTGCTTGTGTGCAGTGTTGCCCACTGTCAGTTTTTAACACCAAAGTAAAAAACAGCAATATTGTCTTTGTTGAAATTGGTAAAAAACAGGACCAGCCTGGGTTACTATAAAAAAGTAGAAAGTTTATTGAAGACTTACATATAAAACCATGGCAGGCTTGGGAAGGAGCCGGATGCTCGTTGCTATACAGGCTGGTTGACAGTCCTCCCTGGTGGAACCGGAGGTTTCCCTGGGCTATAGTGATGCGTGATCCGGAAGGAGATCGAGCCACAGTGTCCTCACAGAGCCACTGGAGATGGTGTGGGCTGTGCAATGGAGGTGACGTCTGCCTCACTAGTATGCAGAGACCAAGGCAGGGAGGGGCCGCAGCAAGAGCTCTCACCGGTACGTTCGCTCCTGGTGTCTGCAATGTAGGTACTGGACAGTGGTCCCGTCAGCGTGACGACATGTTTCACGACACCGCTTAATCATGTCACATGTAAGCGGTGTCACGAAACATGTCGTCACGCTGACGGGACCACTATCCAGTACCTGCATTGCAGACACCAGGAGCGAACGTACCGGTGAGAGCTCTTGCTGCGGCCCCTCCCTGTCTTGGTCTCTGCATACTAGTGAGGCAGACGTCACCTCCATTGCACAGCCCACACCATCTCCAGTGGCTCTGTGAGGACACTGTGGCTCGATCTCCTTCCGGATCACGCATCCTTTTATTTTTTGTACTCCCACCCCGGAGCTGAACCTAGGCTGCAAGGTACCTGCAGCAAGTCACTCAGTCCCCTGTGTGTCCACAATTCACAATATATGATCAGCGCCTAATCCTTTTTCATTATCCATCCAAGCATCTTTCTAAACAGGCCTTAGCAGGTTTCCCAATATTCTGTTTTACCTTCTTGTTTAATTAGACATAATGTACATTCCATACACCATATGTCTGTATTTCTGAACATGTCATACAGCTCTTTCTTTCTTCTCATGTATTACCATATTTCCTAAATAAAGAAAATATGTTATATAAAAAAAAAATTGCTTTATTCTATATCCATTAAAAAAGTTTATACAGCCACAAGTCACAGAAAAGCAAATTTCCATACACCACAAACTAAACAAATGTTTTCGCTCTGCACATGCCTAGTTCATCCTGCAGGCCCTACAATAGGGTGACCAGACTGAGGACACTGTCCCTGGACCAAGTCTGTCTCCGGATTCAGGGGCGGCGCCAGATAGGAGCTTGGGGGTGCTCAAGCACCCTCATAAATTCTTTAAGAACCCCCACACAGCACCACCAAAATTTACACACCAGTTCTTGTATGTAAAAAAAGTTGTGGCACTCCCTCAAAACATTAATTGCTGCATATCCTAGTATTGACAGTGAAAATACAACTTATATCACACTAAAAAACTTTTTTTAAACTTATATCAACACAATAAGGCTGCATTCACACAGGGGCGACCCGACTTCAGCTCGACTTTGCTAGGCGATTTCAGCCCGACTTTCAGCGCGACATCATGCCAGGCGACTTTGCCTGTGGTCAATTAGAGCAGGGAGGGAGGGGTTGCCCTGGATAAATTATTTTCTTTTAACTGTAAAGTCGCTTCCATTTAGACGGGGGATCCGACTTGGAGACGACTTCCATTCAATTCTATGGGCACAAGTTGGAAGTCACTTAAAAGTCGTGCAGGAACCTTTTCTGAAGTCGCTCCCACTTCAGTAATGTACATTAAGAAGGCTCCCATTCATTTCAATGGGATTTCAAATGTCAAGCAACTTGGGGCAACTTGAGGGGACTCAAGTCGGAGTGCAATTTAATCGATGCATCGATGCATCGCGATTCGACAGCCCGTGATGCGGCATCGATGCAGCGACCGTCAATAATCGATTCACACATGATGACATCATCCGCGCTTGCCGCGTCTCGCTGGAAACAGCCGAAAAGGAGCCGAGGGCGAGCCGCGCCTCTTCTGACGTCATCCACAGCAGCGGCGGCGTTGCGGCGTGGACTGGAGCCGAGCTGGATGCTGCAGGAGGGGAGACCGAGACACGTGCAGCCACAGTCCTCCTCACGCTGAGTGTCAGAGCAGGCCCGAACCAAGCCAGCGCTTGTCCTCCAGTTTGCTGCCTGAAGAAGACTGACCCAAGGGATCCAGGCCTGAGGCCTCAGGCTGCCAGCGTCGCAGGCCGCGCTTGTCCCTCCATCATCACCTCTGCCTCACCTCACAGGCTGCTGCATGGGACCACCACAGACCAGACCACCAGTGCACCATTCATCATCAGACAGGTACCTCTCATACAATCCTAATGAGTTAATTAATACTACTAAAAATACTAGTACACTTACTATATATTTAATGTAGGGCTGTGTCTCTGCCGCACCTCATACCTGTACCTCACCTAACATAATTAATAACTTAACTTGTGCTGCTCTATAATAAAAAAGTAGTCCACAGAGGTTTAAATAAATACCATGGCATTGGCAGTCCATATTATAATCCAAGTTAAAATAAACCAAACCCATCCCGATTCCGCCTACATCGAAGGTGACAGGCTGCCCTATTCCCCCAGTTCCCCTCATAGAGAGACTGAGCCATTACTGTTTGTTGCCTTCGTAAGAAAAGCAGCAGCCAAGTAGTGTTGTGTATTTTTTATTTAACTTGTATAGCAAACTTTGCTTTGCTTTTATGGTCACATGACATGAGTTGACAGTTGACACAGTGACTTAATTCATTTTTTTTTCTCTTTTTTTTTTATACTGACAGAGTCCGTAGTCTGTACACAATTGCATGGCAAGCTAAAGTAAAATGTCAGAAGGAGACCAAAAAGAACGAGAGATAAAAAATGCACCTAGCATTTTAAAAGCAAACATCTGGACACATTTTGGCTTTTATGAACAACCAGGGA
>BLSH010283928.1:387-13583 GCA_018402905.1 Glandirana rugosa
TTATGTCCTGTGAGGGGAGGTGGAAGGACGGGAGGGGGGTTATGGCCCGTGAAGGGAGGGGGAAGGACGGGAGGGGGGGGTATTGTCCGTGAAGGAAGGGGGAAGGACGGGAGAGGGGGGTTATGGCCCGTGAGAGGCGGGGGAAGGGAGGGCAGGAAGGGGGAGGGAAGTGCCCGGTATTGGGGGGAGGGCAGGAAGGTGGAGGGGAGTGTCCTGTATTGGGGGGAGGGCAGTGCCCGGTATTGGAGGGGGAGGGGAGTGCCCAGTATTGGAGGGTTTAATGCCGCTTTAAGGCAGGATTCTCCGGTAGGTTAGGAAATGAAAGCAAACCTGTAATTGGTTCCCGGGGACAATGCCGCTGCTGTTCTACAATTTTAGTCCCCGAGTTCCATGTAAATTTCTCTAAATATCAAAAAAAAAAGCTAAACGCAGTAGAAGCAAAAATCCCGCCACGCAGCGGCACCTCCATATTGCGCACTTTGCCGTGACATAAATACACGGTAATTGTTCTCCATGTTCGACTTCCAGGCGTGCCGTTATTTTCCTGCTGAACTGGGCAGCATTCCTATAGGGATGTGAGCGCCGCCCATGGAATTTATGAAGCTTTTTGCTCGCCGGCGTGCGGAGACGTTGCTGCATTAGAGGAGTGCGCGGCGCGGCTGATTGATGGCGTTCGGGGACCGCCGCTCACATTCATGATCAGAATAAAAATCCAGCAAATTAGAGGAAATCAAAACCGCCTGACAGAGACGCGCATTACCCGCCATACGCAGCCGCTGGTCTGGGGGGGTCGGCACACCCATTCCTCCTCATTTACCGAATTAAGAATAAAAATAAAGCGAACGCGTAACCGACCGGCGAGATTTATAGAAACGCAAAACCACGTCACAAACATTCATCTGCTCTGTAGATTTCATTGTCTTCCTGCAGCTTTGTAAAAAAAAAATTAAAAAATTGCAACAATCTGTCATTAACCACTTAAGGAATGGAAGGATTTACCCCCCCCCCCCTTCCTGACCAGGCCATTTTTTTGCGTTTCGGCGCTGCGTCGCTTTAACTGACAATTGCGCGGTCGTGCGACGTTGTACCAAACGAAATTGACGCCCCTTTTTTTTTGCTTTCTTTTGGTGGTATTTGATCCCCTCTGCGGTTTTTATGTTTTGCGCTATAAACAAAAAAAGAGCGACAATTTTGAGAAAAAAAAAAACAATATTTCTTACTTTTTTGCTGTAATAAATAACCGAAAAAATAAATAAAAAACCAAATTTATTCCTCAGTTTAGGCCGATATGTATTCTGCTACATGTTTTTGGTAAATAAAATCCCAATAAAGGGTATATTGATTGGTTTGCGCAAAAGTTATCGCGTCTACGAACCATGAGAATTGATTTATGGCGTTTTTATTATTTATTTATGATTTGTTTAAATATTATTTATTTATTATTTATTATGAAACAGACCTTTCTTTTGGTGGTATTTGATCACCTCTGCGGTTTTTATTTTTTGTGCTATAAACAAAAAAACATCTAAAAGTTTGAAAACCCCCCCAAAATTTCTTACTTTTTGCTGTAATAAATAACCAAAAAAATAAATAAAAAAACACATTTATTCCTCAGTTTAGGCCAAAATATATTCTTCTACATATTTTTGGTAAATAAAATCCCAATAAGTGTATATTGATTGGTTTGCCCAAAAGTTATCGCGTCTACGAACCATGAGAATTGATTTATGGTGTTTTTATTATTTGTTTATTATTTATTATAAATACTATTTATTTATTATTGATTGTAAACAGGCCTTTCTTTTGGTGGTATTTGATCACCTCTGCGGTTTTTATTTTTTGCGCTATAAACAAAAAAACATCAAAAATTTTGAAAGAAAAAAACAACATTTCTTACTTTTTGCTGTAATAAATAACCAAAAAAATAAATAAAAAAACAAATGCATTCCTCACTTTAGGCTGATATGTATTCTGAAACATGTTTTTTGCTAAATAAAATCCAAATAGGCGTATATAGATTGGTTTGCGCAAAAGTTATCGCGTCTACGAACCATGAGAATTGATTTATGGTGTTTTTATTATTTATTTATTATAAATATTATTTATTTATTATTGATTATAAACAGGCTTTTCCTTTGGTGGTATTTGATCACCTCTGCAGTTTTTATTTTTTGCACTATAAACAAAAAAAATCTAAAATTTTGAAAGAAAAAAACAATATTTCTTACTTTTTGCTGTAATAAATAACCAAAAAAAACAAAATAAAAAAAACAAATTTATTCCTCAGTTTAGGCCAAAATATATTCCTCTACATATTTTTGGTAAATAAAATCCCAATAAGCGTATATTGATTGGTTTGCGCAAAAGTTATTGCATCTACAAAGTTTGAGAATTGATTTATGGCGTTTTTATTTATTTATTATTTATTATAAATATTATTTATTTATTATTTATTATAAACTGACCTTTCTTTTGGTGGTATTTGATCACCTCTGCGGTTTTTATTTTTTGCGCTATAAACAAAAAAAGAGCGACAATTTTGAAAAAAAAAAAACAATATTTCTTACTTTTTTGCTGTAATAAATAACCCAAAAAAATAAAAAATAAAAAAACAAATTTATTCCTCAGTTTAGGCCGAAATATATTCTTCTACATATTTTTGGTAAATAAAATCCCAATAAGCGTATATTGATTGGTTTGCGCAAAAGTTATCGCGTCTACAAACGTTGAGAATTGATTTATGGCGTTTTTATTTATTTATTATTTATTATAAATATTATTTATTTATTATAAACAGACCTTTCATTTGGTGGTATTTGATCACCTCTGCGGGTTTTATTTTTTGCGCTAAAAAAAAAAAAGAGCGACAATTTTGAAAAAAAAAAAAAACAATATTTCTTACTTTTTTGTTGTAATAAATAACCAAAAAAAACAAAATAAAAAAACTAATTTATTCCTCAGTTTAGGCCAAAATATATTCTTCTACATATTTTTGGTAAATAAAATCCCAATAAGCGAATATTGATTGGTTTGCGCAAAAGTTATTGCATCTACAAACTATGAGAATTGATTTATGGCATTTTTATTATTTATTTATTTATATTTTTTTACTAGTAATCGGCGATCTGCGTTTTGTATTTTTTTGCGCTATAAGCAAAAAGAGAGCGACAATTTTGAAAAAAAAAAAAAAACAATATTTTTTACTTTCTGCTATAAAACATCCAATATAAAAAATGTAAAACATTTAGGCCTATATGTATTCTGCTAATGTTTTTGGTTAAAAAAAATCCCAATAGGCGTATATTGATTGGTTTGCGCAAAAGTTATCGCGTCTACAAACTATGGGATAGATTTATGGCATTTTTTTTTTTTTACTAGTAATGGCGGTGATCAGTTATTTTTATTGGGACTGCGACTTTGCGGCGGACAGATCGGACACCTAACTGACACTATTTTTGGGAACCAGTGACAATATTACAGCGATCAGTGCTAAAAATATGCACTGTCACTGTACTAATGACACTGGCAGAGAAGGGGTTAAACATCAGGGGGCGATCAAAGGGTTAACTGTGTTCCTAGCTGGTGCTTGCTAACTGTGGGGGAGGAGCTTTGACTGGATGAAGACAGAGATCAGTACAAGGGGGTTGATTTACTAAAACTGGGGAGTGCGATTTCTGGTGCAGCTCTGCATAGAAGCCAATCAGCTTTCAGTTTTGTCAAAGCTTCATTGAAGAAGCTGAAGTTAGAAGCTGATTGGCTGCCATGCACAGCTCCTCCAGTTTTAGTAAATTAACCCCTCGATCTCTATCTTCTTCTCTGTCAGAGCAGCGGTCTGCCTTGTTTATATAGGCGGATCGCCGTCCTTCCTCTCTGGGGAAGGATCGCCTGGTGGCTGGCAGACATGGGGTCTGCTGGACCCGCTGATTGGCATCCCTTGGTGGCCAATGAGCCCACAATTGCGCCTCCAGTGGCTCGTGCACGCCTCCCAGTGGCTATTGCATGAAATGACGTACAGGTACGTCGCTTCACACAACAGAGCCAACCTGTGGCAGTACATCGGCGGTAGGCGGTCAGCAAGTGGTTAATTCAGGGGTGTCAGACTGGCGGCCCTCCAGCTGTTGCGGAACTACAAGTCCCATCGTGCCTCTGCCTGTGGGAGTCATGCTTGTAACTGTCAGCCTTGCAATGCCTCATGGGACTTGTAGTTCCGAAACAGCTGGAGGGCCGCCAGTTTGACACCTGTGGGTTGATTGTTATAGAGTCTACAAATGATGGTAAATATAATGGACTTTTTTATTGTTTTTATACTAGGAATGGCGGAACTGTGATAGCGCGGCGGACAATCTGACACTAACTGACTAACTGCCACTGATATTACCGGTGACACTAACATCACTAATGATCAGCACTAATAATACTGCACTGACACTGCACAAATGGCACTGGCTTGGAAGGGGTTAAACACCTAGGGAGATGAAAGGGTTGACTGTGTGCCTAGCCGGGGTTTATGAGTGTTGTGCCCAGCATTCAGAGCTCTGCCCATGAATCACCGAGGCGATCAACCGGTCTCAGAGGTCAATCATTGGCCAGGACCTGCTGATTCGCTTGTGCTGTAACGAATCACAGCACAGCCGGGTGCACATGCCCCTTACCTGCTGATCCGGGGCAGGCCGGCCACTTTGCTGCCATATAAGTTCTGTGGTTGGCAAGCGGTTAAAGGGGATCACTCAATACAAATAGGTGGCATTTACCATATTTATTCATAAAGTATTCAGACCCCCCTTCTCTTTAGTCAATGTTGTTATGTTGTAGCCGGGTGCCACACTCCGGGGGGTGCATGGAGCCTGCAAAAAAAGCGCCCGAAGGACTCTCAGAAGGATTTCTGGTGTTCTGCACTGAGGAGAGGCTGCTGCCCAGATACTCTGCCATAAAGTCCACATGGGTGGAGGGCTGCAATGAAGGTTGTCCCAGGTTTGTCCCATCTCCTCACAGGGCTGTTCAAGGTGCCCATCAGGGCAGATATTGGGGCAGTGTACACGGTGCCCATCAGGGCAGATATCAGGGAAAGTGTATAGGATGTCCATCAGGGCAGAAATCAGAGCAGTGTACAGGGTGCCCATCAGGGCAGATATCGGCGTAGTGTACGGGGTGCCCATCAGGGCAGATATCGGCGTAGTGTACGGGGTGCCCATCAGGGCAGATATCAGGGCAGTGTACAGGGTGCCAATCAGGGCAGATATCGGGGCAGTGTACAGAGTGCTCATCAGGACAGATATCGGCCAGTGTACAGGGTGCCCATCAGGGCAGATATGGGGCAGTGTACAGAGTGCCCATCAGGGCAGATAGCGGGGCAGTGTACAGGGTGCTCATCAGGGCAGATATCAGGGAAAGTGTACAGGGAGCCCATCAGGGCAGATATCAGAGCAGTGTACCCATCAGAGCAGATATTGGGGCAGTGTACAGGGTGCCCATCAGGGCAGATATCGGCGCAGTGTACAGGGTGCCCATCAGGGCAGATAGCGGGGCAGTGTACAGGGTGCCCACCAGGGCGGGTTTCGGGGCAATGTACAGAGTGCCCATCAGAGCAGATATCAGGGAAAGTGTACACTGTGCCCATCAGGGCAGATATCAGGGAAAGTGTACATGGTGCCCATCAGGGCAGATATCAGGGAAAGTGTACACGGTGCCCATCAGGGCAGATATCAGGGAAAGTGTATAGGGTGCCCATCAGGGCAGAAATCAGAGCAGTGTACAGGGTGCCAATCAGGGCATAAATCAGAGCAGTGTACAGGATGCCAATCAGGGCAGATATCGGCGCAGTATACAGGGTGCCCATCAGGGCAGATAGCAGGGCTGTGTACAGGGTGCTCATCAGGGTGGATATTGGGGCAGTGTACAGGGTGCCCATCAGGCCAGGTATCAGGGCAGTGTACAGGGTACCCATCAGGGCAGATATTGGGGTAGTGTACAGGGTGCCCATCAGGGCAGATATCAGGGCAGTGTATGGGGTGCCCATCGGTGCAGATATCGGGCAGTGTACAGGGTGCCCATCAAGGCAGATATCGGGGCAGATATGAGGGCAGTGTACAGGGTGCCCATCAGGGCAGATATCAGGGAAAGTGTACAGGGAGCCCATCAGGGCAGATATCCGGGCAGTGCACAGGGTGCCCATCAGAACAAATATCAGGGAAAGTGTACAGGGAGCCCATCAGGGCAGATATCAGAGCAGTGTACCCATCAGAGCAGATATCGGGGCAGTGTACAGGGTGCCCATCAGGGCAGATATCAGGGCATCGTACATGGTGCCCATCAGGGCAGATATTGGGGCAGTGTACAGGGTGCCCATCAGGGCAGATATCAGGGCATCGTACATGGTGCCCATCAGGGCAGATATTGGGGCAGTGTACAGGGTGGCCATCAGGGCAGATAGCGGGGCAGTGTACAGGGTGCCCATCAGGGCGGATTTCGGGGCAATGTACAGGGTGCCCATCAGAGCGGATATCAGGGAAAGTGTACAGGGAGCCCATCAGGGCAGATATAAGGGAAAGTGTACACGGTGCCCATCAGGGCAGATATCAGGGAAAGTGTACACAGTGCCCATCAGGGCAGATATTAGGGAAAGTGTACACAGTGCCCATCAGGGCAGATATCAGGGAAAGTGTATAGGGTGTCCATCAGGGCAGAAATCAGAACAGTGTACAGGGTGTCCATCGGGGCAGAAATCAGAGCAGTGTACAGGGTGTCCATCAGTGCAGATATCGGCGCAATGTACAGGGTGCCCATCAGGGCAGATATCGGCGCAGTGTACAGGGTGCCCATCAGGGCAGATATCCGGGCAGTGCACAGGGTGCCCATCAGAACAAATATCAGGGAAAGTGTACAGGGAGCCCATCAGGGCAGATATCAGAGCAGTGTACCCATCAGAGCAGATATCGGGGCAGTGTACAGGGTGCCCATCAGGGCAGATATCAGGGCATCATACATGGTGCCCATCAGGGCAGATATTGGGGCAGTGTACAGGGTGCCCATCAGGGCAGATAGCGGGGCAGTGTACAGGGTGCCCATCAGGGCGGATTTCGGGGCAATGTACAGGATGCCCATCAGGGCAGATATCAGGGAAAGTGTACACGGTGCCCATCAGGGCAGATATCAGGGAAAGTGTATAGGGTGTCCATCAGGGCAGAAATCAGAACAGTGTACAGGGTGTCCATCGGGGCAGAAATCAGAGCAGTGTACAGGGTGCCCATCAGGGCAGATATTGGCGCAGTGTACAGGGTGCCCATCAGGGCAGATATCGGCGCAGTGTACAGGGTGCCCATCAGGGCAGATATCCGGGCAGTGCACAGGGTGCCCATCAGAACAAATATCAGGGAAAGTGTACAGGGAGCCCATCAGGGCAGATATCAGAGCAGTGTACCCATCAGAGCAGATATCGGGGCAGTGTACAGGGTGCCCATTAGGGCAGATATCAGGGCATCATACATGGTGCCCATCAGGGCAGATATTGGGGCAGTGTACAGGGTGCCCATCAGGGCAGATATCGGCGCAGTGTACTGGGTGCCCATCAGGGCAGATAGCGGGGCAGTGTACAGGGTGCCCATCAGGGCAGATTTCAGGGCAATGTACAGGGTGCCCATCAGAGCAGATATCAGGGAAAGTGTATAGGGTGTCCATCAGGGCAGAAATCAGAACAGTGTACAGGGTGTCCATCAGGGCAGAAATCAGAGCAGTGTACAGGGTGCCCATCAGGGCAGCTATCGGCGCAGTATACAGGGTGCCCATCAGGGCAGATATTGGGGCAGTGTACAGGGTGCCCATCTGGGCAGATATTGGCGCAGTGTACAGGGTGCCCATCAGGGCAGATAGCGGGGCAGTGTAAAGGGTGCCCATCAGGGCGGATATCGGGGCAATGTACAGGGTGCCCATCAGAGCAGATATCAGGGAAAGTGTACATGGAGCCCATCAGGGCAGATATCAGGGAAAGTGTAAACAGTGCCCATCGGGGCAGATATCAGGGAAAGTGTATAGGGTGTCCATCAGGGCAGAAATCAGAACAGTGTACAGGGTGTCCATCAGGGCAGAAATCAGAGCAGTGTACAGGGTGCCCATCAGGGCAGCTATCGGCGCAGTATACAGGGTGCCCATCAGGGCAGATATTGGGGCAGTGTACAGGGTGCCCATCTGGGCAGATATTGGCGCAGTGTACAGGGTGCCCATCAGGGCAGATAGCGGGGCAGTGTAAAGGGTGCCCATCAGGGCGGATATCGGGGCAATGTACAGGGTGCCCATCAGAGCAGATATCAGGGAAAGTGTACATGGAGCCCATCAGGGCAGATATCAGGGAAAGTGTAAACAGTGCCCATCGGGGCAGATATCAGGGAAAGTGTATAGGGTGTCCATCAGGGCAGAAATCAGAACAGTGTACAGGGTGTCCATCAGGGCAGAAATCAGAGCAGTGTACAGGGTGCCCATCAGGGCAGATATCGGTGCAGTGTACAGGGTGCCCATCAGGGCAGATAGCGGGGCAGTGTACAGGGTGCTCATCAGGGTGGATATCGGGGCAGTGTACAGGCTGCCCATCAGGGCAGGTATCAGGGTAGTGTACAGGGTACCCATCAGGGCAGATATTGGGGTAGTGTACAGGGTGCCCATCAGGGCAGATATCAGGGCAGTGTATGGGGTGCCCATCCGGGCAGATATCGGGCAGCGTACAAGGTGCCCATCAAGGCAGATATCAGGGCGGATATGAGGGCAGTGTACAGGGTGCCCATCAGGGCAGATATCAGGGAAAGTGTACAGGGAGCCCATCAGGGCAGAAATCAGAGCAGTGTACCCATCAGAGCAGATATCGGGGCAGTGTACAGGGTGCCCATCAGGGCAGATATCAGGGCATCGTACATGGTGCCCATCATGGGAGATATTGGGGCAGTGTACAGGGTGCCCATGAGGGCAGTAATCAGAGCAGTGTACAGGGTGCCCATAAGGGCAGATATCGGCGCAGTGTAAAGGGTGCCCATCGGGGCAGATAGCGGGGCAGTGTACAGGGTGCTCATCAGGGTGGATATTGGGGCAATGTATAGGGTGCCCATCAGGGCAGGTATCAGGGCAGTGTACAGGGTACCCATCAGGGCAGATATTGGGGTAGTGTACAGGGTGCCCATCAGGGCAGATATCAGGGCAGTGTATGGGGTGCCCATCAGGGCAGATATCAGATCAGTGTACAGGGTGCCCATCAGGGCAGATATCGCGCAGTGTACGGGGTGCCCATTAAGGCAGATATTGAGGCAGATATGAGGGCAGTGTACAGGGTGCCCATCAGGGCAGATATCAGAGAAGTGTACAGGGTGCCCATCAGGGCAGATATTGGGCAGTGTATGGGGTGCCCATCAGGGCAGATATCGGGGAGTCTACAGGGTGCCCATTAAGGCAGATATCGGGGCAGATATGAGGGCAGTGTACATGGTGCCCATCAGGGTAGATATCAAGGAAAGTGTACAGGGAGCCCATCAGGGCAGATATCCGGGCAGTGTACAGGGAGCCCATCAGGGTGGATATCAGAGCAGTGTACCCATCAGAGCAGATATCGGGGCAGTGTACAGGGTGCCCATCAGGGCAGACATCAGGGCATCGTACATCGTGCCCATCAGGGCAGATATTGGGGCAGTGTGCAGGGTGCCCATAAGGGCAGATATGAGGGCAGTGTACAGGGTGCCCATCAGGGCAAATATCAGGGAAAGTGTACAGGGAGCCCATCAGGGCAGATATTGGGGCAGTGTACAGAGTGCCCATGAGGGCAGATATGAGGGCAGTGTACATGGTGCCCATCAGAGCAGATATCAGGGAAAGTGTACAGGGAGCCCATAAGGGCGGATATCAGAGCAGTGTACCCATCAGAGCAGATATCGGGGCAGTGTACAGGGTGTCCATCAGGGCAGACATCAGGGCATCGTACATCGTGCCCATCAGGGCAGATATTGGGGCAGTGTACAGGGTGCCCATGAGGGCAGATATGAGGGCAGTGTACAGGGTGCCCATCAGGGCAAATATCAGGGAAGTGTACAGGGTGCCCTTCAGTGCAGATATTGGGCAGTGTATGGGATGCCCATCAGGGCAGATATTGGGCAGTGTACAGGGTGCCCATCAAGGCAGATATCGGAGCAGATATGAGGGCAGTGTACAGGGTGCCCATCAGGGCAGATATCCAGGCAGTGCACAGGGTGCCCATCAGAACAAATATCAGGGAAAGTGTACAGGCCAGGAGCCCATCAAGGCAGATATCAGGACAGTGTACAGGCGTGCCCATCAGGGCAGATATCAGGGGAAGTGTACAGGCGTGCCCATCAGGGCAGATATCAGGGGAAGTGTACAGGGTGCCAATCAGGGCAGATATCAGGACAGTGTACAGGGTGCCCATCAGGGCAGATATCAGGACAGTGTACAGGGTGCCCATCAGGGCAGATATTGGCGCAGTGTACAGGGTGCCCATCAGGGCAGATATTGGGGCAGTGTATAGGCTCCCTGGGTATTTATTGGTACAAAGGGGGTGTTGTAAAGGGAGCTGCCCCTATATTGTGGCACACGGTCTGGTTTGGGCTTTCAGCAGAGGCGTAATGTATGATGTCATACGGGAATGTCAAAGGAGGGTGCAGAGGGGCAGCTGCTGAAAACTCATTTACACAGAGTGCCACATCACAGACAGTTTGGACAGCTGGGTGCAAGTGAGTGAGTGGCAGGATGTCGGAGGAAGCAGATGTATGCATGGAGGGGGCAGGGGCAAGGTGAAGCATTACATAAGGGTGCAGGCCTGGCGTAACGCAGTCCATTAGGTAACCTTGTAAATGCCGCGCTCCATATCTCATATATATATACTGTATACACCACAAACTTACTGCACTACACTTGGCTTCCTCTGCATTAGCGCCCCCTTAGTTTATTTGTCAGTCTACTGCTAATTCAACATTTCTTGTTATAGAGCGCGGCTCTCCAAACTTTCTAAGGCTCCAGGTTATTGTTCTTCAGACTTCAGGGGGGTCAGACTGTAGCCAGTGAACGATGTCTCAGGCTTGGTGGTCGGTGGGAGTAAAAAAATTAAATAGCATCTGTGGTCAGTGGGAAGAGAAAGCATCATTGATATCAGTGGGGGGAATAGTGCCCCATCATTGGTATCAGTGGAAGGAATAGTGCTCCATCATTGGTGTCAGTGGGAGGAATAGTGTCCCATCATTGGTGTCAGTGGGAGGAATAGTGTCCCATCATTGGTATCAGTGGGAGGAATAGTGCCCCATCATTGGTGTCAGTGGGAGGAATAGTGTCCCATCATTGGTATCAGTGGGAGGAATAGTACTCCATCATTGGTGTCAGTGGGGGGAATAGTGCCTCATCATTGGTGTCAGTGGGGGGGAATAGTGCCCCCATCATTGGTATCAGTGGAAGGAATAGTACCCCATCATTGGGGTCAGTGGAAGGAATAGAGCCCCATCATTGGTATCAGTGGGAGGAATAGTGCCCCATCATTGGTTTCAGTGGGAGGAATAGTGTCCCATCATTGGTATCAGTGGAAGGAATAGTGCCCCATCATTGGCATCAGTGGGAGGAATAGTGCCCCATCATTGGTGTCAGTGGGGGGAATAGTGTCCCATCATTGGTGTCAGTGGGAAGAATAGTGTCCCATCATTGGTATCAGTGGAAGGAATAGTGCCCCATCATTGGCATCAGTGGAAGGAATAGTGTCCCATCATTGGTATCAGTGGGAGGAATAGTGCCCCATCATTGGCATCAGTGGGAGGAATAGTGCCCCATGATTGGTGTCAGTGGGGGGAATAGTGCCCCATCATTGGTGTCAGTGGGGGGAATAGTGTCCCATCATTGATATTAATGGGAGGAGCAGTACCCCAAGGGCTGGATGAAGGAAAGCAAAAGGCTGCATCTGGCCCTCTGGCCACAGTTTGGAGACCACTGTTGTTGGCTATTCATTCGATTTGATTGTCGCTGTATAATCACTCTTCTCTGCCAGTAGCTGGTTATATTTATATCTTTTTAGGCACGCTGTGCTCTGACCTTTCTCTCTTTGTTGAATTGCTAGACTTGAGTGACAAGAGATGAAAGGATCCCGAGTCTTCTGGACAGCTGGACATACTGTAGGTGGTAGGCAATGAAGACTGGGAGATGCATGGAGGACAGCCCATGGAATGGGGAAGAGAATCGAGCAGACGTTGGAGGGATGTGAGTGGCGTGTGGAAGGAAGCGGAGGCCATTCGAGGCTTCCAGGGGCAATACACACAAGGACACAATTAAAACCCTCCTGAAGCAAAGGCAATGCTCTGCAGATGGTTGCAGCTCCTAATAGTGATTTATGCCATCCTTAGGCTTTCCGGGTCGTTGGCATTTTTAGCCTTGATCCAAATGAGCCAACAACAGGAAAACATTTCTATAGCTTTAATAGTTGTCAGAAGATCAGCGGGCATCTGTGAATGGGCAAATGATCAGCTATGGGAGGGTGCATAGAGGTTATTGATTGGTGACAGTGGATCACCTGGCAAAGAAAGATTTTAGACTTGAGAACCGTTTTATAGCGATTGTTGGAAGAGTTATCTGGTTGGGGCATTGCAGCTTAAATGGAAAGGGGATCGGCTGAATGATCAGACAGGGAGTCACTAAATGGAATGGCAAAGAGCATGCATGGACTGCAAAACATTGGTGAAATCTGCACAAATATGGACTCTTAACAGCAATGTCTCTGTGATGCAATCATGGCAACAGGTGGTCGCATACCATAGTCTTTATAAGACTCTATAACTATAAAGTCTAGCTGAGAATAACGAATTCAGTAAGACAGCTCCGAACGCAAACAGATTACCCTCATAGACATGGGCGTCCGCAGGTAGGGGCAAGGGGGGGCAATTGCCCCCCCCTGGAATCAGGGATCAGATCAGGGGTTCCCCTCTAGGTCCTTATCCTCTTGAGCCATGTATGCAGTTTCTGACAGTCTCTTGGGCCATGTATGCAGTTTCTGACAGTCTCTTGGGCCATGTATGCAGTCTCTGACCGTTTCCTGTACCATGTCTGCAGTCTCTGACTGTCTCCTGTGCTATGTATGCAGTCTCTGACTGTCTCCTGTGCTATGTATGCAGTCTCTGACTGTCTCCTGTACTATGTCTGCAGTCTCTGACCATCTCCTGTACTATGTCTGCAGTCTC
>BLSH010283928.1:13593-32680 GCA_018402905.1 Glandirana rugosa
TTACTACCCCGTGATAAGGGGGGTGACTATGGTTACTACCCCGTGATAAGGAGGGTGACTGTATCATTGGTGTCAGTGGGGGGAATAGTGCCTCATCATTGGTGTCAGTGGGAGGAATAGTGCCCCATCATTGGTATCAGTGGGGGGAATAGTGCCCCATCATTGGTGTCAGTGGGGGGAATAGTGTCCCATCATTGATATTAATGGGAGGAGCAGTACCCCAAGGGCTGGATGAAGGAAAGCAAAAAGCTGCATCTGGCCCTCTGGCCACAGTTTGGAGACCACTGTTGTTGGCTATTCATTTGATTTGATTGTCGCTGTATAATCACTCTTCTCTGCCAGTAGCTGGTTATATTTATATCTTTTTAGGCACGCTGTGCTCTGACCTTTCTCTCTTTGTTGAATTGCTAGACTTGAGTGACAAGAGATGAAAGGATCCCGAGTCTTCTGGACAGCTGGACATACTGTAGGTGGTAGGCAATGAAGGCTGGGAGATGCATGGAGGACAGCCCATGGAATGGGGAAGAGAATAGAGCAGACGTTGGAGGGATGTGAGTGGCGTGTGGAAGGAAGCGGAGGCCATTCGAGGCTTCCAGGGGCAATACACACAAGGACACAATTAAAAACCCTCCTGAAGCAAAGGCAATGCTCTGCAGATGGTTGCAGCTCCTAATAGTGATTTATGCGATCCTTAGGCTTTCCGGGTCGTTGGCATTTTTAGCCTTGATCCAAATGAGCCAACAACAGGAAAACATTTCTATAGCTTTAATAGTTGTCAGAAGATCAGCGGGCATCTGTGAATGGGCAAATGATCAGCTATGGGAGGGTGCATAGAGGTTATTTGATTGGTGACAGTGGATCACCTGGCAAAGAAAGATATTAGACTTGAGAACCATTTTTATAGCGATTGTTGGAAGAGTTATCTGGTCGGGGCATTGCAGCTTAAATGGAAAGGGGATCGGCTGAATGATCAGACAGGGAGTCACTAAATGGAATGGCAAAGAGCATCCATAGACTGCAAAACATTGGTGAAATCTGCACAAATATGGACTCTTAACAGCAATGTCTCTGTGATGCAATCATGGCAACAGGTGGTCGCATACCATAGTCTTTATAAGACTCTATAACTATAAAGTCTAGCTGAGAATAACGAATTCAGTAAGACAGCTCCGAACGCAAACAGATTACCCTCATAGACATGGGCGTCCGCAGGTAGGGGCAAGGGGGGGCAATTGCCCCCCCCTGGAATCAGGGATCAGATCAGGGGTTCCCCACTAGGTCCTTATCCTCTTGAGCCATGTATGCAGTTTCTGACAGTCTCTTGGGCCATGTATGCAGTCTCTGACCATTTCCTGTACCATGTCTGCAGTCTCTGACTGTCTCCTGTGCTATGTATGCAGTCTCTGACTGTCTCCTGTGCTATGTATGCAGTCTCTGACTGTCTCCTGTACTATGTCTGCAGTCTCTGACCATCTCCTGTACTATGTCTGCAGTCTCTGACTGTCTCCTGTGCGATGTATGCAGTCTCTGACTGTCTCCTGTTCCATGACCGCAGTCTCTGACTGTCTCCTGTATCACATCTGCAGTCTCTGACCATCTCCTGTATCACGTCTGCAGTCTCTGACCATCTCCTGGATCGTGTTTGCAGTCTCTGACCATCTCCTGTATAACCTCTGCCGTCTCTGACCATCTCCTGGATCGTGACTGCAGTCTCTGACCATCTCCTGTATCACGTCTGCAGTCTCTGACCATCTCCTGGATCATGTCTGCAGTCTCTGACCGTGATAATGTAATTATGACATTGTCAAAAAGGGGCAGAGCCTGGATGACCTTGAAATTATGCCCCCCCCCTGGAAAAAGTTCTGCGGACGCCCATGCTCATAGACAGTGCCCCTCTCAGTGAAGTCCAGGGAAGCTCTGGTAATACAGGTGAACGGGTGGAGGGATCCAAGGCCTGAGGGCACAGTGGGCCACCCCACTGGCACTAAGGTACTCGGGTACCACAGATGAGTGGCTGGAGGAAACCCAGGGCCATGGACACAGGGCCACCTTATTGGAACTGGAGAAATCTGGTAGCATTTCGGGAGCTGCCCAGCCTGCATGGCTGCCTGACAGCATTTCTAACAACCGAGGGCCACCCACCTGGAGCAGATCAGTTGCCTCACCACCATGTGTGGCCTCTCTGAGCTGCTAGTGCTTTCAGGAATCCAGAGAGTTTGGGGAAATGGAGTTTAGGGAGCCTGTGCCTGGTGGGTGAACTGGCACTCTGCTACAGGACATATCCCCCCAGTTGGTGGTACCTATAATGGTACCAGGCTCAGAATCTGCCCTGGTAAGAAAAATGAAAGAAAGGTGCAATAATTATTCGTAGGGAACCTGCGGCTCTCCAGCTGTTGTAGAACTACAGGTATTGCAAGGCTGATGGATACAATTACTTCCAGAAGCATGATGGGAAATGTAGTTCTACAACAGCTGAAGACTCGCAGGTTCCGTACCCCTGTGCTATAGCTTTCAATGCACCATTTTTCTGCATACAATCTTGTCCAAGCTCACCGGTGCATCAAAAGCATGGGTTGCCGTATTGCTTATGTCTATAACCTTTTGCAGGGGAATAACTTCTCTTATTATTTTAATGGGATCAGGCTTCAATATATTAAATGTCTCTAAACCGAAAACCTTTGATCAACTCATGTAAGGGTTTTGGATTCACCACCAGTTTCCACCAAGCTGGCCAAGGGCTCCCTCCCTCTTCTTTTTGGGATAGGGCATGGACACCTCTGTAAAAGGGAGAAACTCCACCATATTGTGACCCACATGCTTCAGGCTGGAAGCCCACCTTCACTGTAATACCCACGTTTCCTTGTCCTGAGGCCCACCTTCACTGTAATACCCACGTTTCCTTGTCCTGAGGCCCACCTTCACTGTAATACCCACGTTTCCTTGTCCTGAGGCCCACCTTCACTGTACTACACACGTTTCCTTGTCCTGAGGCCCACCTTCTCTGTAATACACACGTTTCCTTGTCCTGAGGCCCACCTTCACTGTAATACACCCGTTCTCTTGTCCTGAGGCCCACCTTCACTGTAATACCCACGTTTCCTTGTCCTGAGGCCCACCTTCACTGTAATACCCACGTTTCCTTGTCCTGAGGCCCACCTTCACTGTAATACACACGTTTCCTTGTCCTGAGGCCCACCTTCACTGTAATACACCCGTTCTCTTGTCCTGAGGCCCACCTTCACTGTAATACCCACGTTTCCTTGTCCTGAGGCCCACCTTCACTGTAATACACACGTTTCCTTGTCCTGAGGCCCACCTTCACTGTAATACCCACGTTTCCTTGTCCTGAGGCCCACCTTCACTGTAATACCCACGTTTCCTTGTCCTGAGGCCCACCTTCACTGTAATACCCATGTTTCCTTGTCCTGAGGCCCACCTTCACTGTACTACACACGTTTTCTGGTCCTGAGGCCCACCTTCACTGTAATACCCACGTTTTCTTGTCCTGAGGCCCACCTTCACTGTAATACACACGTTTCCTTGTCCTGAGGCCCACCTTCACTGTAATACCCACGTTTTCTTGTCCTGAAGCCCACCTTCACTGTAATACCCACGTTTTCTTGTCCTGAAGCCCACCTTCACTGTAATACCCACGTTTTCTTGTCCTGAGGCCCACCTCCACTGTAATACCCACGTTTTCTTGTCCTGAGGCCCACCTCCACAATGAAAGGAATATCCAAACTGGTTGCTTTTTCAACGGTTTACTGTTCCAAGAAGGCCATCGACAAATCAGCACAAGAGCTTCTCAACTTCACATTTTCCACACGCGGGTGCAGAACACATCAGTGCCACCAACTCAAATTCTTAAAGTCCAGCCATCTTTCCATATGCTCTTACATAGGTCCTCCTACAGTGGGTCCTCATATGGAGTCTCTCTAGGCCTGGAAAGCCTTCTGCTCTCCAGGCTACAAACTTGCATGGTGGAAGTCAGGGGTAGCCAATTCCCATCCTCCTTCTGCCCAGGGCCCCACCCACACCATATTATAAAAGGGGCCTAAACCCCTCCCACACTCATCCCCAGGGGAGGGGTCCCCCTAGAAGGGGTGCTAACACCTGCTTACACTCGTGTAAAGGTAAATATATCAAACAACCACTTACCAGGCAAGACACAGTGTTTTTCGATGTAAGAGGAAGCAGAAGCATGGTGGAGAGCTGTGCATGAGCTTTGGAATAGAGAGGCAAGCAATGACCAAATGGAGAGCTATGTGTGAGCAGTGGGGAAGAGTGGAGAGGTAAGTTCAGGAGATGTGAGTTATGGAATCGAGAAGGGAGCAGAAAGCTCAGCATGAATGTCCCAACAGGGAAAGAGCAGAAGAAAGATGGAAAGCCAAGCATGGCGGAAGAACAGTGAACAGTAAAATCATATCCAGAACCACGGCACCACTCCAAACCTCCACCTACTGACATTTATGGACCATTCAGGCACCTTACAGCTCACCTCTTCTCCAACATAAAAATATCTAAAGATGAGAGTCATACTTTGGTATAAACTCAACTTGATGCTTTATTTCACAGTTCATAAAAAAAGGTTGCATACATATTGTTTCCACCCAGAGAACCACATTCTCTATACGCGTTTCACCCTCAAGTGGCTTACCCACAAGGACAGAGTAGGTGCCTACTCTATCCTTGTGAGTAATCCTGTTGTTTCATGTACAGTATGCAGCTTTTTTATGGACTATTACATAACGCATCAATATGAGTTTGTAACGGAGTGCGACTCATCTTTTAAGATTTCTATGGTGGGAGCAAAGGCAGAGGTGGCTATGATTGGTAAGATAGGATGAGAAGGAAAGCAGAAACAAACTGAACTGATGAGTTGAGCTCTGGAGTAGGGTGGGTGTGAAGAGCCCCAGGTCTACAGCAGCCTTTCTCAACTTTTTCAACGCAGAGGAACTCTTAAAATAACTTTCTGGTCTCAGGGAACCCCTGCTAAAAGAGACTATATCTACAACTCATGGTCAGCGGGAAGAATGTTCCTTACACTTGTGGTCATTGGGAAGAATTCCTCCCTTACAGATAGTTAAAAAGATGAGAGGCAGAAATTTGTTGCTCATGGAAACCCTTGCAACCTCTGGAGGAACCTTAGGATTCCGAGGAACCCTTGTTCAGAAACCCTGTTCTACAGTCTCTTTGCATAATAAAACAGATCACTATGATGTAGTAACAGTAAATACAGTCATTTAGTCTATCCAAGACTTATCTTAGACTATCTACAATACGTTTATCTGAGAAGTAGAAATTGCTCATTGCTCAAGATTGCTCCTTACATCTGTGATCATTGAGAAAATTGTTCATTGCTCAAGGAACCCCTAGCAACCTTTGGAGGAACTCTTGGGCTCCATGGAACCCTTCTTGAGAAACCTTGCTCTACTGCCTCTTTTGCATAACCAAACAGATCAGAATGATGACTTAACAGGAGATACTGCACATCAAGGCTCTTGCAAGATTTGTGATCAGAGACAAGAAAACTAAAAACAAGAAAAGACCAATGGTGTCAGTGGGAATGTATCTGAGAGGCAGAAATTGCTCATTGTCCAAGAATGCTCCTTACACTTGTGGTCATTGGGAAGAATTACCCCCTTACAGATAGCTAAGAAGATCATTGGTGTCAGTGGGAATTTATCTGAGGGGCAGAAATTGCTCATTGCTCAAGGAACTCCTAGTAGCCTCTGGAGGAACCCTAGGATTCCATGGAACCCTGGCTGAGAAACTCTGCTCTACAGTCTCTTTGCACAACCAAACTGATCAGTAAGATGAAGTAACAGGAGGTACATTATTTAAAGCTCTTGCCAGATTTGTGACCAGAGACAAGAAAATTAAAAACAAGAAAACATCAATGGTGTCGGTAGGTATTTATCTAAGAGGCAGAAATCGCTCATTGCTCAAGAATGCTCCTTAAGCTTGTGGCCATTGTGAAGAATTACTCCCTTAGAGATAGCTTTGCATGTATCTTGTATTGTGGTGTCAATTGGAATGTATCTGAGAGGAAGACATTGCTCATTGTCAAGGAACCCCTAGCAACCTCTGGTGGAACCCTGGTTTAGAAACCCTGATCTACTGTCTTTTTGCCTAACCAAATAGCTCATTATGATGAAGTTACAGGAGGTACAGTAATTCAGGCTCTAGATAGACTAGTGATCAGAGACAAGAAAATGAAAAACAAGATAGCATCAATGGTGTCAGTGGGAACCATTTTGAGACTAAGAAATTTCTCATTGCTCAAGGAACTGCTAGCAACCTCTGGAGGGACCCTTGGGTTTAATGGAACCCTTGTTGAGAAACCCTGCATTAGTGTGATGGTCAGCGGGAACAATGCTCCTTACACTTGTGGTCATTGTGAAGAATTACCCCCTTATATATCGCAAAAAAGATCAGTAGTGTGAGTGGGAACCTATCTGAGAGGCAGAAATTGCTCATTGCTCAAGGAACCCCTAGCAACCTCTGGAGGAACCATAGGCTTCCATGGAGCCCTGGTTTAGAAACCCTGATCTACTGTCCCTTTACA
Organism: Glandirana rugosa; assembly: GCA_018402905.1. NCBI lineage: Eukaryota > Metazoa > Chordata > Amphibia > Anura > Ranidae > Glandirana > Glandirana rugosa. The sequence goes on from BLSH010283928.1 coordinate 20,162, forward strand.
TAACCAAATCAGTATGATGAAGTAACAGGAGATACAGTAATTTCGGCTCTTGCAAGATTTGTGACCAGAGACAAGAAAATTTAAAAAAAGAAAGCATCAATGGTGTCAGTGGGAACTTTTTTGAGAGATATAAATTACTCATTGCTTAAGGAACCCATAGCAACCTCTGGAGGAACCCCTGGGTTTAATGGAACCCTTGTTGAGAAACCCTGCATTAGTGTGATGGTCAGCAGGAACAATGCTCCTTACAATTGTGGTCATCTGAAAGAATTATCCCCCACAGATAGCCAAATTGATCAATGGTGTCAGTGGGAATTTATCTGGGAGGCAAAATTGCTCATTGTTCAAGGAACGCCTAGCAACCTCTGGAGGAACCCTAGGCTTCCATGGAACCCTGGCTGAGAAATCCTGATCTACTGTCCCTTTGCACAACCAAACAGATCAGAATGATGAAGTAACAGGAGATACAGTAATTTCGGCTCTTGCAAGATTTGTGACCAGAGAAAAGAAAAGAAAAAACAAGAAAAGATGAATGGTGTCAGTGGGAACTTATCTGAGAGGCAGAAATTGCACATTGTTCAAGAACGACCCTTACACTTACATACTGCTCAACCCTTGTTGAGAAACCCTGCATTAGTGTGATGGTCAGTGGTAAGAATTACCCCCTTGCAAGATAACTAAAAAGATGAATGGTGTCAGTGGGAATTTATCCGAGAGTCATTCATTGCTCATTGCTCAAGGAACCCCTAACGACCTCTGGAGGAACCCTTGGGTTCCATGGAACCCTGGCTGAGAAATCCTGTACTACAGTCCTTTTGCACAACCAAACAGATCAGAATGATGAAGTGACAGGAGATACAGAATTTTGGCTCCTGCAAGATTTGTGACCAGAGAAAAGAAAATTAAAAAGAAGAAAGCATCAATGGTGTCAGTGGGAGGAAGAAATTGCTCATTGCTCAAGGAACCCTTAGCAACCTCTGGAACCCTAGGCTTCCATGGAACCCTGGTTGAGAAACCCTGCTCTACAGTCCCTTTGCACAACCAAACAGATAAGTATAATGAAGTAACAGGAGATACATTATTTAAGGTTTTTGAATGATTTGTGATCAGAAACAGGAAAATTAAAAGCAAGAAAAGATCAATGGTGTCAGTGGGAACTTATCTGAGACTCATTCATTGCTCATTGCTCAAGGAACCCCTAACGACCTCTGGAGGAACCCTTGTCTTCCATGGAACCCTGGCTGAGAAACCTTGCTCTACAGTCCCTTTGCACAACCAAACAGATCAGAATGATGAAGTAATAGGAGATACAGTAATTTTGGCTCTTGCAAGATTTGTGAAGAGAGACAAGAAAATTAAAAAGAAGAAAGCATCAATGGTGTCAGTGGGAGGAAGAAATTACTCATTGCTCAAGGAACCCTTAGCAACCTCTGGAGGAACCCTTGACTTCCATGGAACCCTGGTTGAGAAACCCTGCTCTACAGTCCCTTTGCACAACCAAACAGTTAAGTATTATGACGTAACAGGAGATACATTATTTAAGGTTTTTGAATGATTTGTGATCAGAAACAGGAAAACTAAAAACAAGAAAAGATCAATGGTGTCAGTGGGAATTTATCTGAAACTCATTCATTGCTCAAGGAACCCCTAACGACCTCTGGAGGAACCCTTGGGTTCCATGGAACCCTGGCTGAGATTTCCTGCTCTACAGTCCCTTTGCACAACTTATCTGAGAGTCATTCATTGCTCAAGGAACCCCTAACGACCTTTGGAGGAACCCTTGACTTCCATGGAACCCTGGTTGAGAAACCTTGCTCTACAGTCCCTTTGCACAACCAAACAGATCAGAATGATGAAGTAACAGGAGATACAGTAATTTCGGCTCTTGCAAGATTTGTGACCAGAGAAAAGAAAATTAAAAACATACATTTCAGCGTTTAAGACACATTCTACTGATAAATCACATTAATTACTACCAACCAGCCAACTCTACGTATTTGTTAGCAAATTAAGATATTAGTCCAGAAATACGGTATCAGGTAGCTGAGTATAAAAAAAAAAAAAAATTATTATTGGTCTAATTGCATTAAAAGCATAAAAGTGGCTGGCGGAGGGAGCGCTACGGAGGGGGGGATATGGGGAGAACGAGTTCTGCTTTTCATCTCATAATCACCCCATTAAGGACACAATTTCTCATGTCCAGCCGTAATTCCCTAAACTGAAACAGGCCAAGTCGCTCTCTGTTCTCAGGCGTTGGATCTGAGCCGGCAGTTCGGCAACTGCGACCGCTCCTTCCAATTCCCCCCGACCGCTCCTTCCAATTCCCCCCCCCCCCCCACCTTTCCCGGTTGCACCGCCGCCCCCTTCATTTTTCACCCCCTTCTTCTCCCCTCACTCTCTATTTGTTCCAATGAAGTGGCCTTTTATCTATTCTGTAGGTACAAATGAAGCTGTCAGACTTGATCAAGCATATGATATGACAGCCTGTGGAAGTCAGTACCCCTTGAACAGAAAAGCCTTGTCTGTCACAGCTGCCTGAAACAAACTATAATACATAGATTGATGACTGTGAAAAGCAGGACCGCTCTATTTTCGGTGAAAACACTTCTTGAAAGATCTTGAAAGGAGCTGGCAGGTCTGCAGCCCCAATGATTAATGAGCATTGGCTGCACAAGATAGATCTCTCCCACTGCCAGGCTCGCTACGGCAGGCCAAAACATGTTATATCCCTCTTTAGCTTTCCTTGTTGTTCCGGAAATGACATTAAACGACAGGCCGCATATGGAAAAAGTTAAATATAAATTACCGCTGAAAGAGACGTAGTTTGGTTTAGTTTAGTCGAAAATGTTTATGAGTTCAGAAACACGGCACTGCATATGTATTTAAAATGATAAATGAGTTTCAATAACTGAAGAATTTCTGCTTGCGGGCAGGTTTTTGAAACCTACACAGTTTTGGCAGTGTTTATCTTTCGCTGACTGCAGAATAACAGCGGGGCCTAGAACTTCATAAATCTACCAGACTCAAATCAGTCATTGGGAATTTTTTATTCCCCCCTCCACGGTTTGTTTTTCCAAGGACAGAATAATTCTGCGGATGGGAACTGTATTCCGAGCTCCGGAGCAAGAACAGGCCTTCGATTTAAACGCAGGCCTTCGATTTAATACGAACTTTGATTAAATGCAGGCCTTCAGGTTTAATAGAGGTCCTTGATTTAGGAGAAACTCTCAATAGAAACAGGCCTTCGACGTCTGCTTTGGCTGGGTACGGGCTCGGGGGGGTTTAATACCTCCTTTGATTTAATAGAGGCCCTTCGGTTTAATACCGGGACATAATTCAATGCATACGTCATGTAGAGGCCGGGATCTACTTGGGCGCAAATTAGACAAATTTTTAATCGTCTGGATGGCGTGTCATTGATGCAAGTAGAATAGGGTGACCAGATGTCCCTGGTTTCTGGGGACAGTCCCCAGACTGAGGACTCTGTCCCCAGACCAAGTCTGTCCCCGGTTTTGTCCCCGGATTGAATTTGAATAGGGGCCCAGGCGTGTCATTGATGCAAGTAGAATAGGGTAACCGGATGTCCCTGGTTTCCGGGGACAGTCCCCAGACTGAGGACACTGTCCCCAGACCAAGTCTGTCCCCGGTTTTGTCCCCGGATTGAATTTGAATAGGGGCCCAGGCGTGTCATTGATGCAAGTAGAATAGGGTAACCGGATGTCCCTGGTTTCCGGGGACAGTCCCCAGACTGAGGACACTGTCCCCAGACCAAGTCTGTCCCCGGTTTTGTCCCCGGATTGAATTTGAATAGGGGCCCAGGCGTGTCATTGATGCAAGTAGAATAGGGTGACCGGATGTCCCTGGTTTCCGGGGACAGTCCCCAGACTGAGGACTCTGTCCCCAGACCAAGCCTGTCCCCGGACCAAGTCTGTCCCCGGATTGAATTTGAATAGGGGCCCAGGCAATTTCAAAGACAGGCCTTCGATTTAAACGCAGGCCTTTGATTTAATACGAACTTTGATTAAATGCAGGCCTTCAAGTTTAATAGAGGTCCTTGATTTAGGAGAAACTCTCAATAGAAACAGGCCTTCATTGTCTGCTTTGGCTGGGTACGGGCTCAGGGGGGTTTAATACCTCCTTTGATTTAATAGCGGCCCTCTGGTTTAATACCGGGACATAATTCAATGCATACGTCACGTAGAGGCCGGGATCTACTTGGGCGCAAATTAGACTTCGATTTTTAATCGTCTGGATGGCGTGTCATTGATGCAAGTAGAATAGGGTAACCGGATGTCCCTGGTTTCCGGGGACAGTCCCCAGACTGAGGACACTGTCCCCAGACCAAGTCTGTCCCCGGTTTTGTCCCCAGATTGAATTTGAATAGGGGCCCAGGCGTGTCATTGATGCAAGTAGAATAGGGTAACCGGATGTCCCTAGTTTCTGGGGACAGTCCCCAGACTGAGGACTCTGTCCCCGGACCAAGTCTGTCCCCGGTTTTGTCCCCGAATTGAATTTGAATAGGGGCCCAGGCGTGTCATTGATGCAAGTAGAATAGGGTAACCGGATGTCCCTGGTTTCCGGGGACAATCCCCAGACTGAGGACTCTGTCCCCGGACCAAGTCTGTCCCCGGATTGGATTTGAATAAGGGCCCAGGCAATTTCAAAGACAGTCAGTGCAGAATTAAAAAAATAAAAATAATCTGAATTAAACTCTGACTCCGTCGCTCCTACTGGCTTGGGGGGGGGGGTAATTTCTCCATTATCTGTGCCCCTTTTTGAAACCTACACAGTTTTGGCAGTGTTTATCTTTCACTGACTTCATAAATCTACCAGACTCAAATCAGTCATTGGGAATTTTTTATTCCCTCTCCACGGTTTGTTTTTCCAAGGTCAGAATAATTCTGCGGATGGGAACTGTATTCCGAGCTCCGGAGCAAGAACAGGCCTTCGATTTAAACGCAGGCCTTCGATTTAATACGAACTTTGATTAAATGCAGGCCTTCAGGTTTAATACCTCCTTTGTCTTGATTTAGGACAAACTCTCAATAGAAACAGGCCTTCGACGTCTGCTTTGGCTGGGTACGGGCTCTGGGGTTTTTTTTTAATACCTCCTTTGATTTAATAGCGGCCCTTCGTTTTAATACCGGGACAAAGTTCAATACATACGTCACGTAGAGGCCGGGATTGTCATGAAACCATAGTAAACATTTTGTCATGTAACCAGCAAACACATGTCTTATCTGTTGCCTACCTTTGCTGCATGTGTCCAGTTAGAGAGTGGGCCTCCCTCACCTGTGTGCTTTAGTAGGCCCTCCTCAGCTGAGCTCCACCCCAGGCCTTAATTGGTAACAGGATATGATACCTGGCAGTGTAAGGCCTCATGGCTGATCAACGTTTGTCCATGTTTGGTTTGTGTGTGTTAGTCTCCTTCGGTTGCTTTGAGTCTTATCCGTGTTCTGATCCTTGGCTTGTCTGACTATCCCTTCCTGCCTGATACCTCGATCTTAGGGTTGTCTTCGGTTTCTCCTGTCTTCTGGCTGTCCTGACCCTTCGCTATTCTTCTGACTATTCTTACTGTTCCTGTGCTGTTGCTTCCCCTCTACCACCTGGGGCCAGCCAGAGTGTGAGCTAGTGGACCCTGGGGGCCACGACCTGGATCCAGTTGCAGCCAAATCCATCCTCACCACTAGAGGCTCTGGTGAACACCCACTGGCTCTTATATTCTGCGCCCTGGGGAAACCAATGCACTAGTTCCCTGAGTTTCAGTGTCCATGCTCTAGGGGGCCCTCTCCCCGTATCAGCCGGTATTACTTAGCAGCAGTCAGCCATAGGTCTACAACCTTGCAACCTTAGCGTGTGCTTCGCACTTCAGTGGTGCGATTCACACTCCTGTGCAGCGCATCCGTCACCTGACTTCAGGTGCCATGACTGGGATCTACTTGGGTGCAAATTAGACAAATTGTTAATAGTCTAGATGGCGTGCCATTGATGCAAGTAGAATAGGGTGACTGGATGTCCCCGTTTTCCGGGGACAGTGCCTGGACTGAGGACACTGTCCCCAGACTAAGTCTGTCCCCGGTCTTGTCCCCGGATTGGATTTGAATAGGGGTCGGCAATTTTAAAGACAGTCAGTGCACAATTAGAAAATAAAAATATGAATTACAAACCCTCGCTCCGCCGCTCCTACTGGTTTGGGGGGGGGTGTAAGTTTTCCATTATCTGTGCCCCTTTTTGAAACCTACACAGTTTTGGCCGTGTTTATTATTCATTGACTGCAGAATAACAGCGGGGCCTAGAACTTCATAAATCTACCAGACTCAAATCAGTCATTGGGAATTTTTTATTCCCCCTCCACCGTTTGTTTTTCCAAGGACAGAATAATTCTGCGGATGGGAACTGGTATTCCGAGCTCCGGAGCAAGAACAGGCCTTCGATTTAAACACAGGCCTTCGATTTAATACGAACTTTGATTAAATGCAGGCCTTCAAGTTTAATAGAGGCCCTTGATACCGGGACATAATTCAATACATACGTCACGTAGAGGCCGGAATCTACTTGGGCGCGCAAATTAGACAAATTTTGAATCGTCTAGATGGTGAGTAAAGCCCGTAGCAAAAAAAAATAGGCGCAGGGCTGCATGATAGGGGGAGCAGTGTAACGCACACCAAGGGGTTAAAAAGCTATGGTTAGGTAGGAGGTGGGGAGGGGCGTCCCTCCTCATTGGTGGGGAAAGTCAGAAGGTTGGGGCTGTGAGCGGATGTGCAGAGACACGAGGCATTCGGTGCTGAAGCACAAGAAGAGAAGAATCGGTTTCCCGCCCTAAAAGCTGTTGCGTTGCGATATTGTTCTGAATGGGTATGGCGGTTGAGTCTGTGGAGGCATTGCCAATTGGAGAGGAAGGTTTTATCCCCGAGCCGGTGTTACGCGGCTGGGGATAGTCAAGTGGGGGGTTGTTCCCGAGCCGGCGTTGCGCGGCTGGGGATAGTCAAGGGGGGGGTTGTTCCAGAGCCGGTGTTACGCGGCTGGGGATAGTTAAGTGGGGGGTTGTTTCTGAGCCGGCGTTACGCCGCTGGGCATAGTCAAGTGGGGGGTTGTTCCCGAGGCGGCGTTACGCGGCTGGGCATAGTCAAGTGGGGGGTTGTTCTCGAGCCGGCGTTACGCGGCTGGGCATAGTCAAGTGGGGGGTTGTTTCTGAGCCGGCGTTATGCGGCTGGGCATAGTCAAGTGGAGGGTTGTTTCCGAGCAGGCGTTATGCGGCTGGGCATAGTCAAGTGGGGGGTTGTTCCCAAGCCGGCGTTACGCGGCTGGGCATAGTCAAGTGGGGGGTTGTTCCCAAGCCGGCGTTACGCGGCTGGGCATAGTCAACCTCAACTTATTCACGTCTCATGAAGATGAAGGGAGGGGCCCTAGGGCAGCATGGTTGTTGCTGAAGGCCAATCATGGACCTGCCTGCAAGTGGGAAGACTGAAACTCTTACTGTGATTGGTCAGAATGGCACACTTAACAAAATAATTGGGATGCTAGTTTTGTCAAGTAGCGTTAGCTGTGGAACTACGAAGGCACGATCAAATGGGGGGTCAATCAGCTAACTGGCCACAGCTTGAGGAACCCCTAGCAGCCTTTGGAGGAACCCTGGTTGAGAATGACTGCTGCAAGGATTAAAGGCCAATCCTATTGCTAAACCTCCATTCTACTAGTTGCACATCATTTGTCTTACTAAACAATGATGTCCAAAAAGATTGAGCAACCATAGACAAACAGCGGCCCGATGTTGTGAACAGGCCTTTCAAGATGTCTCTTATATCACATCTGCACCATGTAAACTGTTATAGGTAAAGCATCAAACAAAGCTGACCATGTGGACAATCCTTTATTTTAACCAAGTTATGAAACATCTTGTGAGGAAGGACCTCCGGCCAGGAATAGATGAGTAGCCAAAATGATGTTTGTGTAAGCAACCTCAACGTATTCATGTCTAATGAAGACGAAGGGAGTGGCCCTGAGACAGCCTGGTTGATCATGGAGCCCAATTGGGGACCTGCCTAGAAGTGGGAAGACTGAAACTCTTACAGCGATTGGTCAGAATGCCACACTTACAAAGGTAATCGGGATGCTAGTTTTGCCAAGTAGCGTTAGCTGTGGAACTACGAAGGCACCGTCAAATGGGGGGTCAATCAGCCAACTGGCCACAGCTTGAGGAACCCCTAGCAGCCTTTGGAGGAACCCTGGTTGAGAATGACTGCTGCAAGGATTAAAGGCCAATCCTATTGCTAAACCTCCATTCTACTAGTTGCACATCATTTGTCTTACTAAACAATGATGTCCAAAAAGATTGAGCATCCATAGAGAAACAGCGGCCCGATGTTGTGAACAGGTCTTTCAAGATGTCTCTTATATCACATCTGCACCATGTTAAATGTTATAGGTAAAGCATCAAACAAGGCTGGCCATGTGGACAATCCTTTATTTTAACCAAGTTATGAAACATCTTGTGAGGAAGGACCTCCGGCCAGGAATAGATGAGTAGCCAAAATGAAGTTTGTGTTAGCAACCTCAACGTATTCATGTCTAATGAAGATGAAGGGAGTGGCCCTAGGACAGCCTGGTTGATCATGGAGCCCAATTGGGGACCTGCCTAGAAGTGGGAAGACTGAAACTCTTACAGTGATTGGTCAGAATGCCACACTTACAAAAGATAATCGGGATGCTAGTTTTGTCAAGTAGTGTTGGCCATGGAACTACGAAGGCACCGTAAAATGGGGGGGTCAATCAGCCAACTGGCCACAGCTTGAGGAACCCCTAGCAGCCTTTGGAGGAATCCTGGTTGAGAATGACTGCTGCAAGGATTAAAGGCCAATCCAATTGCTAAACCTCCATTCTACTAGTTGCACATCATTTGTCTTACTAAAAAGAAAAAAAAAAGAAATGTCAAAAAAGATTGAGCATCCATAGAAAAACAGCGGCCCAATGTTGTGACCGGGTCTTTCAAGATGTCTCTTATATCACATCTGCACCATGTTAAATGTTATAGGTAAAGCATCAAGCAAGGCTGACCATGTGGACAATCCTTTATTTTAACCAAGTTATGAAACATCTTGTGAGGAAGGACCTCCGGCTGGGAATAGATGCAACCTCAACGTATTCACGTCTCATGAAGATGAAGGGAGGGGCCCTAGGACAGCCTATTTGTTGCTGAAGGCCAATCGTGGACCTGCCTGCAAGTGGGAAGACTGAAACTCTTACTGTGATTGGTCAGAATGGCACACTTAATAAGATAATTAGTTTTGCCAAGTAGCGTTAGCTGTGGAACTACAAAGGCACCATCAAATGGGGGGTCAATCAGCCAACTGGCCACAGCTTGAGGAACCCCTAGCAGCCTTTGGAGGAACCCTGGTTGAGAATGATTGCTGCAAGGATTAAAGGCCAATCCTACTGCTAAACCTCCATTCTACTAGTTGCACATCATTTGTCTTACTAAATATTATGTCAAAAAAGATTGAGCATCCATAGAGAAACAGCGGCCCGATGTTGTGAACATGCCTTTCAAGATGTCTCTTATATCACATCTGCACCATGCATCAAGCAAGGCTGACCATGTGGACAATCCTTTATTTTAAGTTATGAAATATCTTGTGAGGAAGGACCTCTGGCTGGGAATAGATGAGTAGCCAAAATGAAGTTTGTGTAAGCAACCTCAACGTATTAATGTCTAATGAAGACGAAGGGAGGGGCTCTGACAGGGCCGTCTGTAATATTGATTGGACCCTGGTCAAATATTTTCTTGGCCCCCCCCCCCCCATGCAATTCCACTCTCTACCTGCTCTGAGACATACAATAAATAGCAACTAGACACAAAATCAATTTACTGAATCAGATCAGCAGTAATTTTGATTGGTTGCCAGAGGTCACAGCATATCATTGCCGCTTACTGTCTGGTTGCTAGAGGTTGCAGCACACATTACTGCTCACTGATTAGTTGCTAGAGGTTACAGCACATGCTTTATGCTTATTTGGTTGCTAGAGATTACTGTACATCAATACTGCTCACTCATTGGTTGCTAGAGGTTACTGCACATCATTACTGCCCACAGATTGGTTGCTAGAGGTTACAGCACATCATCTCCTCACTGCCTGCACACCATGGCCTGGGGAGCGCAAAGTCACTTTCCTGACACCACAGAAATGTGCTGCCCTTTAGCAGATACACAGCAGTGCCATCAATTATGAATGACACCTTCATGCATGTGCTGACGTGTGCTGTGGACTTTCAAGCATGCCTTTGTCTCCCCAGTGGGCAGCATCCAGTATAGGTGATGGTGAATATGACCTCAGGGGGGCATGATATACATATGAATGCCACCTTTGTTTACATATCAGTGCAGCTGGCCGCCACTATTTACATATCGATGCCAGTTATTTACATGTAAACATAGGGTCTGCAGGTGAGTCATCTGTATACAACAATAGGGCAGAGTTGGGCAGCTTTAGTAGCAGCACTTAGATATCGGGACACAGCACAGGACTAAAACTTCAAGGGACAAGGGAATTTAAACCAGGATAGTTGACAAGTATGAGGCAGCTGCTTTGGGCCCCACAACAATGACAGGGCCCAGGGCAGCTGCCCCTTTTGCACTGCCTTAATTGGGGACCTGCCTACAAGTGGGAAAACTGAAACTCTTACAGCGATTGGTCAGAATGCCACACTTACAAAGATAATCGGGATGCTAGTTTTGCCAAGTAGCGTTGGCCTTGGAACTACGATGGCACCATCAAATGGGAGGTCAATGGGAGGTCAATCAACCAACTGGTCACAGCTTGAGAAACCCCTAGCAACCTCTGGAGGAACCCTGGTTGACAATGAATTGCTACAAGGATTAAAGGCCCTTCCTATTCCGACGACCTGCTAAACCTCCATTCTAACCAACTGCACTTCATCATTCATCTTGCTAAAAAAAATGTCCAAAAAAGATTGAGCATCCATAGAAGAACAGCTCCCCTATGTTGTGACCGGGTCTTTCAAGATGTCTCTTATCATATTAAGAGGTCTCTGTGTTCTGTTACCCGCGCGCTCCAGGACTGTTAGTAGTATAAACATTTGTCACTCTAATATCCTTTTTAGTGTTTGTGGAGGAAACAGCAATACATCACAATGAAGCACAAGCACTTTGGACGCTCATCGCGCCGCCGCCACAAAAACGACCTGCATGTGACTTCCAGGAGATATCAGAAATATTTAATAAATGAGTGCGGTCAGCCCTGACAATCAATCACCTGAGCTGTCAGTAAAGCCAAAAACAGTTGTGCCTCTACGCGTTTCACCGGATCCCATGAAACACGCTGAGGGACAACTGCATGAGGATCCCCCCCACGGATATTTTATATATTGTGTGACATGGGGGCCAATACAATTCAACACAATCCAATCTTCACTCCTATTTTATTGAGTTTATGCTTTTAAATGATGCAAAATAACGTTTGTAAAATGACGTAAAAGTTTTTAGCCCGGTTGTCCTTCAGCACCTTCAGAGTCCACAGTGCCCGCTATTCGTTTCCTCCAAGGTGTCCATTGGGGACGTTGTGCTCGGTAGACTGATCCCTCTATGGATGAAATGCCTGGACCTCTGTATGGACTTTGTTAGAAAAGTGGAGGATGTGTGAATGACCTACGAGAGCGCTCACCAGCGCCGCCCTCTCAGTCCATTGAGAAGTACAAGTCCGACTGCCACGGGGGGATATGGGACTTGTAGTTTCCGTATTCATAGTTCCCTGTAAATGAAGGAGGCCATGCACAGCCGCTCCATTTTTAAAATGTGACAGCAGCTGCAGGGGAGAAGTCACTCGGGGGGGTGTTGTTACATGTTACACCCCCCCCTAAATACTGGTGTAAAATGTAACATGTTCCAAAGGTGAACTTACTGTATCCTTTAAGCCAGGGTCCCCATACCCCCCGACCGCGGACTGGTGCCAGCTAGGAGCCAGGTCGTGCAGCGGGGGTCAAGAAAAACCCGGCACAACCTGCACTGCCAGCCTCTGACCACCAGCGCACCACCTACTCCCTTCCTTCTCTGTGGTCATGAAGAAGGAGAATGGGGGAGGGAAGAGAGTTGAGCCGGGGACAGAATCTAATAGCACTGGTGAGACCAAGGCTGCACCCCCCTCCATGGGGACAGCCCGCAACCACCACACACAACCCCCCAGGTAATAAGCTGCATGCCCCCTGAGGTGACAGGCGGAACCCCCTCCCGAGGTGACAGGCTGAACCCCCCCTCCCAAGGTGACAGGCTGAACCCCCCCTCCCAAGGTGACAGGCCGCAACCCCCCCTGAGGTGACAGGTCACAACCCCCCCAGAGGTGACAGGCTGCAACCCCCCCCCCCCGAAGTGACAGGCTGCAACCCCCCTGAGGTGACAGGCTGCAACTCCCTCCCCCGAGGTGACAGGCTGCAACCCCCCCTGAGGTGAAAGGCCGAAACCCCCCCAGAGGTGACAGGCTGCAACCCCCCCCCCCGAAGTGACAGGC
>BLSH010283940.1:53665-65488 GCA_018402905.1 Glandirana rugosa
TGGGTGTGATATATTCCGGCGAATTCGTAATCAGCATCAATCGTCGCAAATCCGTCAAATGATATGTCTATCAATCTATATATCACATCTGTCAGACTCGATATATGTCCGTCACGTCCGTCACATTCTTATATATATGTGTGCCTAGGACGTACGACGCACCTCAAACAATTACAGGTGCTCCCTCTCGGTACGGAAACCGGTTTCTAAATGACGTAGGCAGGAGACTACTCCTTTTCTGATATGTATTCTTCTTCTCCAACCATGTCTCGGGTTTGAGGATGAAATACCTACAATTTACGAGTCCGACGATATTCTAGTGATGACATAAGTCGGTACGTGTCTGCCAACAGGAAACGAATCCTACGAGTTATCAGGACAGGTGTCTGCCTTTTCGGTCCGAGTGTCTAGGACAACCGTCTGTGCATGGCTGAATACAGTAGTGATCTTATAGCAGCCTGAGCATTTAACATCCATAAAGTAGGAGTTTGGGCTCTGTACCAACCTCTTCTTCTTATGTATAGTCTTTTCCTCATCAGAGGACGGATGCAGTAAATCTTTGGCCAAAGGCATGGCTCTCCCTCGTGGACATTAACAAACTCCACGCAGCATGCAGGATCCGTGTGTATATATATTCTTACACTGCCTGCACTGCCTGTATATAGCTCAGACTGTCTACACTATATATCTAACTATCTGTATAGTAAACTGCCTAAACGCTGCTAACTACGACTAATGCTTAAGCGGCCTTATATAGTGTGGGTGTGGATTGAGCCCCCTGAGCCATGATTGGCCAAAGCAGGCAGGACATGTACATGCTTTGGCCAATCAGCAGGCGGCATTTCCCCACGATTTCTATGCATCCCACAGACGCCCAAAAAAGTTTGGGCTTTGCCGAAGAGGCGAACACCCAATGTTTTCGACTCAAACTGGTAGCCCATCCCTAATTACCACTGCTGGAGACAGTAAAGGGGACTCTTTTTATCCAGAGACAAACTCCTGAAAGCAAAGTATGTCCCTGGATATTGGGAATTGACACTCTATTTTATACAAATCTGACTGAACACTTAGAAATAAATACTGTAACTGTCCAAAGTGCTTTATAAAACAAAATAAAACAATGTTCTTGAATTCCACTTAAACTGATTTTAGATTAAAGCTGCATAAATAGCAGATCAGGAGATATTTGGTTTGCATATTGGGTGCTGATACCTGTAGTTGTCCCCCTGGAGGCTAGAAGGTAAATATTCTACTAAATACACGTGGTATCAGCTATGTGTTCCTGAGAAAGATGTGACTTGTAACTCAAACTTTATTAAAATTTCTGTGTACTCAACTTGTTTGCCTCCTATTATATAAGCCAACCCCGGTCTAGTGTAGTGTAGACATTCACCAAAGTCTTCCAGCCATCTACATTCTCAGCACCAACTGAACTACCCGGTAAGTATACGTTGGGATTTCATTATTAAATTATTAATTCTATTATAAATATTTAAGAGGAAACAATCTTTGGTATTGAGTATTTAAGTAAATTTAAATGACTTCTTTGTTTTATTTTGATTCTAAATGATGGCAAGGTTCCTCATATCAGTTTTCTCATAATGGTTTATTTTGTAAAATGAATGTGAAAATTTAACAGTTAAAGTGAAAACCTTAATTTAAATAAATAGTGCATATACTAGATATATAACACAAAAAGTAAATACAAAATTATAATAATGGGTACAAAATACTACATAAAGTGTCTGAATCATATAGTCCAATACACACTTGATCTAAAGTGTCCAGCAAAAACCTATAACAGACACCAAAGTGTCTAATATACAAAAATATAATTGATAAAGTGTCCAAGTGACTGTGGAAAAATAATAAAGTGACAAGTGCCAAAGGGTAATCCTATAAAAGTGACTCGTGACAGCAAGCAAAATTTCATGAGGAATCCTCCACCGCAAATTAAAACAGCTTACCAGAAAACCCCAGAGATACAAATTTTTAGGTCCTGTGCGAATAACCTCTAGAGGATTACAAAGAGGAGTGACGTCACTGTATGGAGTTCCAGAGATGATTTCAGAGTCCATCTACAGAGGACATCTTTAATACAAATGTCTCTTCCCTGCTGGTTACTTACCTGCTTCTGGTAAGCAGTTTTAATTTGCGCTGGAGAATTCCTCAAGAAATTCTTCTTGCTGGCACGAGTCACTTTTATAGCATTACCTTTTGGCACTTGTCACTTTATTATTTTTCCACAGTCACTTGGACATTTTATCAATTATATTTTTGTATATTAGACACTTTGGTGTCTGTTATAGGTTTTGCTGGACACTTTTAATCAAGTTTGTATTGGACTATGTGCTTCAGACACTTTATGTAGTATTTTGTACCCATTATTATAATTTTGTATTTACTTTTTGTGTTATATATTTAGTATATGCATTATTTGTTTAAATTAAGGTTTTCACTTTAACTGTTGGATTCAAACTGATAAAGTGATCTATGTTTAGTGATTAGTAGCACTGCATATTACATTCACATTTCTATCACAATTTTGGTCAAATTGTTGTGCTAGCAGCTGTTTTCTGTGAATTTACTGGTAAGCGTGGTATTTCCATAATTTATAGAATGTGAAAATTCAACTCAATCCACGCAATTCAAAACAAAAAATGATAACATTGGTCAACCTAGAATTAAACCAGCTATTGTATGTATTTCACAATCTTAATTGAAAGCTTATTAAAAAACATTATGATGTGGATCAGACAATGTTTTATTTTTGTGTCCTGAATGAGAATTTTTTGCTTTTTATAATTGTGATGAACATTTTATTAAACTCAAATTCTTAATTATCTTGCCCTTATTAGGAAATAGTAGGGTAGAAAGCTGGCATTCATAATTTATATTCCTTATAATGAGCCATTATTTTCACATAATCCCAATAGTCTTATTCTTCTTTACCCCAAACGTAGAATAAATTAAATCAAAGATCTGGGGACACTTCTATTTGTACAAGAAAAACCCTCTAGAAATCATTTGTTTACTTAGTAAAGCGGGTAACTATAAACTGATTTTCAATCTAACATCTTTTAGTTCTGATTGAGTGATGACTAGAGTGGGTAGCCCAGGTGAGGCAAAAGACTTCCCTGTTTAATATAGAAAGCCCTGGAAGCCATAGACCATTGAGACTAGAAGGTTTAAGAATCTGCTGTGCTCTTCCTTTTGCAGGATTGAGGAACAAGATAGACGAAGACCCCTTAATCATTGTTATATCCATGAGTAAGCAGATCCAATAAGATCTGGAAATCATCAAACAAATCCCTGCCATTAAACAACCCTCAATGTGCCCATAATGGGTGAACGTGATCTTTTGTGATGGTGTAGAGCAGGGATTTTTCCAAACTGTAGCCCTCCAGTTTTTCAGGGACTACAATTCCCATCATGCTTTGTCATGCCTCATGGGATGTGTAGTTCTGCAGCAGCTGGAGAGTCATAGATTGGAGATTTCTGGTGTAGAGCAAACAAACATTGGACATGTTATTTTATTGTAACAACCATTTTATGTCTGCCTAACATTATGTTATTTTTCATGTTAGTTTTCAGTCATATTTTCATTTTTGTCTTCTTTTTCTTTCCATGAATCCAAACTATCCACAGAGAATAAAAATGTTCACCATGAAGAAAGCCCTGTTACTCCTTTTCTTTCTTGGGACCATCTCCTTATCTCTCTGTCAGGAAGAGTAAGTATGTTTATAATTTTGTAAAATAAAAGTGTAGATTTTAACAGCTTACATCTGGGCAAATCACTTAACATATAGGTGAATCAAATATATGAATGCTATTTTACCTAGAAAATCATTTTTATGTCTATTTATTCAGTCCTGGGAAACAAATACCCAAGGTGTCTCAAAAATGCGGGGAGGGATGGAGCTATGAAAGGAAATATGCTACAAAAACTAAAATAAAAGACCTGATTTCGCTCAACCACCCCTACTAACAAAAATATATGTAAACCTGCTAGATCAATTAGAATCATGTTTGTATTTATTATCAAAAGGAAGTACAACATATAAAATTGTACCTCATAAGACAAACTACACTTATGCTAAAATAACTTTATATCCATCACACATATCCAAAAAAAACATACGTTGTTGGACCCAACAAGGTATAAAATGTGATTCCCCCTGACTTTTTAGAGGGAAAAATGTATAGTCTATAAATTGGATTTCAGGGATTGGATTCCAAGGGATACTCCTGTGGATAGCCAACATTGTGATGGATAATGTAAACATGCAATATAAACTTCATATAGGGTCAATACTCCAAATGTCAACGGCTGCGCTGTAAATTAGTATATAGAAATTCCCACTGTGTATTCCAAGATATACAAAACATCTATTGTGGCCCAGATGAAGAAAGAAAGAGAGTGATCCAGAGGATGTATACTCCCAGGCTTGTTGAATGTAACTCTATTTATAAAGATCCACCTGGGGTTATATATATGAGTGTTGCCCCCAGTAACTGTTACCCGGAAAGCCTTCCTCGCACTGCAAAGGTTATTGGACACTATATGAAGTTTATACTGCATGTTTACATTATCCAACACAATCTTGGCTATCCACAGGAGTATCCCTTGGAATCCAATGCCTGAAATCCAATTTATGGACTACATGTCCCCCCCCCCCTCCTCACTTGGACTCTGAAGAGTCAGGGGATATCACTCTTCACATTTTATACCTTGTTGGGTCAAACACAATGTTTTTTTGGATATGTAATGTGGATACAGTTCTTTTAGCATAAGTTTAGTTTTTCTTATGTGGTACCAGTTTACTTCTCGTACTTATTATATTTATATTATAAATAATACACCCCCCCTTTTTTTTCTATAGACAGGGACGGAGGCATATGACTTCACCAGGTCATTGCTTCATTTACATTTCCAAAAACCTCTCTTTTTTGATAATAAATACAAACATGACTCTAATTGATGCAGCAAGTTTACATATATTTTATGTTAGTAGGGGTGGTTGAACCAAATCAGGTCTTTTATTTAAGTTTTTGCATTCATTTAAATGTCAACATAACACATCTTTTCATCAGACTTGCACAATGAAGCATGTACTGTCTAAACATAGCACAAAAAAGTTAGTCCATTGCTGCTCAATGTGCTGCAAATCATAACCATTAAAAGGTTCATTGGGGTTCCTTTTACAATGAATGGCACAACATCTCACCAATGACAGGGTGCCATCAGGTCCCTAGGGAGAAGAGCCATGGTGCCAATACCCATTCACCCCCTGTAGCCGGCATTGAAGCGCTTCCTCAGACACACTGCTGCAGCTAACAGTGGCCACACCAACACCTCGGCATCACCCATATCATCCTGGCTGCAAATGATAGGCAGATGGGAGTCTGAGGTGACTGAGTGATGGCCCCAGACTGTTAGTGGTGATAGTGGAGTGTGCTATTAGTGGAAATATTAGGTGTTAAAACAATTACAATACAGAAAAGAGCACCACTGCAAAAACAAATGAAAGAGTCCTAGATTACAGTTTTTTTGGTAAATAGGTAGCATAAAAATAACCAAAACATTTTGGCAGCAACGTCATCTCACATTCATAAGGGTTCAACAAAGTAAAAACCTTGAATAGACTATAGTATTGGATAGACATTAATACTTCATGAGCAGAAGCTAATTTTGGCTCTAATATAGATATCTGAGGCCACTATTTTCTTTGAGTCCATCCAAGGTTTATTCTATCTAGAACCCAGATGAATGGGGAGGTGGTGTTGGCCCCAAACATGTTGGGCATTTTTGCATGACTTGTTTACTACAAAATATTTTTTTCTTATACTCTCTCATCTGGTGTTGCGCTAATACCACTTTCTGTATTTCAATGCTTTTAGCTACTGTTGAGTCTCTTTTGTGGCCACCTCACCAGAGCTATTGAGCTTGCTTGAAGTTTCCCTTCATTTGTGTGCACAGGTTTGAAAATCCTAGGTATATTGTTCTGGAGTATAAAGGTGGACAGTGGTGGGACCAAGGCCAGTGCAACCTACAATCCCAGGGGTGGAGGTGTCTCCATTGCTATACTGTGTGAAGATGGGACAGGAGTGTATTAGCCAGCATCTGTCCAAAGGGGGAATGTGGGTGTCAAGACTGGTGGGTCAGAGCAGATGTTGGGAGGGATTCGTGGGGGTGGTAAGGAGGATCAGAATTGGAAGGGTGGACTAAGTTTTTAGTCCTATTGGTTGTGTGCCACTGAGGGGGGGGGGGGGCAGAAAAAAAACGTTGTTATATGTGCTCTTATTGCTTTTCCACTATGGCAAAATGGAAGTAGGGCACTTTTTTTTTGTTTAATATGTTAATTGATATTTTCAAACAATCAGAGTTAGAAAATTACGCTATAGAGGAAGGGTATCATAAAGAGGGCGTAACAATGAAGGGGAAGGGAGAAAGGGAAAGTGGGGGAGGGAGGTGGGATGGGAGGAAGGTGAAATGCAGAACAGGACAAGTGTATCCCAAGGGTGCACCACCGTTCAGAGGCCCAAAAGGTCTGGCTTAAATCCTATGGGACGATATTACAAAGCACAGGAATATGACACATATTTGTTTCTTATATCAGAGTCTGGATTCTGTTTCTTCACGCAGCATGATTATGTGAACCCTGGACTTGGTCAAAGAAAAATTGCACAATTCTCTAGTTTTTAGCTTTTTTGTTTGGCTGCTGCAAAAACATGAACAAGCAAAATTAATTGGATCTTAGAAAGGCTCAAAGGTTTGAGGTTTAAGAGTGCATATTGACCTAAGAAGGGGACCATGAAGGCTATCAATTCTGAGATCATCTGAAATCTTTCTTTCCAGAAGTGCCATGCTATTGGGCAAGTCCACCATATGTGGAGAAATGTTCCTAACTGAGTAAGGATATGGATTTCTAGAAATCCTCTCTACATACTTCCTTTTAAGCTGGCCATACACTGGTAAAATTTTGTTAAAAGATTTTCATTTTCAGAAGGTTCATTTAACTTTCTAATGGTTAGTGGGGTGAAGCTAATGATTGTTTTTGAACAAAAATATGAGAAAGTTTGAAGGAGCTGCATGGAAAACTTTGGTCAAGTGACAGAAATTTTAACAGTAAGGGCTTGTTTACATTTACTTCAAAACGGGGCATCAGACAGGCATTGTTAAAGCTCCCTTAAAGCTAGGCAAAGCTCCTGTCACTAAATAAAATGGTTAGCTTACAGCCCTGTTTACACCTTGCGTTGGCTGCAGCTTTGTGTCAAAAATTATACCCCATGTGGCTTTAGCCAGGCTTCAAAGCCTCTCCAACGCCTCCATAGAAGTCTATGACAAAGCTTGTTTGAAGCTCGCTTGAAGCACCTGCGGCTTTTCAGAGGCTGTAATTCAGCTTTAGCTTTGCTTTGTTTTAGAGAAATTGCAGGTGTGAGATATCAACAAACACACAGGGCGTTTATCAAGCTTCAACAAGGCTTCAAAAGTGCATCACTGAATCCTCGTCGAAGCCTTGTTGAAGCCTCAATGAAGCCTCAATGAAGCCTCTTAGAAGCACCGCCAAAGCCTCAAAAACACATCATAAAAGTTTGTTGAAGCTGCATGAGCTTTAATGAGCGTTGAAGCTGAAGCAAGTGTAAACTAGCCCTTAATGTAATTTTTGTTTGGAAAAAAATCCACATATTGTAATGAGCATGTTCTGAAGCACAAAAAAAAAAAAAACCTTTCTAATACATCTGGGGTTCCATCCAATTAGCAGGTCTACAAGAAATGTGAAGGGGTTTTTAACAAAATTAGTTGATTCAACGATGGTAAAACCAATTGCTCTGGTAAACAATTTTTCAGAATTTCCGCATGAATTAATTTCTGCTGGTATATGGCCAACTTCAGCCGTGTCCACTTACTGATGAGAAAGTGCTGAACCATAGCATGAAACACATCAGAATGCATCTGCTGGCTGTTCAATAATGGATTTACCTTTGTTTCGTTCCACTGTGTTGTATTCCTTTAGTGTGTTAATGTGGTCATAGAATCGTAGTGAATGGGGGAGATTTACTAAAACTGGAGAGTGCAAACTCTGGTGTAGCCCTGCATAGAAATCATTTAGCTTCAAGGTTTTATTGTCAAAGCTTAACTAAGCAAGCTGAAGTTAGAAGCTGATTGGCTACCATGCACAGCTTCACCAGATTCCGAGTCCTCCGGATTTAGTAAATCTCCCCGCACTGTGTCATAAAGATACACATTTTTGTTCCCAGTAAAATACCATTTTTGTGTAACAATCAATGTTGTTTTATGTAACAATAACTTTGTCTTCTCCTAGGAGAGGTGCTAATGATGACGATAGAGGAGAAATGACAGAGGAAGAAGTAAAAAGAGGCCTTTTTGATGCATTCAAGCAAATAGCCAAGGGTGTGGGCAAGGATTTGGCCAAGGGTGCAGCCCAGGGAGTGCTAAACTCATTATCTTGTAAACTTTCTAAAACATGTTAAATCGTGAATTGGAAGTCATCTGATGTGGGATATCATTTAGCTGCATGCTAAATGTCTGATAAAAAATAAAAATATTGCATGCACTGAGTTTTCTACTTCTTTATTACTTTTTTTATGATGAACCTATTTTAGGTGGGGAAAAAATAGTGCTTAGAGCCCATAAGTGTAACTAATTTTCAATTTTCAGTCGGATGCAGCAGCCCCACTGATCCAATAGGATCCTCCACTCTTTCCAATTTAGATAAAAGCATACAGAATATATTAGCCAATGCTTAGGCACGCCATAGATGATTTGTAGCCACTGAGCAATTATGTTCTCCCAGGGGGGGGGGGGGGCACAGGGAGAACACATTGGTTATTGCCAGCAGCTATAGCCACTGGCAATAATCACATACCAAAAATCTGACATGCTGATTGTACACAAGTCAGTCGATGGATCGATCTGGGTAAAATCAGCTTGCCCATAGATCAGTGGCAGCTGATGCTCAATATTTTGAGGGGGGGGCAAACTAACATTGCACCCCGATCTCACCCTTTTATGAAGCCAATTAGAGCCTCAACCAAATTAAGCCTTTAACCATGTGCTTAAAAATAAAGACCCATTGGAATTCATGCATCCAGAGCCCTGCATGTAGATTAGGGGGCATGAATGGAGGGCGGCACATTCAGGCTGCAACTGCCATAGATGGTTCAAATCTTGGCCAGTCCCTGCTGATCCAACCAAGATTCAAGCCATCTATTGCCAGCTTTACACCAGGTTTACACCAATAGAGTGCAGCATAGCATGTGCAGTTCTGCATGTTTTCCATGCATTCCCGTGTGTCATCTGTAGGGCAGCCCATTCATTTCAATGGGCTGCTGTACCTACAAGAAAGACAGGAAAGTTGCTGACCCTTTTTTAAAATTTTGCCACACCAAACTGCATGGTGCTGTGGCACCATGTGGTTTGGAATGTAAAGACTCATATGATTGCCGATGTATTGCCGATGTATGGGGTGCCATATAGAATTATTGGAAACCCACACATCTGCTAAAGATCAAATTTCTTCTGTGTTTGTGAAACATAGTAACGAGGATTAGTCAAAATGTAACAAGCTCAATGGGAAATAAAGTATCCCTTACATGATAAGACACTGTGTGCAGCTCACTGTGCAGAGAAGATATAAACATGGCAGGGAAGCAGGACCGGTCCAAGGGTGGGACCAAGCGGGCACCTGCCCTGGGTGCTGTGTTGAGGGGGGCACAGTGCTGGTGCCGCTGCTCACTGACAGGAGTGATCGTGATTTCACTCCTGGCACAAGGAGCAGCTTCCGACACTTGCTGGGAGGAGGATTAGGCTTTCCCTTCCCTCCAGCCTGTGGGGGGAAAGAGACATCTGACAGGCTTTCCTTCCTCTCTACCCTTATCATGTCACTTATCACATGACTCGAGAGAGTAAGGAGAAGATGCCTGCATTCTAGGAGAGCTGTGAGTACAAATGGGAAGGGGGGGTGACAACTGATGTAAGGGGCCACTCTGATGGGGCACCTTGTGTAAGGGGGCACTGTAATGAGGCAGCTGATATATAGAGCCACACTGATAAGGGAGCACTGATGTATGGAGGCACTCTGATTGGGACACCTGCTTTAAAGGGGGCTAAAGGGGATACCTGACCCAAAGGGGGACTCTGAAGGAGGCATATAATGTAAAGATGGTCTCCGATGGGGACACCCGTTGTAAAGGGAGGCACTGATTGAAACACCTGATGTAAAGGGGAACGCTTATGGGGACACCTGATGTAAGTGGAGATTCTGAAGGGGACATCTGATGTAAAGGGGACTCTGATTGGGGCATTTGATGTAAAGGGGACACTGATGGGGACATATGATGTAAAGGGGAACACTGATTGGGGCACCTGATGTAAAGGGGGGCAAGGATGGGGACATATGATGTAAAGGTACACCTGATGTAAAGGGGATCTCTGATTGGGACAACTGATGTAAAGGGGAACTCTGATGAGGACACCTTATGTAAAGGGGGACTTGTGATAACTTGAAAGCGCAAAAAGAGCATACAGGATAATATTAGGTTCAAAACTTAAATGATATAATAAGTGTATTGAATAGTCCAGAAATAATAGTCCATAGGAATAGTGCGCCTCTAAGTGTAACCATAAAATGTTAAATTTATTAAAACGGATTTGCATCATCGCGTTACCGGAACCGGAAGTGACGTATCGGATAGATGTACAGGAACCAGGAAACGCCGGGAGCCACTGACGTGTCCCCAGGCTTATGCAGCAGTGCACATCCTCCATACAGAGACTGTCCACATCTGGAATCGACCAGGAACCCCAGTGTGTCCATGCATAGCCAGCAGTGGCTGAAAACTGTAATGCTCTTAATGTGTTACTCTTGTGAGTAATTTTAACCCCTTTTTTAATAAACTGAACATTTTTTGGTTACACTTAGAGGTGCACTTTTTGTTCTTTTCTCTATGTAAAGGGGGACACTGATGGGCACATATGATGTAAAGAGGGATTCTGATGGGGGCACCCGATGTAAAGGGGAACACTGATGGGGACCCCTGATGTAAAGGGGGACTCTGTTAGGGACACCTGATGTAAAGGGGGACTCTGTTAGGGACACTTGATGTAAAGTGGGCACGGATGGGAACATATGATGTAAAGGTACACATGATGTAAAGGGGATCTCTGATTGGGGCACCTGATGTAAAGGGGAACGCTGATGAGGACACCTTATGTAAAGGGAGACACTGATGGGGACATACAATGTAAAGAGGGATTCTGATGGGGACACCCAATGTAAAGGGGGACACTAATGGGGACATCTGATGTGAAAGGGGACACTGATGGGGACACCTGATGTAACAGGGAACTCTGTTGGGGACACCTGATGTAAAGGGGGATGCGAGTGGGGACACCTGATGCAAAGGGAAACTCTGTTGGGGACACCTGATGTAAAGGGGGACACTGATGGGGACATATGATGGAAAGGGGAACACTGATGGGGACACCTAACGTAAAGGGGGACACTGATGGGGACACCCGATGTAATAAAACAAATGCATCCAATTGTCTAAAAATCACCAGCTAATGGTGCCACTTCCCAAAATAAGTTTACAAAAGGAGGAAGAGGAAATTGATCGGGACTTCTGAATAGGCACCATAGAGGCAATGAATTAAATATAAATGTAAAAAGCTTTATTAATTACATAGTTACATAGTTAGTCAGGTTGAAAAAAGACACAAGTCCATCCAGTTCAACCAAACCCCCCCCCAAAAAAAACATATATATATATATATATATATATATAAACACACACATA
>BLSH010283940.1:67246-83709 GCA_018402905.1 Glandirana rugosa
CATGGTGACGGAAAACCTCTAAGACATACCAGGGTCATACGACACGTGCGCACGCAGTGTAAAATCTACGTGTTTCATTCAATACTTCAATATACATACATGTTCATTATACGTAAAAACATAAGAAACTTACTTAAGTACATATACTCTCACATTATAGGTGATTATATTTAAGTTATATATAATAAATATACAATTTGTCGACAGTATTCACGGACAAGATGCTTTCTGGGGGTCTGCTTGTGATGTGTCAGCTTTACGCATCCACATAGATGTACTTGGTGACACCCAGAATAACGACATACTAAGACAACGTCAGACTAGTCAGACATGGTAAAAAAGATTTTACATATTCTGTTATATTCTTTGTAACATTTAAAAGAAAATAGTATTACAAGTATAAAACACATATGAAAAATGTCTGAACACTCTGATAAAAGAAAAAATGGTACAGACTGATCAGACTGCAACAGAATCATACAGCAATAAGACCCACAGTGGTTCATGTAGATACACCTACGCATTTCGACTGTGTAGTGTTCGTCTGGGGGTCTTTCGTAGAACAGGCACTTATGACAGCTGTTTAACATATAAATAATATATATTGAATTTATATTAGTGGATATTACACTCTCATATACATGAATTCATTCAAAGAATACAAAAATGCATATTACTTGTACATACATATAACTTCATAACTTACTTTGTGCATCTAAAATGTGACGCACGCGTGCACAGCATACTGGGACCATACAGAATCTCCAAAAGGCAGTGGTACCCTCAGAGGACCTAAACCTAGCAAATAATAGAGGCTCATAAAAATACTTAAATATAACACCCTGAAAGATCAATGGCTTAAATGGATGAGCGCTAAATTCAGACACAGGCATATAAATATATAAAATATTACCTGTGCTCAAGAAGGAATATGGTGAATGAACAGCGAGGATGAATGCTTCATCAGCTGAAAAACGCAGAGTCATACCATACAGGCAGAGAGTCTTCACCCCAATAACCCAAAAATGGGTTTGCCAAGGTGTTTGTAAAGTAGCAAAGGCCGGTGGAATTCAATATAGAGCAAGCCCAAGGATTCAAGCCTTTTATAGCAGATGGTCGACATATAGTAAATGTCTATGATTATTACATCCCGGAGCTCCAATTCTGGGCTCTTGAACTTGTTGATCCTGATCCTAGAGGGGGGTGACTGGAATAGACTTGTGCTAAAAAGAGACTCCCGACAGATCTATAGTCTTAAAGCTACCAGTCCCCCTGGTTTGAATGAAATTTTAATTTACCGTCCATTTTTGGAGGATTTCAATTCAGGTAAAACCGAACATTTAATGTAATAGTGGTCACCATATACCATTAGCCATTTTGCTTAACCATTTTCTCTCTTCTCCCCTCTTTTTACCTCTCTCCTTCCTTTTCTTTACACATGATCTCTAAGTATACATAGGATAAATTGTTTTGCATGTATTGGATTTGATTTATCATGTTGGTACATTACATGCATGTAAAAAAATTTTGTCCCCCTTTCTTCTGTTTATCTGTGTGTGACGTGTGCTCTCACTGTGCATTGGGTATCTTCTTTTTCTCTTCCAGACAGAGTTTCACTCCCAGCACAGGTGCCTCCCTCCTGGAACCCATTTGGAATCGGAAAGGGGGCTTTTCCCTTAAAGTGGATGTAAACCCACCACCTAGTATTGTAATACCTAGTAATAATAGCATTATTGCAAAGCTTTTATATAGAGTTGTGCTTATAAGTTTACATACCCTGGCAGAATTTATGATTTCTTAGCCATTTTTCTGATAATATGTATGAGAACACAAAAACATGTCCAGATCTTAATACAGCGTATTGTCTCCTTTAGCATCAATGACAGCTTGAAGTCTTTTGTGGTATTTGTGGATGAGGCTCTTTTTCTTCTCAGATGGTAAAGCTGCCCATTCATCTAGGCAAAAAGCCTCCAGTTCCTGGAAATTCTTGGGCTGTCTTGCATAAACTGCACGTTTGAGATCTCCCCAGAGTGGCTCAATGATATTGAGGTTGGGAGACTGAGATGGCCACTCCAGAACCTTCCCTTTATTCTGCTGTAGCCAATGACAGGTCGACTTGGCCTTGTGTTTTCGATCATTGTCATGTTGGAATGTCCAAGTACGCCCCATGCACAGCTTCTTGGCTGTTGAATGCAAATGTTCCTCTGGTATTTTTTGATAACATACTAAATTCATCTACTGCAGCCATCAATTTTGACCAAATGTCCTGTGCCTTTGTAGCTCACACAGCCTAAAAAAGCTAAATTTTGGTCTCATCATTTGTGCCAGAAGGTTTGAAGCTTGTCTCTGTGCTGTTTGGCCTATTGTAAGCAGGATACTTTGTGGCATTTGCATATTAATGGCTTTCTTCTGGCGACTCTGGCGACCACTGCTCTACTGACACTGTCCTCTGCTCTATTGACACTGTCCACTGCTCTACTGAAACCGTCCACTGCTCTACTGACACCGTCTTCTGCCCTACTGACACCATCCACTGACCTTCTGACACCATCCACTGCTCTACTAACACTGTCCTCTGCCCTACTGACACCATCCACTGCTGTACTGACACTGACCACTGCCCTACTGACACCGTCCTCTGCTCTACTGACACCGTCCACTGCTCTACTGACACCATCCTCTGCCCTACTGACACCAGCCACTTCCCTACTGACACTGATCACTGCCCTATTGACACCATACACTGCTCTACTGACACCGTCCACTGCTCTACTGACACCGCCATCTGCCCTACTGACACCGCCATCTGCCCTACTGACACCATCCACTGCTCTACTGACACCATCCTCTGCTCTACTGACACCGTACACTGCTCTGCTGACACCGCCACCTGCCCTACTGACACCATCCACTGCTCTACTAACACCATCCACTGCCCTACTGACACCATCCACTGCTCTACTAACACTGTCCTCTGCCCTACTGACACCATCCTCTGCCCTACTGACACCGATCACTGACCTACTGACACTGTCCTCTGCTCTACTAACATGGTCCACTGCTCTACTGACACCATCTTCTGCCCTACTGACACCATCCACTGCCCTACTGACACCGTCCACTGCTCTACTAACACCGTCCTCTGCCCTACTGACACCATCCACTGTCCTACTGACACCGATCACTGCCCTACTGACACCATCCACAGCTCTACTGACACCGTCCACTGCTCTGCTGACACTGTCATCTGCCCTACTGACACCACCCCCTGCCCTACTGACACCATTCTCTGCTCTACTGACACGGTCTACTGCTCTACTGACACCGTCCACTGCTCCCTGTGTCTGCTGATGTCCCCAGGATGGCTGGAGCCTCATGGGCCGGACCTGGCCAGCTTTCCAATGCCTCCACCCTAGCCCGTAATTCTTGATAAGACATTAGTTCCAACGTTGAATGTATCTGGGAAAAGTGATGACGCAACAGTCCGTAAAGTCACCTGCTCTGCATTGGAACTGGACGCTAAAGGGAAAAGTAATCTAAACAACTCCACTTTCCGAGCTGAGGCTGGGAAAGCAATTCCCCTGTGATTCAACTCCGCCATGAGTCTGGGGACTGTCCATGTTCTCAGCGAAGGGTGTTCAGAACCCCTAGCTTGTGAAGGAGGAACAGAAGCGGAATCCTCAATGTCTGCTGCTTGTGACATCATGTAAGTAATCAAACAAACCGCATGGTCATAACTCATAAATATGTACACACTACTGACCCCCAAACTCCCCTATTTATAGTATATACATTAAAAAAAATTCCCTTTTTTCTTAGAACAAAGTCAGCAACAATTATGTATGGAGATCTAAAACGTGTCAGGCTAACTGACGAATACAATTTTTTACCAACAAAAACCATCGTACTGTGTATCGTATGAACAATAGGTGAGGAGACTTGCCACTGTACAAGCCAATTAAAAACGAAACCCATTATAGTGCCTATAATTGTGATACACAAGTGCTACAGTGGTTTAACGCCATGACCTAAAATTTAACCGTGACCATGATCTGTTAAACTAAACTTATGTAATGGTACGTGTATCCACCTAGCCCTCATAACTGCCCAATTCTTACAACTTATGCATGGATTAAACTAACATGTCCTTCTCCCCTACTTAACTAGGCCGAGTTAGGCGCCACAGGCAATTAAAAATGAAAACTCTGGTCAAAAAACCTGAAGACGTGTCATGCCTAGGTATAGTGAATCCTAATCATGAATCCCCAACTGTAAACCTAACAGATGAGATTTGTAATGGTACAAATCAATTATAAACGTTTGTCTCAATCTGCTAGTAACTACTCCACCCCCATATTTATATATGTGGGCAACCTCCACCGTAACAGAAACAGAATTCTTAACCACTTACAGACCGCCAACCACAGGTTAACGGCGACAAGATGGCTCTGCTAGGCAAATCGCCGTCATATGATGCTCGCATGCTCACTGTGTCCGGGGGGGGGGGGGCAGGGAGCGAGTAGGGCGGACTC
Source organism: Glandirana rugosa (assembly GCA_018402905.1). Lineage (NCBI taxonomy): Eukaryota > Metazoa > Chordata > Amphibia > Anura > Ranidae > Glandirana > Glandirana rugosa. Next base: position 71,779 of record BLSH010283940.1, read on the forward strand.
GATCTCCACCGGCTACCCGCGATGCCCCCCTGGAGTAAAAGAACAGAGATCCGTGCATGTAAACACGGATCTCCGTTCTGTGAGAGGGGGAAGGGCTGTGATCACAGCCTTCCTCTATATGGAAGCTGTGATCACTCCCCTCCCCCTGCCAGTCAAACACTAATACAGTTAGAACACGCCCAGGGAACACAGTTAACCCTTAGAGCGTCCCCCCAGGTTAACCCCTTCACTGCCAATGGCATTTACACAGTAATCAGTGCATTTTTATAGCACTGATCGCTGTATAAATGCCAATGGTCCTAAAAAAGTGTCAAAATGGACCGACATGTCCGCCACAATATCGCAGTACCGCTAAAAATCGCAGATCGCCGCCATTACTAGTAAAAAATAAAAAAAATAAGAACCCCAGAAATGAATTCTCATCATCCGTAAACGCGGCAACTTTTGCGCAAACCAATCAATAAACGCAGATTGTGATTTTTTTAATCACAGATATGAGGAACAATATAAATCAGACTAACCCGTTGAAAAAAAATGTTTTTTTGTATTTTTTTGGGATTTGTATTTTAGCAAAAAGTAAGAAATTTGTTTTTTTTGGCAAAATTGTTGCTCTTCTTTTGTTTATAGCGGCAATCAGAAATGACGCAGCAGTGATCAAATACCCCCAAAAGAAAGCTCTATTTGTGGGAAAAAAAGGATGCAAATTTCGTTTGGGTACAACATCGCACAACCGCGCAATTGTCAGTTAAACCGACGCAGCGCTGAATCGCAAAAAGTGCTCTGGTCCTAAAGTGTGAAATCCTTCCGGGGCTGAAGTGGTTAAACACAACGTACCACACAGTGTAGGCTTGCCCATAAGGGCTCCTGGGGCAACGCCCCACCAAAAAATAAGTAAGAAATAAAAATAAAAATTAACTATAATTATTAAGCAACAGCAGCACAGTTAGACAGAAACTCCAAAGAAAAAAAAATCTTTAGAATTTCTCTCTAGCTGTGCTTCTGTTACTAATTGCTAGAATAGCTAGATTAGATAAGAAATAGAAGTGTAATCTACCTAGCAACAGGGCAGCCGCCCCAAATCTCATTAAAAAGCTCTATCTAGAACAGAGTAAAATTAATTCTCCACCCTCATTGGCTGCTTTACAACATTCTTTTCTGAGAATAGCAGCTTTCCGGGGTGTCTGAAACTACAGACCTTAAACTGCCTAGTCCATTTGGTCTCTGCCTTGGGGGGGAGCCAAGATCTTCTCTGCCTGCAGTTACACATTCTGGCCCCCCCTCCACAAGTCGCACTCCGACACTTAGTCTCTACCTCTCCAGCAGTGTTTCCACTCTCCACCAGGGACCCTTCCCCCGCCCACCATCCTGTACAGAGCAGAGGAGGAGGACATGAGTGATTGCTCAATGGTGGAGAGGAGAGGGAGCAGCAGATCTCCTGCCTGGATGGATCATCATGGGTGACTACAGCTGCAGGGAAGGAGAAGCTCAGAGGGATGATCAGATCCAAGCACAGCAGTCTCTGCAAGGTAAGATCTCTGTCCATACATGCCAGGGAGCTCCCAACAATACACAGGCAATGATTAGTCTGCATCCATAGATAACAGATAAGGCTGAACAGGTCCCTTCCAAAACTCAGCAGTAGGATAAGAACTCTGAGCCAGCATGTAAGTCACAGGGAGTTCTCAGGGATACACAGACAGTAATTGATTTGCGATTAATCTGCTGACATTAGGGGACCACAGAGCTCAGCACCACCACACACCTACAGCTCTTCATGCTTTACTGTTTAACAGGCAGCTTCAACCAACACAGCAACAACTCCACTCCTGGTGATTTCTTCATCCCTGCATTCAGTGCATTGTAGGTGATAATTCATGACTTACAATGCAGGGACCAAGAAGTCACCAGGAGTTTAGTTGTTGCTGTGTTGGTTGAATCTGCCGGTTTTCATGGAGCATTGCTCAGCCTCTGTGTACCTTAGCATCAAACAGAACAAAAGGAATGTCTAGTCATGGCAATTTCTCTACAATAACTGCTTTCCAATGAATGCCATCTTAAAGGGCCTGATTTTATAATTACATTTGGAACTTTTTTTGACAGATAATGAAGATTTATGTTAGTGAAGCTGTTCAGTTCCAAAAACATGGGACATTTCTATGGCTCACCATGTGTCAGAGGTTAGTGGAGGATGTCCAACATTCCTACTATAAAATAAGGAATTAGGGATGAGCTTGATGGCATACCATATAAATACCACTTACATGAAAACCTACATAATACCAGTCTGTGCTGGGTTCCTGTGCAGACCTCACAGCTAATGTAGTTCTTTACCTTTGGGATTTAATGGATGAATGAGCCAGCAATATTTTATTGAGAATTAGGACTAACAGCTGAGTTATATTGTACATTGTGTGGGTGGAGTCTATAAGGGGTGTGGCTTCTAAGGAGTGTGAGGGGCCAAAAAGGAAGGGCGGGGTCTGGCGCTCCACCATCTTAAAACTTCACCAGCCGCCACTGGTACCACAGACAGTGAATAAAACCGGGTTAATCACCAATCTACCTGCGCTGTACTGAATCTAAATAATGCAAAATAATGATGTGATCCTTGTAGAACTGAAGCCACTATGGAAATGGAAACATAACAACTGGAAACAATGGATTGGAACCACACAAGGCCTGTGAAACACGACTGAAGCATCATTTTTTTTTTTTTTAACAGGAGAACTCAAACTATGACCACCTAAGCCCCTAAGTGCGAAACCAAAAAACCAGCACATTCATGCATTCGGTTGCCCCTTTTTTTTTTTTTTTTAGAAATCCAGATTGTAATATACACAACCGAAGTGTTGTAAATACATGCCAGATTAAGTAAATGCAAAACTTGAAGATTCGGTGCGCACACAGATGCAAGAACCTGCATATTGCATGAATGATTGCCAGAAGACTTGTGTGCGTATTCGCAACAATTGCAAATGACATGTGAGCGTACTTGCAACGATTGCAAGATGACATGTGTGCATACTTGAAATGATTGCAAGATGACCTGTGTGCGTATTTGCAACGATTGCAAGGTGACCTGTGTGCGTATTTGCAACGATTGCAAGATGACCTGTGTGCGTATTTGCAACGATTGCAAGGTGACCTGTGTGCGTATTTGCAATGATTGCAAGGTGACATGTGTGCATATTTGCAACGATTGCAAGATGACCTGTGTGCGTATTTGTAATGATTGCAAGGTGACATGTGTGCGTATTTGCAACAATTGCAAGATGACATGTGTGCATACTTGAAATGATTGCAAGATGACCTGTGTGCGTATTTGCAACGATTGCAAGGTGACCTGTGTGTGTATTTGCAACGATTGCAAGGTGACCTGTGTGCGTATTTGCAACGATTGCAAGATGACCTGTGTGCGTATTTGCAACGATTGCAAGGTGACCTGTGTGCATATTTGCAACGATTGCAAGATGACCTGTGTGCGTATTTGCAACGATTGCAAGATGACCTGTGTGCGTATTTGCAATGATTGCAAGGTGACATGTGTGCGTATTTGCAACGATTGCAAGGTGACATGTGTGCAAACTTGCAATGATTGCAAGGTGACATGTGTGCGTATTTGCAACGATTGCAAGGTGACGTGTGTAAACTTGCAACGATTGCAAGATTGCCTGTATGAGAAACTTGACCACTACCATTAAAACATACTGCTTGCCATGAATTTGCATACATGTGCTTGTAACGATTGAAGGAAGCAGAGTATTCGTACGTGCTTGAATGATTACCAGGAGAAAAGGTACCTTGTAAATGCTTGTAATGCAACCGTGAGTACGTCTGTATTGGGCTTGAAAATAGCAACGCTTCACTCTGAATACTATGATAGACAATAAACAAAATGCATTGTAAATGAATGAAACCTGTTTGCCTGCTGGGCTTCTCTGCAACAGGTGTCCCAGTGACTGACAATTAGACAACTGTCTGCCTGGACTGACACTAACCAGCCTATGAACCTGCCTGTCTTGGTTGATCTGTCAAAATCCCATCTATGTGCCCCCTGTCACTTCTCAATCCCTCTTCCTTCTCCCTCACTCAGTATGGGAGTGAAGCGGTTAACCAGTCTGTACTGCAGGAACTGACCATACTTACTAGCCCGGCACTACCCACCTCCATCTCATGAGTTCCCCAGGACCTTGATACCCCAAGCTAAATAAATCTTCCTAACCCATCTGTACCTCCCATCCCATCCTCCTTGGAAAACCCCCTACCATCCCCCGTTTGTATCCCCCCCCCCGATTGGTACCTGAAAGCCCTTGGGTAGAGCGATCCCAGCGGCCCCTATATGTCCTCTTGGCCGCACACCGTAGCTCTAGAATGCGGGGAAACAGCGATCCTCCGACTCATTGCACATCCTGTGATCCTTTCCCAGATATGACATCAATCTGATCGCCCGGAAATGACAATCAGCAAGAGATCCCTGCAATGTGCAGAGGGGAGAGAGGGGCCAGCTTAAATGCCGCCCGACTTCTCCCACAAATTCAGGCTGACCTCTGGTCAGCTTTCTAATTTATATATTATTAATTGCCTCTATGGTGCCTATTCAAAAGTCCCGACCAATTTCCTCTTCCTCCTTCTGTAAACCTATTTTGGGAAGTGGCATCATTAACTGGTGATATTTAGACAATTGGATGTATTTGTTTTATGACATCAGGTGTCCCCATTAGAGTCCCCCTTTACATCAGGTGTCCCCATCAGTGTCCCCCTTTACATCATATATCCCCATCAGTGTCCCCCTTTATGTCAGGTGTCCCCAATAGAGTCCCGCTCTACATCAGATGTTCCCATCAGTGTCCCCCTTTACATAAGGTGTCCTCATCAGAGTTCCCTTTTACATCAGGTGTCCCAATCAGAGATCCGCTTTACAGCAGGTGTACCTTATGTGTCCCCATCCATGCTCCACTTTACATCAGGTGCCCCAATCAGTGTCACCCTTTACATCATATGTCCCCATCAGTGTCCCGCTTTACATCAGCTGTCCCCAACAGAGTCCCCCTTTACACCAGGTGTCCCCATCAGTGTCCTCCTTTACATCAGATGTTCCCATTAGTGTCCCCCTTTACATCGGGTTTCCCTATCAGAGTCTCTCTTTACATCATATGTCCCCTTCAGTGTCCCCCTTTACATCAGGTGTCCCCATCAGCATCCCACTTTACATCAGGTGTCCCCAACAGAGTCCCCCTTTACATCGGGTGTCCCCATCAGTGTACCCCTTTACATCAGATGTCCCCATCAGTGTCCCCCTTTACATCAGATGTCCCCATTAGAATCCCTCTTTACATCATATGTCCCCATCAGTGTCCCTCTTTACATAAGGTGTCCTCGCCAGATTTCTCCTTTACATCAGGTGTCCCATTCAGAGATCCCCTTTACATCAGGTGTATCTTTGAATTTAATATATATTATTTATATTTTGAACAGCTGTCATAAATGCCTGTTCTACAAAAGACCCCCAGACGAAAACTACACTGTCAAAATGTGTAGGTGTATCTACATGAACCACTGTGGGCCTAATTGCTGTTCCATTCTGTTGCACCCTAAACAGTCTGTACCATTTTTCTTTTATCAGAGTGTTCGGACATTTTTCATATGTGTTTTATACTTGTAATTAATAAAGTTTTTTACATTTATATATAATTCATTGCCTCTATGGTGCCTATTCAAAAGTCCAGATCAATTTCCTCTTCCTCCTTCTGTAAACTTATTTTGGGAAGTGGCACCATTAACTGATGATATTTAGACAATTGGATGTATTTGTTTTATTATATAAGGTGTCCTCATCAGAGTCCCCCTTTACATCAGGTGTCCCCATCAGCGTCCCCCTTTATATCATATGTCCCCATCAGTGTCCCCTTTACATCAGGTGTCCCCATCAGCTTCCCACTTTACATCAGGTGTCCCCAATAGAATCCCCCTTTACATCCCCATCCGTGTCCCCCTTTACATCAGGTGTCCCCATCAGTGTCCCCCTTTACATCGGGTGTCCCCATCAGAATCCCTCTTTACATCATATGTCCCCTTCAGTGTCCCCCTTTACATAAGGTGTCCTCATCAGAGTTCCCCTTTACATCAGGTGTCCCAATCAGAGATCCCTTTACATCAGGTGTACCTTTACATCATAGGTCCCCATCCATGCCCCCCTTTACATCAGGTGCCCCAATCAGTGTCCACCTTTACATCATATATCCTCATCAGTATCCCCCTTAACATCAGGTGTCCCCAACAGAGTCCCCCTTTACATCAGGTGTCCCCATTAGCATCCCACTTTACATCAGGTGTCCCCAAAAGAGTCCCCCTTTACATCAGGTGTCCCCATCAGTGTTTCCCTTTACATCAGATGTCCCCATCAGTGTCCCCCTTTACATCTGGTGTCCCCATCAGAATCCCTCTTTAAATTATATGTCCCTATAAGTGACCCCCTTTACATCAGGTGTCCCAATCAGAGATCCCCTTTACATCGGGTGTATCTTTACATCATATGTCCCCATCTGTGCCCACCTTTATGTCAGGTGCCCCAATCAGTGTCCCCCTTTACATCAAATGTCTCCATCAGCGTCCACCTTTACATCAAGTGTCCCAATCAGCATCTCCATTTACATCAGGTGTCCCCATAAGCATTCCCCTTTATATCAGGTGTCTCCATCAGTGTCCCCCTTTACATTGGGTTTCCCCATCGGAGTCCACCTTTACATCATATGTCCCCATCAGTGCCCCTCTTTAGATCAGGTGTTCCCCTTTTCATCCGGAGCCCCCATCAGAGTCCCCCTTTTGGGTCAGGTATCCCCGTTAGCCCCCGTTTAAATCAGGTGTCTCCTTACATCAGTGCTCACTTATCAGTGTGCCTCTATATATCAGCTGCCTCATTACAGTGCCCCCTTACACAATGTGCCCCATCAGAGTGGCCCCTTACATAAGTTGTTACCCCCCCTTCCCACTTGTACTCACAGCTCTCCTGGAATTCAGGCACCTTCTCCTTCCTCTCTTGAGTCATGTGATAAGTGACATGATAAGGGAAGAGAGGAAGAAAAGTCTTCCGGCTGTCTGTCTCTCCCTGCAGGCTGGAGGGAGGGGAAAGCCTAATCCTCCATCCAGCAAGTGTCGGAAGCTGCTCCTTGTGCCAGGAGTGAAATCACGATCACTCCTGTCAGTAAGCAGCAGGACCAACACTGTGCCCCCCTCAACACAGCAACCAGGGCAGGTGCCCACTTGGCCCCACCCTTGTACCGGCCCTGCTTCCTGGCCATGTTTATATCTTCTCTGCACAGTGAGCTGCACACAGTGTTTTATCACGTAAGTGATACTTTTTATTAATATTGAGCTTGTTATATTTTGACTAATCCTCATTACTAGAGTTGAGCGGACACCTGGATGTTCGGCCGAACTTCGCAAAAAAGTTTGAGTTTGGCCCTGAACTTGACCCGAACTTGACCCCGAGCCCCATTGAAGTCAATGGTGACCCAAACTTTTGGGCACTAAAATGGCTCTAAAAAAGTCCTGGAAAGGGCTAGAGGGCTGCAAAATAAGCAAAATGGGGGTAAGAGTAGGACAAGTGTCCTGCAAACAAATGTGGATAGGGAAATAACTTAAAATCACATTAAAAAAATAAAAAATGGAGGAGGAGGTGGATGTGGAGTAGGAGGTTGAGGAGGCAGTGACCGTGACGGTGTAGGTGGAAGTGGCGGTGGAGGAGGAGGGGGTAGCCAACGCTGTTTTTTTTTGTTTGTTTTTTTTTTCTAATTGGGGTAGCCCCCAAAATATTAAGACATAATTAAAAAAAAAAGATCACTATCTGCAGACAAACCCAGAGATGTTCTAGCACGGGTTCACTTTTTCCATATAAAATGTACCATGGTTTATTTTTCATGTTTCCCCTGTTACAATTTCCAATAAAGACTTATGTTCTATAAAAAAAAAGTATACCAATGGCTGTGTGAGGCCAGTATAAATGTCTGTTCTGCACAAGGTACAGACAAGTCTTGTGGGATCCGTGCCTGGTTCATTTTAATAAACGTTAGCTTGTCCGCGTTGGCTGTGGACAGGCGGCTGCGCTTGTCTGTGATAACGACCCCTGCCATGCTAAACACATGTTCAGACAATACATTGGCTGCAGGGCAGGCCAGCAACTCCAAGGCAAAAAGGGCAAGCTCAGGCCATGTGCCCAATTTGGAGACCCAGAAGATGAATGGGGCAGACCCGTCAGTCAGTACGAGTAGGCGTGTGCACACATAGTGTTCCTCCATGTTGCTGAAATGCTGCCTCCTGCTAAGACGTTGCCTATCATCTGGTGGTGCTGTTTGTTGTGGCGTGCTGCTGACAAAGCTTTTCCACATTTCAGCCTTGCTAACCCTGCCTTCTGAGGTGCTGGTGGTGCCACAGCTGCGTTGGCGACCTCTTCCTCCTCCTCTGCCTTCACCTTGTGCTTCCACTGAGCCCTGGTGTAATTTGGGAATGCCCTCAGCAGCGCGTCTACCAGCGTGCGCTTGTAGTCGCGCATCTTCCGATCGCTCTGTTGGCACCTGTGTTTCGTCATCATCAGAGACGTGCTGCAGTGGTGTTTCCATGTCCTCATCCTAAAACAGAAGTGGTTGGGCATCGGTGCACTCAATGTGTTCCACTTCAGGGGCAGGGCTATGTGGATGGCCCACAGAAAGCACACCAGCAGAGTCATCAAAAAGCATAAGAGACTTTTACAAGGGGCTGAGGTGAAAGACAGATGGCCATGGGGTTCAGGTGCCAACTCTGAGCTTTCAGCAAGGGACCGGGTGGGAGTCAATGTGAAGGAACTGGAGGCATTGTCCGCCACCCAATCTACTATCGCCTGTACTTGTTCTGGCCTCACCATTCGTTGAGCGCCATTCGGGTCTACCATATAACGTTGAAGGTTCTGTCGGCTACTCGCACCTGAGGAAGGTGTTTCACTTGTGTGTGTAGCTGGCACAGATCGACCACGTCTTCTCCTTGTAACAGGAGCTTCACCAACACCAGCAGCACCACGACCACGTCCCAAATGTACTATGTAGCTCTTTTTTTTTTTTTTTTTTTTAAACCAGCAATGTCGACACACTTTTTAATTTTGTGCAAAAATGCACAGCAAGGTGCAAATGTACTATGAAGCACTATTTTTTATTTTTTTTTAACCAGAAATGTGGATGCACGTTTTATTTTTGTGCAAGAAATGCACTGCTGACCGCAAATGTAGTATTTAGAATATATATATTTTTTTGAACCAGCAATGTAGACGCACTTTTTAATTTTGTGCAAGAAATGCCCCTCTGGCCGCAAATGTAATATTTTGCACAAAAAAAAAAAAAACATATTTGTCTAATTGCAATGTAAAAGCAGTATTTAAATATGCCAAAATGTTGCCAACTGAGCTAACAGAACACGATTAAAGTAGTGTCCCTGACACACAAGCAGTTGCAAGTGCACTGCACTTGCAAAAATGGCTGCAAACGCCCACCAACAAAATAGAAGAATTGCTTAGGTTTTATATGAGGCACTTTGCTTAGCAAACAAAATGTACTCTAGCAAACAAAAATCTCCTCTAGCACCCACCCACCAATAAATCACAGCAGCAGCAGCATCCTCTCCCTACACAAGTATGAGATGATTTTCTAAAGCTAATCTGTCGCTCACAGCAGCAGCAGCAGCATCCTCTCCCTACACTAGTATAAGATGATTTTCTAAAGCTAATATGTCCCTCACAGCAGCAGCAGCATCCTCTCCCTACACTAGTATGAGATGATGTGACATGCAGCACTACGTGACTCCAGATTATATAGAGGCTGGTTCACATAATGCACTGGCCAATCACAGCCCTGCTATTAGTAGGCATGGCTGTGATGGCTTCTAAGGGCAAACGAGTGAAACGCGTGTTGATTGGCTGCCCTGCATCTATTCAACAGGCGCGAAAAAATACCCGAACCCGGACTTTTTCTCACATGTCCGGGTTCAGGACACAGACACCCTAAAGTCCGGTATGAACCCGAACTTTACAGTTCGGGTTTGCTCAACTCTACTTGTTACTATGTTTCTCAAACACAGAAAAGATTTGATCTTTAGCAGATGTATGGGGTGCCAATAATTCTATATGGCACCCATACATCTGCAATTGTATGAGTCTTCGCATTCCAAATCACATGGTGCTGCAGCACCATGCAGTTTGGTGTGGCAAAATTCTAAAAGAGTCAGCAACTTTGCTTTCTTTCTTGTAGGTACAGCAGCACATTGAAATGAATGGGCTGCCCTACAGATGACTCATGGGAATGCATGAAAAACATGCAGAACTGCACATGCTATGCTGCACTCTATTGGTGTAAACCTAGTCTGAGAGTAAAGCTGGCCATAGATGGTTTGAATCTTGGTCGGATCAGCAGGGACTGGCCAAGATTTGAACCATCTATGGCAGTGGCAGCCTGAAATGCGCTGCCCCCCCCAATCCAAGCCGCCTAATCTACATGCGGGGCTCCGGAAGCATGAATTCCAATGTTTGTTTTTTTTAAGCACATGATTAGAGCTTGAGGCTCTAATTGACTTCATAAAAGGGTGGGATCTGTTAGTTTGCGGCCCCCCCCTTAAAACATTGAGCATCAGCTGCCACTGATCTATGGGCAAGCTGATTTTACCCAGGTCGATCCATCAACTGATTTGTGTACAACCAGCATGTCATATTTTTGGCATGTGATTATTGCCAGTGGCTATAGCTGCTGGCAATAACCAATGTGTTCTCCCTGTGTCCCCCTGCTGGGAGAACACAATAGCTCCATGGCTGCAAATCATCTATGGTGTGCCTAAGCATTGGCTAATATATTCTGTATGGAAGGGGGCATGGCTTGGCACATGAGGAGGATGGCAGCACACTAGCAGAGCTCCGGCACAGACACGAGATCCCGAAGCTTGAGAACCACCCGCACAGCCTCAAATGCCGGGTAAAAGGTCCTTCACCATCCCACACTCATGCTCGAGAAGGGGATTAGCAACCTCGTCGGCCAGAAACATCTCTGACCTGTTCAAAACACAACCCGCGGCTCACACCAGACAGGGATCCAAGATGGCGCCTGGTCACAATGTGGAAGACTACAGCGAAGACTCCCAGTCAGCACCGGAGGACTCAGGTAGGGGACCCTCGCATGCTGACCACCCCCTGACATACGCGGACATGTCGGGGTTTGCCGCAGATATAAAATCCACCTTTTCAGCCGACATCACCGATCTCAAATCAAATATACTGGTGCCCACTGAGAAGCTGGCGGCTACTGAGGCGGTGGGCAAGCAGAGGGACAAGGCCATTAAGAGACTGGAGAAAGTGGCGGTGACCCATTCAATGCATTTTATCGAGGTTAATAGACACCTTGAAGATTTAGACAATAGGGGGAGCAGGAATAATATCAGGGTGTGGGGGATCCCCGAATCTGTGGAGGCAGACCAGATCACCCCAGCCTTACAGAGGGTCTTCAACAGCCTCCTGGAAAGGCAAGAGGACACAGAGATACATTTTGTATGGGCACACAGAGCCCTGAGACCTCGGGGTCCTGAGGCAGCCCCCCAGGGGACATAATTTGCTGTCTCCGGGACTTTGCAGTCAAGGAAGAAGTAATGAGACAGGCGAGAAGGAATGACAGAATAATCTTTAATGGTGAGACTGTAATGCTGTTTCAGGATCTTTCCTAGATAACCCTGTGAATCGCAGAGCACTGCGCCCCCTACTGGAGAGACTCAAGGAAAGAGACATAAAATACTTGTGGCGATTTCCATTTGCCCTGTTGGTAACGCAAAATGGTCACCAGTAGAGTTGAGCGAACCCGGACTGTAAAGTTCGGGTCCGTACCGAACTTTGGGGTGTCCGGGACCCGGACCCGAACCCGGACTTTTCAAAAAAAG
>BLSH010283940.1:84659-99209 GCA_018402905.1 Glandirana rugosa
CGTGCCTGTCCACTCCTTGAGCCGTATGGTCAGTCCATGGAGCTGCCCCGGGTCTAGGTCACGAAGTGTCTTGAGACGATTCAGGTGTCCCCACGCCTTCTTCACGACCACTGATCTCGACTCGCTTGAAGATCTTCAGGCCCAAGACGACCAAGCCGGCTTGAAACCCTGTTTCAAGCCCAAGCCCAGGCCTGTCTTGGGCTTGAAACAGGGCCTGGAGCTTGGGGTAACTTTAGTTACCCCTGGGCTTGAAAATCCGTGTTTTTACCGACATTTTATCAGGACCTTTCACGATCTCCAGACTTTTTCCTTTATGTTTTTATTTTTTAAAAAATATTTAAAGTTATTTCCCTGTCCCCATTTCTTTGTAGGTCACTTGTCCCACCCTTACCCCCATTTCCTTCCTTTTTCAGACCTCTAGCACTTTCCAGGACTATTTTACAGCCATTTTTGTGCCTAAAAGTTCGGGTCCCCATTGATTTCAATGGGGTTCGAGGTCCGGGACAAAGTTCGGGTTCTGTCCGGACCCGAACCCGAACTTTGTCCCAAAGTTCGGCCGAACCAGCAGAACCCGGACTTCTAGAAGTTCGCTCAGCTCTAGTCACCAGCACTTCTTCCGCACCCCTGTGGACTTAGCAGAGTTCTGTGAAGCACTGGATCTGGGCCCCGTCGAGGTACCTGACTGGTATGCCGAGTTCCTCACCTGTCCGTGCGATGGCAGCCCCACCAGATCAGCCCTTTACATACAGGAGCAGGGAAGCTCCAAGAGAATGAAGCATGGCAAGGCGGGAGGCTCCAAGGCCGGAACCCCCCTACAGAGAACCACTCCGAGCCTTGGATGTTGAATAATGGTCCAATAGGGTCCTCATATTACACCCCCTGCACTTTGCTTCCACTTTTGATCCTTTGTGGCAGGATCTTAGACTACAATGATACCCCTCTGGGGCGAAGTTCAGTTACACCCGCTACCTGGGCAGCAAACCTGAATCTTCCCAAATGACTGCTGATTCAAATGGAGACATTATCACCCTGTGAATTTTTTCCGACATAGGCACTTCTGTGTCCCTTAATGCAGTGACTCAGGGCCGACACCCTATGACCGTGTCTTAGACGCAGACCAAACAATTGACCTCACAGGGGGACACAAACAGTCATGAGCATCCCCCACCAAATGAACTTTGGGATACTAGGGGGACAACTGAGCATCCACAGGAACTTAGTCACATAACTTAAGGGACCCACAGTTACACAGGCCCTAGGTGGTACGCGGTGTGTAACTCCTCCTGCCATCCCGACATTATGCACCATCTGACAAGACGAAAGGCAAACACATTTACTGACGCCTCGGCAGCGCACGAGTAGCTGCAGTGACGTGCCATGAGCTGAGGACCTGAATGCACACTAGATTAGTTGCCATCCTTGTCAGGTGGTGTCGCGTGGATGCTCACTGAACTTTGGTTTTATAGTAAGTTGTTTATAGGGAAAACGTGTCACGCCAACTTATTGCTCTGTTATACAGTTGTTTAGTTAAAACTGTTTATTTTTCCCTTTCTCTCTTCCGGGAAGCAATGATTGTGTAGACCAGAACAGAAAAAGGAAAGGTGTGGGTGCACCCTGACCGATCACAGCCTTCCACTGTACCCCCAAAAGGTGGGGTGCTTGCAATCCACCAATTTTGGAGTTTGTTCAGTTTATCTATTGACGAATTAGATATTTCTCCCTGGTTTTTCACACCTTTTCTTCCTTCTATTTCTGTATTCTCTTGACTGTCCTTCCTTCTCTGCACCTTGTCTCTCTTTATTCCTGAGAGTGATACCCTAGCTGTAAAGTGACAATATTTTGAGTGTGTTACAGTTGTAAAGCCAGGTGCCTGCCGCTTAGCCGGTTCATCCTCCTGAGACAACCAGACGGCGTACGCCTCACTGGGGCAGCAGCCCACAGTCCTCTCCCACAACTTTCGGGGCCTGAACATACCTGAAAAGAGGACCACCCTCCTGAGAGAACTTAGAAGAGGTAAGCCACACTTTGTGTTCCTTCAGGAAACACACTTTAAGACTCACCATGCACACAGACTTACCGACTCCTTCTTCACCCGGGCAATACACGCAACCAACAATGACTCCAAATCAAAGGGGTCTCTATCCTTATTAGCAGAGAGACCCCATTCGAGCTCATAGAACAAATGATAGACCCTGACGGCAGGTACCTGTTCTTAAGGGGGACATACAAGGGCAGACTCTTGATACTCGCGAATGCCTACTTCCCGAACACAAATCATGATGAGTTTTGCCAAAAACTGATCCACGCTTTAAAGGGTTTTGCCTCCGGGTGTCTGATATTAGGAGGAGATTTTAATGTTCCTCTGAACCCGTTGCCTGACACCTCAACAGGCAAGACATTTGTTACGTATTGAACCCTTAAAAATATCAAGACCTTTCTCCAATCTCTCCACCTGATAGACACTTGGCGTTATCTGCATCCCGAAGGAAGGGACTTCACTTTTTATTCTACACCACATGAAAGGTACTCTCGTATAGACTACCTTTTCATATCACAGAGGGATCTGGCAGGGCTAACGCAAGCCCATATAGGCATTCAAACCCTGTCAGAGCACTCCCCGATTTCTCTGACACTGAACCCAGTGGATACCTCTCAACGGAATTCCGTATGGAGGCTTAATGCCTCCCTACTGACAGACCCTTCCCTATTGTCAAAAGTGAAATCCACCCTCGAGGATTTCTTCTTCCATAACACAAACCCGGGAGATGGACCCCCTAACCATTTGGGAGGCTCACAAATGCACTGTTAGGGGAGAACTCATCAAACTGGGAGCCAAAAATAAGAGGGAATGGGAGGCTGAGATAACAAGACTGATAAATAAAATTAACAAACTTGAGACTCTACATAAACAATCTTTGTCCGCCCAATCTGCCACAGAATTACTTGAGGCGAGGAAGGCACTGCAGCAGATGCTTGACTACAAAACTAAACGACTGCTCTTCTTCCGGAAAAAAATTGTATTACGAATCAGGTGATAAGACAGGGAGACTTCTAGTGAGATCTTTAAAGGAAACTATACCTTCTAGCACAATTAAAGGCATCAGATGGCCTGATGGCAAACTGGACGTTACCACAGATGCTATTGCGAAACATTTCCATGCATTTTATACCAAGCTCTACAATTTAGCACCTCAACATAGACCTCCAGGTTTACAGGGGGAGAGGACTAAGGTAATACAGGACTACTTGTTGAATAGCGGGTTGCCAGTCTTAAATACAATGGACACTGCTACCCTTGAAGACCCAATATCTGAAACAGAAATAGTTAAGGTAATCCTTGACATGAAATCTGGGAAAAGCCCAGGCCCGGATGGGTTCACGGCCATCTATTATAAGACTTTCATAGATATCCTGACGAAACCGCTGGCCAAAGCCTTGAACTCCTTACCTGACTCGGAAAGAGTGCTGCCCAACTTCCTCTCAGCGTATATCACGGTAATTCCAAAGGCGGGCAAGGACCCAGAGGACTGTGCCAGCCATAGACCAATATCCCTCCTCAATCTTGATGTTAAGGTGTTCGCAAAAGTTCTAGCCACGAGACTGAGACCATTTCTGGCTGAGGTGATCGGGCTGGAACAAGTGGGCTTTATGCCTGGTAGGGAGGTGAAAGATAATGTGACGAATGCACTACTCTTGATCCAGGCAGCACACACCAGGAATATCAGAGGCCTTCTCCTGTACACAGACGCGAAGAAGGCCTTTGATAGGGTCTCTTGGGACTTCATGCTAGCCACCTTCTCACACATTGGGTTACGTTCCTGGGTGTTGGCATGGATAACGTCCCTATACCGGAATCCCTCGGGCAAACTAAAAATCAACGGGGCTTTGTCAGAAAGGGTACCAATATCAAATGGCACCAGACAGGGGTGCCCATTGTCACCTTTACTTTTTATTCTGACTTTAGAACCGTTCATCAGAATGGTTAATGCCAATCCTGACATTAAGGCTTTGAGCTGTCGGGTAGGGAGTTCAAGGCAGCAGCATACGCGGACAACCTACTGTTCCTTCTGACAACCCCACATGTCACGATACCTAACCTAACCCTAGAATTTGCCCATTTCGGATTAGTCTCCAACTTGAAAATCGATTATTCTAAATCGGAAGCACTAAATTTGAATACCCCTGAGACAGATCTCAACCAAATTAAACAAAATTCCCCCTTTAGATGGGACCTCCAGAGGTTGAAGTACTTGGGGATCTGGCTGACCCCTAAAATCACTTCAATTTTTGACCAGAACTTCCCACCTTTTTTGAAAGCCTCTTATGAAAGATCTAGGCGGTTGGAGCGCAGGGTGTTTCTCATGGTTTGGTAGGGTGGCCATAATTAAAATGGTTCTCCTCCCCAGATTACTTTACTTCCTGCGCTCGCTCCCAATTCAAGTCCCAATGGGATTCCTGAAAACACTGCAAACATGCATCAGGAGTTTCATTTGGAACCACAAACACTCTAGACTCAGACTGGCCTTGATGATAGGATCCAAAGCAAAGCGAGGGTTGGGTGTACCGGACGTCAGAGACTATTATAGGGCTGCCCATATAATAAGGGTCATTGACTGGCACTGCCATAGAGACTTAAAGGACTGGGTCTCATTGGAGGCTGACCTGAACCCCTTACCACTGACTTTCACCCTGTTATACCCTGGGAGAAATACTCCCCTGCTATGAGGAACCATCCAATTACTGGTACCACCTTGAGGATCATGCACAAAGTGGCTACGACCACTAACATAGCTTCATCGCTAAGTCCCCTCACCCCATTACAAGATAACCCGGACGTTGCCCCTGCCCAGGGAAACAGGATTTTCCGGTCAGGTCGCATGCTCCAGCCCCTCCAGGCAGGCGACTGCTTCCACAAGGGAAAATTAAGGGACCTCTCCACCTTGAAGTTAGACCACAACCTACCACAACTCCCATTCTGGTCCTTTTTACAGCTACACAGCTACCTTTCTGACAACAAGCGTAAACCACATTTTCTCAGGCCATTGACACCCCTGGAATCCGTTTGTCGTGTGGGAGAGCACTTTCAGAGAGCGACCTCGGTCGCCTACACTTGGCTTCAGTCTTCTAAGGCCAATGAGTCGGAGGGTCTCAGGAGGAGATGGTCAGAGGCTCTACAAATGGAGCTCACAGACAAACAATGGACACTGGCCTGCTCATTGGCACACCAGTGTTCCATTAGCACCAAAATGCAGGAAACTGCATACAAACTTTTAACACAATGGTACATAACTCCTGTAAAGTTGAACAAGTGGAGTCTGCAGACATCCATCACATGTTGGCGCTGTCAAAGGGAGAGGGGCACAATAATACACATATGGTGGCATTGCCCATCCCTTATACCATTCTGAGATCATGTAAAAGAGATAATTGTACACATTACAGATACTTACCTCAACCTTGACGCGGCGAGCTGTTTATTGCACATAAACACTTTTCCACCTAAAGCATACAAAAAATCCCTCTTAAAACATCTTCTGAATGCTGCGAAATCCCTGATTCCGATACACCGGAATTTCACCAGTGTCTCCTCTGTTAGATTCTGGCTAGCCAGGGTGTCGGATGTCTGTGAAATGGAGGTAACCTTGACACAGGCCACCGATCGGGTTGAGAAATTCCATAGGACATGGTGGCCCTGGCATGTTTTCAGGTTGTCAGATGAGTACAAGACCTTAACCGAAAACTGATCCACACCCACTGTCACCTTGGATATAATAAAAGACCAGACTGGTCTATTTCGGAGGCCGATGCCTTGATCACTAGGTTTCCCTTTTTCTCCATTTCTTTTCCTTTCTCCCTGCTTTCTCTGTTTCATCTCTTTCTTTTACCTCTCTTGTTACAGAGTGTACGAGATTGTTAGAATGTCTTTAACTTGTGGTTAATATACTGCCAGTTGATATCTAGGGACGAATATGTAATAATAATTTTCCAATGACAATTCATAATCTGCCAATAATTTTGATATCCCGGTGCATGATCTGCAAAATTGAAAAGTAATTACACTTAAGGGCTCTAAGCACTATTTTTTCCCCACCTAAAATAGGTTCATCATAAAAAAGTAATAAAGAAGTAGAAAACAGAGTGCATGCAATATTTTTATTTTTTATCAGACATTTAGCATTTAGCTAAATAATATTCCACATCAGATTACTTCCAATTCACAATTTAACATGTTTTAGAAAGTTTACAAGATAATGAGTTTAGCACACCCTGGGCTGCACCCTTGGCCAAATCCTTGCCCACACCCTTGGCTATTTGCTTGAATGCATCAAAAAGGCCTCTTTTTACTTCTTCCTCTGTCATTTCTCCTCCATCTTCATCAGCACCTCTCCTAAGAGTAGACAAAGTTATTGTTACATAAAACAACATTGATGGTTGCACAAAAATTGTATTTTACTGGGAACAAAAATGTGTATCTTTATGACACAGTGCGGGGAGATTTACCAAATCCAGAGGGCTCAGAATCTGGTGCAGCTGTGCATGGTAGCCAATCAGCTTCTAACTTCAGCTTGATTAGTTAAGCTTTGACAATAAAACCTGGAAGCTGAAAAATTTCTCTGCAGGGCTACACCAGAATTTGCATTCTCCAGTTTTAGTAAATCTCCCCCATTCACTATAATTCTATGACCACATTAACACACTAAAGGATTGCTACACAGTGGAATGCCACAAAGGTAAATCCCTTATTGAACAGCCAGCAGATGCATTCTGATGTGTTTCATGCTATGGTACAGAACTTTCTCATCAGTAAGTGGATACAGCTGAAGCTGGCCATAATACCAGTTGAGATTCATTCATGTGGAAATTCGTTTACCAGAGCAATTGGTTTTACCATTGTTGAATCAACTAATTTTGTTAAAAACCCCTTCACATTTCTTGCAGACCTGCTAATTGGATGGGACCCCAGATGTATTAGAAAGGTTTATTTTGTGCTTCAGAACATGCTCATTACAATATGTGGATTTTTTTCCAAACAAGAATAACATTTACTGTTACAATTTCACTCATTCAACCAAAGTTTTCCATGCAGCGCCTTCAAACTTTCTCATATTTATATTCGAAAACAATCATTAGTTTCAACCCACTAACCATTAGAAAGTTAAATTAACCTTCTGAAATTGAAAATCTTTTAACAAAATTCTACCAGTGTATGGCCAGCTTAAAAGCAAGTATGTAGAGAGGATTTCAAGATAAACATATCCTTACTCAGTTAGGAACATTTCTCCACATATGGTGGACTTGCCCAATAGCATGGCAGTTCATGAAAGAAAGATTTCAGATGATCTCAGAACTGATGGCCTCCAAGGTCCCCTTCTTCGCTCAATATGCACTCTTAAACCTCAAACCTTTGGGCCTTTCTAAGATGCAATTCATATTGCTGGTTCATGTTTTTGCAGCAGCCAAACAATTGCTAAACTCTAGAAAATTGTGCAATGTTTCTTTGACCAAGTCCAGGGTTCACTTAATCATGCTGCAGAAGAAACAGAATCCAGACTCTGATATAATAAACAAATATGTGTCATATTCATGGGCTTTTTAATATATTCCAGTAGGATTTAAGCCAGACCTTTTGGGCCTTGGAATGGTGGTCCACCCTTGGGATACACTTGTCATGTTCTGCATTTGACCTTCCTCCCAGCCCACCTCCCTTCCCCACTTTCCCTTTCTCCCTCCCCCTTCATTGTTATACCCTCTTTATGATAGCCTTCCTCTATAGAGTGACTTTCTAACTATGATTGTTTAAAAATATCAATTAACATATTAAACAAGAAAAACTTGCCCTACTTCCATTTTGCCCTGGTGGAAAAGCAATAAGGGCACATATAACAATGTGTTTTTTCTGACCCCTCAGTGGCACACCACCAATAGAACACAGTGCAGAACAGAGCCTAAAAACTTAGTCCACCCTTCCAATTCTGATCCTCCTTACCACCCCCATGAATCCCTCCCAACATCTGCTCTGACCCACCAGTCTTGGCACCCACATTTCCCCTTCGGCCTGATGCTGGCCAATGCACTCCTGTCCAATCTTCACACAGTATAGCAATGGTGACCCCTCAACCCCTGGGATTGTAGGTTGCGCTGGCCTTGGTCTCTCCACTGTCCACCTTTATTCTCCAGAACAATATACACAAAGACAAACTGAGCATTTTCAAACCTGTGTACACAAATAAAGGGAAACTTCAAGCAAGCTCAATAGCCCTGGTGAGATGGCCTCCAAAGAGACTCAACAGTAGCTAAAAGCATTGAAATACAGAAAGTGGTATTAGAGCAACAACAGATGAGAGAGTCTAAGAAAAATAATATTTTTTAGGAAACAAGTCATGCAAAAATGTCCAACATGTTTGGGGCTAACGCCACCTCCCAGTCATGTGGGTTCTAGATAGAATAAACCTTGGATGAACTCAAAGAAAATAGTGGCCTCAGAGATCTATATTAGAACCAAAATTAGATTCTGCTCATGAAGTATTAATGTCTATCCAATACTATAGTCTATTCAAGGTTTTTTAGTTTGTTGAACCCTTATGAATGCGAAATGACGTTGCTACCAAAATGTTTTGGTCATTTTATACTATATATTTACTAACAAAACAGTAATCTTGGGCTCTTTCATTTGTTTTTGCAGTGGTGCTCTTTTCTGTATTGTAATTGTGTTAACAC
The DNA here is from genome assembly GCA_018402905.1 of Glandirana rugosa. NCBI lineage: Eukaryota > Metazoa > Chordata > Amphibia > Anura > Ranidae > Glandirana > Glandirana rugosa. The sequence goes on from BLSH010283940.1 coordinate 93,378, forward strand.
CTAATATTCCCTCTAATAGCACACTCCACTATCACCACTAACATCCTGGGGCCATCACTCAGTCACCTCAGACTCCCACCTGGTCTATAATTTGCAGCCAGGAAGATAAGTGTGATGCCGAGGTGTTGGTGTGGTCACTGTTAGCTGCAGTGGTGTGCCTGAGGAAGACCTGCAATGCCAGCTACAAGGGGTTAATTGGGATTGGCACCATGGCTCTTCTCCCTAAGGACCTGATGGCACCCTGTCATTGGTGAGATGTAGTGCCATTCATTGTAAAAGGAACCCCAATGAACCTTTTAATGGTTATGATTTGCAGCACAATGAGAAGCAATGGACTAACTTGTATGTACTATGTTTAGACAGTACACGCTTCATTGAGCAAGGCTGATGAAAAGATGTGTTATGTTGACAATTAAATGAATGCAAAAACTAAAATAAAAAAACTGATTTGGCTCAACCACCCCTACTAACAACAAATATATGTAAACTTGCTGGATCAATTAGAATCATGTTTGCATTATTATCAAAAAAGAGAAGTCTTTGGGACTTTAAATTAAGCAATGACCTGGTGAATTAATATGCCTCCACCCCTGTCTATAGAAAAAAGAGGGGGGGTGTATTATTTATAAATATATTATTATTTATTTACTATCAAAAGGAAGTACAACATTTAAAATGGTACCACATAAGAAAAACTAAACTTATGCTTAAAGAACTGTATATCCACCTCACATATCCTCTCACTTTTCAGAGTCCATGTGAGGAGGGGAGAAAAAAAAGTAGTCTATAAATTGGATTTCAGGGATTAAATTCCAAGGGATACTCCTGTGGATAATGTAAAGATGCAGTATAAACTTCATATAGGGTCAATATGTCCAAGTGTCCAATACCCTTTGCAGTGTGAGGGAGGATTTCCGGGTAACAGTTACTGGGGCAACACTCCTATATATAACCCCAGGTGGATCTTTACAAATAGAGTTACATTCAACAAGCCTGGAAGTATACATCCTCTGGATCATTGTATTTATTTCTTCATATGGGCCACCATAGATGTTTTGAATATCTTGGAATTTCTATATACTAACTTACAGCACAGCTGTGGACACTTGGAGTATTGACCTTATATGAAGTTTATATTGCATGTTTACATTATCCATCACAATCTTGGCTATCCACAGGAATATCCCTTGGAATCCAATCCCTGAAATCCAATTTATAGACTATATATTTTTCCCTCCTCCTCACTTGGACTCTAAAAAGTCAGGGGGAATCACTCTTCACGTTTTATACCTTGTTGGCTCAAACACAATGGTTTTTAGGATAAATGTGGTGGATATAAAGTTATTTTAGCATAAGTGTAGTTTGTCTTATGAGGTACCATTTTATAAGTTGTACTTCCTTTTGATAATAAATACAAACATGACTCTAATTTATCTATCAGGTTTACATATATTTTTTGTTAGTAGGGGTGGTTGAGCGAAATCAGGTCTTTTATTTTAGTTTTTGTAGCATATTTCCTTTCATAGCTCCAATCCCTCCCTGCATTTTTGAGACACGTTGGGTATTTGTTTCCCAGGACTGAATAAATAGACATAAATATTATTTGGTAGGTAAAATAACACTCATATATTCGATTCACCTATATGTTCAGTGGATTGCCCAGATTTAAGCTGTTAAAATCTACACTTTTATTTAAAAAAAATCATATACACACTTACTCTTCCTGACAGAGAGATAAGGAGATGGTCCCAAGAAGGAAAAGGAGTAACAGGGCTTTCTTCATGGTGAACATCTTTGTGCTCTGTGGATAATTTGGATCCATGGAAAGAAAAAGAAGACAAAATTGAAAATATGACTGAAAAATAACATAATGTTAGGCAGACATAAAATGGTTGTTCCAATACAATAACATGTCCAATGTTTGTGTGCTCTACACCAGGGATCTCCAAACTACGGCCCTCCAGCTGTTGCGGAACTACACATCCCATGAGGCTTTATAAAACTCTGACATTCACAGACATGACAAAGCATGATGGGAATTGTAGTCTCTGAAAAACTGGAGGGCCACAGTTTGGAAAAACCCCTGCTCTACATCATCACAAAAGATCATGTTCACCCATTATGGGCAGGTTGAGTGTTGTTTAATGGCATAGATTTGTTTGATGATTTCCAGACCTTATCAGATCTGGTTACCCATGGATACAACAATGATTAAGGGGCCTTCATCTATCTTGTTCCTCAATCCTGCAAAAGGAAGAGCACAGTAGATTCTTAGATGTTCCAGTCTCAATAGTCTATGGCTTCCAGGGCTTTTCATATTAAACAGGGGTGTCTTTTGCCTCACCTGGGCTACCCACTCTAGTCGTCACTCAATCAGAGCTAAAAGATGTTAGATTGAAAATCAGTTTATAGTTACCTGCTTTACTAACTAAACTAATGGTTTCTAGAGGGTCTTCTCTTGTACAAATGAGAAGTGTTCCCAGATAATAGTCTCTTTGATTTAATTTATTCTAGCTTTGGAGTAAAGAAGAATAAGACTATTGGGATTATGTGAAAATAATTGATCATTATAAGAAATCTAAATTATGAATGTCAGCTTTCTACCGTACTATTTACTAATAAGGGCAAGATATTTAAGAATTCTAGTTTAATAACATGTTCATCAAAATTGTAAAAAGCAAAAATTCCCATTCAGGACACAAAAATAAAACATTGTCTGATCCACATCATAATGTTTTTTTTAATAAGCTTACATTTAAGATTGTGAAATATGTACAATAGCTGGTTTAATTCTAAGTTGGCCAATGTTATTATTTTTTGTTTTGAATTTTGTGCATCAAGTTGAATTTTCACATTCTATAAATTATGGAAATACCGCGCTTACTAGTAAATTCACAGAAAACAGCTGATAGCACCACAATTTGACCAAAATTGTGATAGAAATGTGAATGTAATGTGCAGCGCTACTAATCACTAAACATAGATCACTTAATCAGTTTGAATCCAACAGTTAAAGTGAAAACCTTAATTTAAATAAATAGTGCATATACTAAATATATAACACAAAAGGTACATACAAAATTATATTAATGGGTAGAAAATACTACATGAATTGTCTGAAGCATATAGTCCAATACACATGTGATCTAAAGTGTCCAGCAAAACCTATAACAGACACCAAAGCGTCTAATATACATAGTATAGGTTTTCACTTTAACTGTTGAATTTTCACATTCATTTTACAAAATAAACCATTATGAGAAAACTGATATGAGGAACCTTGCCATCATTTAGAATTAAAATAAATCAAAGAAGTCATTTAAACTTTACTTAAATACTCAATACCAAAGATTGTTTCCTTATAAATATTTATAATAGAATTAATAATTTAATAATGAAATCCCAGCGTATACTTACCGGTTAGTTCAGTTGGTGCTGAGAATGTAGATGGCTGGAAGACTTTGGTGAATGTCTACACTACACTAGACCGGGGTTGGCTTATATAATAGGAAGCAAACAAGTTGAGTACACAGAAATTTTAATAAAGTTTGAGTTTCTCAGGAACACATAGCGGATACCACGTGTATTTAGTAGAATATTTACCTTCTAGCCTCCAGGGGGACAAATACAGGTATCAGCACCCAATATGCAAACCAAATATCTCCTGATCTGCTATTTATGCAGCTTCAATCTAAAATCTGTTTAAGTGGAATTCAAGAACATTGTTTTATTTTGTTTTATATAGCACTTTGGACAGTTATTTATTTCTAAGTGTTCAGTCAGTTTTGTATAAAACCGAGTGACAATTCCCGATATCCAGGGACATACTTTGCTTTCAGGAGGTTGTCTCTGAATAAAAAGAGTCCCCTTTACTGTCTCCAGCAGTGGTAATTAGGGATGGGCTCCCGGTTTGAGTCGAACATATGTTCGACTCGAATATCGGGTTTTCGCCTCTTCGGCAAATCCCGAACATTATTGGGCGTTCGTGGGAAATTCGAGCGCCCCATAATGCATAGAAATCGTGGGGAAATGCTGCCCGCTGATTGGCCAAGCATGCACATGACCTGAATGCTTTGGCCATTCACAGCACGCTCTGCTGTGAGAGCCATGATTGGCCAAAGGCAGGGTGTCTTTGGTCAATCATGGCTAAGGGGGCTCCATCCACCCCCATACTATATGAGGTTGCTTCACCAGCAGCCGTATGTAGTGTGTGAATGTGGAGATAGATAGATAGATTTATTAGTGGCGTTTAGGCAGTTTAGTATACAGATAGTTAGATATATAGTGTAGACAGTCTGAGCTACAGTACATACAGGCAGTGCAGGCAGTGTAAGAATATATATATACATATATATATTACACTGCATTCAGTGTAGACTATATACAGGCAGTGCAGGCAATGTAGCCTCTATACAGGCAGTGTAATATATATATTTTATTGTATATTTTCATGTGACAACACTGAAGAAATGACACTTTGCTACAATGTAAAGTAGTGAGTGTACAGCTTGTATAACAGTGTCAATTTGCTGTCCCCTCAAAACTACTCAACACACAGCCATGTCTAAACCGCTGGCAACAAAAATGAGTGCACCCCTAAGTGAAAATGTCCAAATTGGGCCCAAAGTGACAATATTTTGTGTGGCCACCATTATTTTCCAGCGCTGCCTTAACTCTCTTGAGCATGAAGTTCACCAGAGCTTCACAGGTTGCCACTGGAGTCCTCTTCACCTCCTCCATGATGACATCACGGAGCTGGTGGATGTTAGAGACCTTATGCTCCTTCACCTTCCATTTAAGGATGCTCAATAGAGTTTAGGTCTGGAGACATGCTTGGTCAGTCCATCACCTTTACCTTCAGCTTCTTTAGGAAGGCAGTGGTCGTCTTGGATGTGTGTTTGGGGTCCTTATCATGTTGGAATATTGCCCTGTGGCCCAGTCTCTAAAGGGAGAGGATCATGATCTGCTTCAGTATGTCACACGTCATGTTGGCATTCATAGTTCCCTCAGTGAACTGTAGCTCCCCAGTGCTGGCAGCACTCATACAGCCCCAGACCATGACACTCCCACCACCATGCTTGACTGTAGGCAAGACACACTTGTCTTTGTACTCCTCATCTGGTTGCTGCCACACACGCTTAACACCATCTCAGCCAAATAATTTTTATCTTTTCCAGCACTGGCTTAACCTTCTTGGGCATGGAGTTCACCAGAGCTTCACATGTTGCCATTCTTCCACTCCTCCATGATGACATCACAGAGCTGGTAGATGTTAAAGACCTTGAGCTCTTCCACCTTGCATTTGAAGAAGCCCCACAGATGCTCAATAGGGTTTAGGTCTGGAGACATGCTTGGCCAGTCCATCACATTTACCCTCAGTTTCTTTAGCAAGGTAGGGGTCATCTTGGAGGTGTGTTTTGGGTCATTATCATGTTGGGATACTGCCCTGTGGCCCAGTTTCTGAAGGGAAGGGATCATGCAATGCTTCAGTATGTTGGCATTTATGGTTCCCTCAATCAACTGTAGCTTCCCTGTGCCGGCAGCACTCATGCAGCCCCAGACCATGACACTCCCACCACCATGCGTGATTGTAGGCAAGACACACTTGTCCTTGTACTCTTCATCTGGTTACTGCTACACATGCTTGCCATCATCTGAACCAAATACGTTTATCTTGGCCTCATCAGACCACAGGACATGGTTCCAGTAAACCATGTCCTTAGTCTGCTTGTCTTCAGTAAACTGTTTGAGGGTTTTCTTGTGCATCATCTTTAGAAGAGGCTTCCTCCTGGGATGACAGCCATGCAGACCAATTTGATGCAGTGTGCAGCA
>BLSH010283940.1:167352-192801 GCA_018402905.1 Glandirana rugosa
GAGAGAAGGCGCACTTCTGTTACGGTTCGCAGCTTCTCTCTTACAACTATATCTCGACCAACGTTACACCCCTGTATAGAAAAACTGAATCTTCACCTCAGATCCCTACCAAGGCCGTACTACAATATCAGAGGTGTGTATTGATTCACAGGAAAAACTACCGCTGTTTGAAAGCAGTAATCAAACAACTTCTTTACATAGACAACAACTAATCCATTTATACTCAACTGGTTCCACATGCAGTGACTCAAATCTAGTGTCTAATCTTAATCCATGGCAGGAACACCTAGACGTTGGTGAAGTACATCCCATTTACGATGGCTCAGAGAATACCCGAACGATTTTTGAAATGTCCGGGTCCGGGTCCGTGCCACGGACACCCGAAAGTTCGGTACGGACCCGAACGTTACAGTCCGGGTTCGCTCAACACTAGTCATGACAGCAATAAGAGACTCGGTAGCATTTACCCTACATGAAGTGGTTGCAGATCCACAAGGACGGTACCTAATTCTAATCTGTGATCTAAACTCAGTGACGTACACCTTGGTCAACTCATATTTACCTAATCAACAACAGATACATTTCTTCAACAAACTAATGACGAAAGTTTGTCGCCATCAAAAAGGACACTTAGTTATGTGTGGAGACTATAACATCATGCCGGAACCATCCCTAGACTCCACTTCTAAGTCAAAAAGATATGTCCCCACATTGCAACCAGCTCTATATCAACATTCTCTCTTCGACGCTTGGCATTGTCTTCACGCGGAAGAGAGAGACTACACCTTTTACTCACCACCTCAACGCACTTATACCAGAATCAACCTATTCCTAGTTGATCAATATACCCTCACCAAAACCAAGGGATCCTCAATCAACACCATAACATGGCCGGACCATGCTTCCGTGACTCTGACTATTGAGGATACAGCGGTTCCACCATCCAATACAGTATGGAGACTGAATACTTATATACTGCAACAGAAAAAACATAGCGATGTATTAAAGACTCGGCTGAATGAGTTCTTTGCTGACAACCTTTTGTCGGTACAGAGCACGTTCACACTGTGGAACGCCCACAAGGCGTTTATAAGGGGTGTTCTGATACAATGGGGTGAAAGGGATTAGAGGCAGAGGCAGCAGCACCTTAAAATGATTACAGACGAACTACAAAAGTTAGAAACCCTAAACAAAGCCAAACCAAACGATGACCTATGTAAAAGAATATCCCATCTCCGCCACGAACTCAGACTGTCCCTATTGGACAGCTTTGAGAAATATAATAAACGTCTTAAAATGACGTACTACGCCAACGGTAATAAAGCGGGAAAAATGTTAGCACACAAAATCAAAGGTCACAGGTATAAATCTAAAATACCATTTATCATTCACCCCAGTACCAAACAAAAGGAATACCACCCTCAAAAAATAGCAGACGCCTTTAGCCATTATTATGGTACAATCTATAACTTAAAAAATGATGAGACCACACACCAGCCCACACCAGAACTGATTAATAAATTCTTATCCTCACTAGATATCCCCAAACTCACAGAGAAACAATTGCAAGCACTAAACCAACCATTCACAACAGAAGAGATATCATGAGCCATAGAATCATTACCACTTAATAAGTCCCCAGGCCCTGACGGATTTGGAGGAGAGTACTACAGAGAATTCAAAGAAATATTAGCACCTCACCTAAACAATATATTCAATTCTGCAGCTGCCTCTTCCTCATTCCCACATGAAATGTTGGAAGCACTTATTGTACCTTTACCCAAGCCGGGGAAGGACCCAACCTCACCTATGAACTTCAGACCGATCTCATTACTAAATATCGATGTAAAATTATATGCAAATCATAGCCTTACGTCTAATTAACATTATGCCCTTGCTCATACACCCTGACCAAACCGGATTTACTAAGTCAAGACAAACATCAGATGCTACGCGCAGACTAATAAACATAATTCATTTAGCTGAGACCCAAGAGAAGCCTTCTCTGCTTCTCGCGTTAGATGCAGAGAAGGCTTTTGATCAAATCCATTGGCTATACTTAACCAAGACACTGGAGTCCTTTGGGTTCACAGGCCATATCCACACAGCAATATTGGCTCTATATTCAAATCCATCCGCCCGAGTTTACACGAATGGCACCCTATCGGCGCCTTTTCAAATATCCAATGGCACTAGACAGGGGTGCCCATTGTCACCCCTAATATTCCATCTATTGATTGAACCACTGGCAATTTACATCAGAACACATCCTCGAATTAAGGGATTTCCAACTCCCTCATATACACATCTGATAAGCTTATTTGCAGATGATGTTATATTGGTTCTTACTGAGGTTCGGTCTTCCATAGCAGAGGTGCACAATGTCTTACAAATGTTCAATAAGATATCGTATTATAAGGTAAATGAAAGCAAATCTTATATAATGAGCATAGGCCTCGATAAAGACACTAAAGAAGAGTTGAGATCAAGGTTCCCATATATTTGGAGTGAGGGGAGCATAAAATATTTGGGGATCACCCTCACCCCCCACACATCCAAATTAGCCGAAGCAAACTACACTATGTTCTTACGCGACTTAGAGCCCAAACTACAAGACCTAGTCAAAATGGAACTGTCTTGGACGGGACGTTTGGCCGCATTTAAAATGCTTATATTGCCCCAATTTTTGTACTTATTTAGGGCTATGCCAATTCCATTGTCTGACCAGTTCTTCTCTAAAGCTCAATCTTTACTCAATACTTATCTGTGGCAGGGGAGGAAGGCCAGGTGCGCATTTAAAAAATTGATCAAGACGAAAACTATGGGAGGTATAGGTCATGTAGTGTTAAAGGATTATCATACCACTGCTATATTAGCACAACTCAAACAATGGTTTACATATGAACAAGGCCCACGATGGGTAGACCTAGCACAAAGTCCAACTAAGAATCTATCAAATTTACTACTGACTAACAAACGTATCACCCACAAACTGTATACATTTTCTCCTACTATAACTGCCTCGTTACAAGCTTGGAGAGACATGATAAATACCCCCTTTGAGACGACTGGAACATCATCTATAGACTTACCTATGTCCGCCTTAAATCTTTTAATCCCAGACTTTAATGTATCACACTGGATTTCCAAGGGTATAAACAGAGTGGAAGATATCAAAATAGGACCGACAATCAAAACATTTAGAGCAATCCAGCTAGAATACGGAATAACGGATAGCGAATTTTATAGATATTCTCAAATAACCCACCTCTTAAATTTGCTTCCTGACACTTCTATTACTCTACAATGGAAAATTAAATCATACTATATAAATCAAAACATCAAAACAAAAGGGATTTCCCTTTTCTATACCTTTCTAAATCAAAAATCAACGTTCACCAAGTCCTCGTCTATGGCTAAGTGGGAGATTGATTTCAAATCTAATTATTCGGAAGAATAATGGACAAAAGCTCTAGACATAACATATAGATCCACCAAAAATGTCAATCTCTGGGAACTAGTACAAAAATTGGTTTCAAGATGGTATCTTACACCATCCAGACTGGCAAATTTCTCTCGTGAAATTTCCCTGTTGTGTTGGAGACTCCGTGGACATAGAGGCACATTACACCATATATTTTGTTATCTTATAATAGTCTTCCTAATTGTGGCTCTCTACAAAGCTCTATATAGTCCCGGCAATTTAACTAATCTAGCTTATTTGGAATCCATTGTCCATGGTCTGGCATTTCAACAGTTAATGCTAATCTGCTTGAGTCTGTTTGCTGCTACTTCCACACACATGCTTGAGATTTTGGACTTTATGGTCTTCCTAATTTTGGCTCTCCACACAGCTCTACATAGTTCTGGCAATTGAGCTAATCTAGTTTATTTGAAATTCATGCTTCATGGTCTGGCATTTTAACAGTTAATGCTAATCTGCTTGAGCCTGTTTGCTGCTACTTCCACATACATGCTTAAGAATTTTTTATTCCTGTTATAGGAGACTCTGCATGCATGGTATTATGTGGTATGGATGGTTTGAATGATAGTGGGGATGACGTCTGGATCTTTTTTCTTTTCCTTTTGGGTTTTGTATTTTATGTAGTGTACACTGCAGTGATAATCTATTTTTATTAATAATGGGTTCCTATACGCCATTCGGCATTTTGGTGGTGAAGGAGGTCGCACAGTTATGAATTTCTTAAATTCTGGTGTCCTGTTTTTTGTATATCGCAATTTGCCAAATATTTATAATAAAATTATTATTTTCAATAGACATTTTCAGTCATTTTGTCCTTTACAATTCACCCCAGTGGCCATAAGGGGTACTTTTTTGTATGGCCCTATGTGCCATACGTTCAATTGTTTGCAGTTCTCCCTTTACCACTGGCCCCAGGCCTATTTAGTCCTGAGTAGGGTGGCGATTAGGACAATAACTTTACTACAGGTCATTGGTTTCAATTGGTTTCTTTTTCTACTTTACCTCTAGCCCTCTGAATTGTTCTATGGGGATAACCCCTTTCCCAAAATCGCAAGTAATGATCCCTCTTTTCTGTATGGAAATCATTGTTTTTAGTACAATTTCGCTTGATCCTTAAAAATTGGCCCATTGGTATGCCCCTTATAAGCCAAGGAGGGTGGTGACTATCAGCACATAGTAGTGTATTAGCTGCTGTTTCCTTACGGGAAGTACATGTACAGATTCCCCCATCCTCCAGGCCTATCCAGAGATCCAGAAATGAAATCCTCATTCGGTTGTATACATATGTAAGGTGAATGTTACGGCTGAGTTTAGTAGTGTCATGAACTCATGCAGATCCTCAATGGAGCCCTTCCAGAGGATGAATACGTCATCTATGTAGCGCAGCCAGGTGTGGACATGGCTGCGGTACATAGGCGAAGTATAGACCTCTTCTTCTTCCCACAGGCCCAAATAGAGGCAAGCATAGGCCGGAGCCCATGCTGCTCCCATTGAGGTCCCTCTAATTTGTTGGAAATAATGGGAGGTAAACTGAAAGCAGTTGTTACACAAAACAAATTCAAGTAATCAGTAGGTCAGATGGTAGTATACTCTCTGGAATGCCCCTTATTTTGACAATATTATAACGTGACCTGCCCACGAGGTCCACCATTTTGGCCCTCATTCACTGCTGTTCCTCCTGTGTGTCGGCATGCGCGTCCACTAGGTCATTCACTGTCACTGTCATTTCCCCAATTTGATGCTCAATATGCTGTACTCTCTGTCCCATTGAATGCATGTCAGATGCAAAACAGTTAAACATGGATGAGATCTCACTATTTACTGAGCTGTGCAGGGACATAAGCATCCCTTTCATGATGGTGTTAAGCACCGGTTGATTGGAAGTGGGGAAGGATGCTATAGGAGATGGCTGGGGATTGTCTGATGCTATGTATCTCAGTGTAGGGCTCACCTCAGGATCTTGTCTGTCAGGATCCATTGCATCCTCGATTTAGCCGGGCTGTTGCTAGCCAATAAAGGCAGGGGTGATGCTGCATGGTCCGATGATTCAGCCTCTGTACAAATGTCTGAGTTTTCTTAATCTGGGAGATCCGTGTATGAGTCTAATATCTCATGTACTAGGCTGTGGGCACCATCTTGGAATGTTCCTCCCGCTGCCTGTTTGAAGAATTCCATCAGTTTTTTGGGGCGATGGTGTTCTTTTTGCTTGCTGGACATTCTAGGGCAGGATACCGGTCTGTAGGGGTCCTTTTGTGTCTCAGATTGCCATGCTCGGGAGTGGTATCTCCGTTATTTCTTCCGGTCTGTGCTGGAGCTGAAAGATCGGACGTCCATGCTGCTTGGCAGTTAGCCACGCCCCTTCTTTCTTTTTTTTAACAGTACTTTTTTTTTATTCAGCTGCCAGCAGGGAAACCCATTGACAGCTGATGGCTCATTGGTTGTTAAGGATGCTGCGGCTGGCTTAATATCCAGCTTACACTGCACCCTGCTTGGGCAAAGCTTTGCCCAATCAGGGCACAGAATCAGGGTGAACACCCGGCGAAACCCCCTGCGAAAGCGGATGTTCAAGGAATGGCCGAAAAGGCAAATGTTCGACCCAAACTCATGCTCAGGCCAAACCGTTTGCCCATCACTACTGGTCTAGTAACACTGGGTGCAAGAGTGGCAGCATTTAGAGCCACAGTTGCTGGCTTACACTGGTGTGGTGACACTGTGACTGTTGTGGAGGTAATCAAGGGCACAGTAACTGGTGTTTTGGTGATTAGGGACACTGTAACTGCTGTGGTGGTGATCAGGGACAATATGACTCGTGCAGTGATGAATAGATGCAATATGACTGGTGTGGGGATGATTAATAACAATGTAATTGGTGTGGCAGTGATTAGGGACAATATGACTTGCAGTGATCAGTGACCAGGGACACTGGAACTGGTGTGATGGTGATCTGGAACACCATAACTGATGAGGCAGTGATTAGGTCAATATGACTCTTGTGGTGGGGATCAGGAACACTGTAACTGATGAGGCAGCGATCGGGGACACTGTAATTAGTGTGACAGTGATCAGAGACAATACAACTGGTGTGGCAGAAATTAGGCAGAGATTAGGGACACTGTGAGTGATATGAGTGTATGGTGGTGATTAGGGACACTAACTGGTGGTAATTAGTAGGGATGAGCTGTCGGTTTGAGTCAAGTCAAAGGTAAGTAAATTCTCCAAATTTAGAACATTATGGGGCGTTCACTCCAAATTCGTGCACCCCACAATGCATAGCTAGACCGTGCAAAATGCCGGCCGCTGATTTGCCAAAGCATGCACATGACCTGCGTGCTTTGACCAATCACTAGAGTTGAGCAAACCCGAACTGTAAAGTTCGGGTCCGTACCGAACTTTCGGGTGTCCGTGTACCGAACCCGAACATTTGAGAAAAATGTTCGGGTTCTGGGTTCTGGTATTTTATCACGCATGTTGAATAGCTGCAGGGCAACCAAATAACAAGAGTTTCACTGGTTTTCCTTAGAAGCCATCACAGCCATGCCTACTAATGGCATGACTGTGATTGGCCAGTGCACCATGTGACCCAGACTCTATATGAGGCTGGAGTCACAGTGCTACATGTCACATGCTCTCAGGTTAGTGTAGGGAGAGGATGCTGCCGACGCTGTGAGGGACAGATTGTGAGGGACAGATTGCAGATCTAATAACTAGATAGAGATTACTACTACTGCTGTGAGGGACAGATTGCAGTGATAATAACTAGGTAGAGATTACTACTACTCCTTTGAGGGACAGATTGTAGATCTATAACATCTCATCCTGCATTACAGAACGATCTGATTACAGAACGATCTCTCATCCTGCATTACAGAACGATCTGATTACAGAACGATTTGATACTGGACTAGGTAGAGATTACTACTGCTTTGAGGAACAGATTGCAGTTCTAATAATATCTCCCATTTTTCTTCCTTTTGCAGCCCTCTGGCACTTTCCAGGACTTTTTTACAGTCATTTTTGTGCCGAAAAGTTTGGGTCCCCATTGACTTCAATGGGGTTCAGGGTCCAGGGTAAAGTTCGGATAATGTTCGGTACCGAACCCGAACGTTTCCGCGAAGTTCGGCCGAACCCGCCGAACCCGAACATCCAGGTGTCCACTCAACTCTACCAATCACAGCATGCTCTGGCTGTGAGAGCCATGATTGGCTAAAAGCTATATAAGGCCGCTTTAACAGTGTAGTGTGTGGACGTGGAGACCAGAGGCTGACGTTTATCTAGTTTAGTCAGTGGCGTGTAGGCAGTGTAGTATATAGATCTAGTGCAGAGTATATACAGGCAGTGCAGGCAGTGTAGTATATAGATCTAGTACAGGGTATATACAGGCAGTGTAAGTATATATATGTATGTACTGTAAATAGTATGTGTATATATATATATATATATATAATACGCTGCCTTTAGTGTAGGCTATATACCATCATTCAGAGTCCATTCAGGCAGTGTAAGAATATATATGCACTGTAAATATTATATATATATATATATATATATATATACTGCCTTTAGTGTAGACTATAAACAGCTCAGTCAGTGTGTAGTATATAGAGCCTGTTCAAGCAGCGTAAGAATATATTTATACCTTAACAGCCCTCAAATTTTGCACTCGCCTACTCGCATTTTGCCAGTGCAAAATGAGAGCTGGCAAACTGGGATGCTTTCCATTCAACTCTGCCGGCAGGTGGGGATGAATGGGAGCCATTCTCTCTGCCAGGAGAAGAGAGAGGGGAGGAAGAAGCGAGCCAGGCGGCGGATCATCAAATCGGGGATTGCACGCTGTAAAAGCTTTCATTAGAATTCTTACAGCATCCCCAGAGCTCATTGTCACACAGTCCTGCCTCCTGGCCTTTTATAGAGAGTACACTGGTCCAATGGTGGGACATGGGAAGTTATCCTCGGGCCAGGAGGCGGGCTGTGTGATGTGAGCTCCGGGACACCACGGAAATTCAAATTAAAACTCCTACAGCAATGCGCGCTCTATCTGATGATCTCGCAGGCTCGCTTTTCCTCTGCTCTCCTCAGGTTAGGCTGCATTGTGGGCACAGGTCACGACTGCATTGTGGGTACAGGTCAAGGCTGCATTGTGGGCACAGGTCACTGCTGCATTGTGGGCACAGGTCAGGACTGTATTGTAGGCACAAGTCAGGCTGCATTGTGGGCACAGGTCAGGGCTGCATTGTGGGCACAGGTCATGGCTGCATTGTGGGCACAGGTCATGGCTGCATTGTCGGGCACAGGTCAGGGCTGCATTGTGGGCAGGACAGGTTGCATTGTGGGCACAGGCAAGGGCTGCATTGTGGGCACAGGTCATGGATGCATTGTGGACACAGGTCACGGCTGCATTGTGGGCACAGGTCAGGGCTGCATTGTGGGCACAGGTCATAGCTGCTGTCAGGAAGCAGGTGTGAGGCCGAGATGTTAGAGGGCTTCCCTTGCGGCTAAGTGCACAGCTAGCCTGGGGATGAGACAGGGGAGCAGTGCCCAAAGAAGCACAGGTTGCCAGCAGGTAATTCCAGAAGACTGGGAAGCAGGAAGTCGCAGGAAAAGCTGGTGGTTGCTGGCGTGCTTTAAGGCTCCATGGGGAGTCAGCTGGAGACATGGTCAGAAGAAAAGCCGGGGTCATACACGGTTAGATCAGAGGAAGCAGCTGGAATGGTGCACCAGGACAAGGATGCGCAGGATTGCAGAGTTGGTAGAGCCAGCAGCGGGACAAGCCAGGAGAATGGTCAAGGAAGCAAGCCAAGGATCAGGACTGCAGGGTAAGGACAAGCTGAGTCTGGTAAACAGGAGATCAATCAGGATAAAACAGGAACACAGGAATCACAGGGGAGCTGAGAGATAATGCAGCAAAGTCCTCTTGTTAGTGACAGGTTTAAATAGCCCAAAGGGCACCAATGTGCTTGCTACTGCGCGTGCCCGGCGCGTCCCCGCTTTCATGATGGAACGTTCGTTCATGTGCGTCGGCGCATGCCCGCTCGTACGGGCGGCCGGACGCGGCCATGTTGGAAATGGGCAGCAGTAGCCATTCTGGGTCTATTTCCCTGACAGCTGCATTGTGGGCACAGGTCAGGGCTGCATTGTGAGCTCAGGTCAGGGCTGCATTGTGGACAGGTCAGGCTGCATTGTGGGCACAGTTCAGGGCTGCATTGTGGATAGGTCAGGTGGCATTGTGGGCACAGGTCACTGCTGCATTGTGGGCACAGGTCACGGCTGCATTGTGGGCACAGGTCAGGGCTGCATTGTGGGAGCAGGTCATGGCTGCATTGTGGGCCCAGGTCAGGGCTGCATGGTGGGCACAGATCAGGGCTGCATTGTGGACAGGTCAAGCTGCATTGTGGGCACAGTTCAGGGCTGCATTGTGGACAGGTCAGGCGGCATTGTGGGCACAGGTCAGGGCTGCATTGTGGGCACAGGTCAGGCTGCATTGTGGGCACAGGTCAGGCTGCATTGATGGTCACAGGTCAGGCTGTGCTGATGGGCACTAGGGATGCTGCACTGATAGGCTGCACTGGTAAAGTTGCTCTTAATATTTACTCTTGTAACTTAATTATGCATAAAACATTTAAGTGTCATTTCATGAGAATTTATTAGGGTGTGTTTAGGGATGGGATTGGGGGTGGGGCACGGTAGGGGTTGGGTGGGGCAACTGGTGGCTAGTAACCCTTAAGGCCTGGCTAGTAGCTCAGGACTTGAAATTTTGAGCCCTGCCATATATAGTATATATATATATATATATATATATACAGTATCTCACAAAAGTGAGTACACCCCTCACATTTTTGTCAATATTTTATTATATTATTTCATGTGACAACACTGAAGAAATTACACTTTGCTACAATTTAAAGTAGTGAGTGTACAGCTTGTATAACAGTGCAAATTTGCTGCCCCCTCAAAATAACTCAACACACAGCCATTAATGCCTAAACCACTGGCAACAAAAGTATAGTTATTTTGAGGGGACAGCAAATTTGCACTGTTATACAACAGTATATATATGCTGCATTCAGTCTAGACTACATATACAGTGCATTTGGCAGTGTACAGTATATAATACAGTTTAGTGCATTGTTGAAAAACATCCCCATCATCCTCTGTCACCCAGGCTCATACTAGTTTGTCTTTCAACGCAGCTGCCAAATCAGCCTATTCCACCAGCTCCTTGTCCACTGTTACTCCTTCTGTAGCCCCACCATCATGCATGGAGGACTCACCAGAATTATTCGACCATAGTGTGGGTTACATGCTGATGGAGGTTTAGTGCATATACTGGCCAGGTGACACTATGGTTATCCGGCAACTCGTCCCTGGTATTTGTATGGGGTTGGAAGGAGAGCAGGGGGGTTATAACGGTGCCATAGAATATACAACTTACTAATTGGTTAGAAAAGTATAACAAATTGTATTAATACAGATGATTAAAAAGTATAAGTGCACATAATTAAAATCAATATGTAGATTGTTCTATTGTCTTCATTGCATGAATGATGGTGGTGGATTTACACAGTAAGATGGAACTTATCCTACATGTTTTGCCTATGTATGCTTCCTCAGGGATTCTGTGACCACCAATAGGGATTAGCAATTCCACACAACCACCCCACGTTCGTCAGGATCCCAATAGCTCATGCACGTCACAGCAGGGGAGGGGGCACTGCGTGTCCACAGGGGGTCTATCAAGACAACAAATCAGATATCAAATAGGGAGGGTGCCAGGTGGAGCCCAGAAGATATCAAAGTAGATGGTGAAAGTTAACTGTAACAAAGCTCCAATCTACATAGGCATCCCTCCAGTGTCGCGTGATGGAGGATGCAAGCAATTTAAAGGCTCAAGGCCCAATTTTTCTGCACCTGTTTGACTGGGGCATGTCATTACAATTTGTAAAATAAATTACAACTGCAGGGCCTGTTCCTGAGTCCAACAAGAGTAGCTGCGAGGGTTTACAGTGTTCTGCCAGCACCAACACCCAAGGCCCAATTTTTCTGCACCTGTTTGACTGGGGCATGTCATTACAATTTTATAGAGTTCAGTCCCCGTAGGATATAGTTCAGACTATATAGTGCAGTCAGTGTAGTATATATAACATAGTGTATTGAAAGGTTAAGGGCGGGGCGGCACAGTAGTGTAGTGGCTAGGACTTTCGCCTAGCAGCAAAAGGGTTGCTGGTTTGAATTACAAACACAACATTACCTGTCTGGAGTTTGCATATTCTCCCTGTGCCTGTGTGGGTTTCCTCCGGGAACTTCCTGATGATGGCCACTACCCATAGGCTGAAACGCGTCGAGGTTTGATTGTGTCATCGCGACACACCTCCGCTTACGCCTAATACGGGAAAACGAACGGGAGCCGGTACAACCGACCGGATTACATACACCGGTTTTGGGCTGATTTCCCCAGTAAAAAAATCGGCTGCCCTTACGTTCGGTGCCAGAACTTACGGGCACCTACAAATGTGAGTTTGGGTTTTATATATTTGTTTTTCACTGAATACATTTTAAAAACGTTACTTGCACTATGAGATTTTCTTTCTCCATATATATGGTGATTCCTATGTTGGAGTAATTGCTGGAGGTGCAGAATTCCGGAATAACCCACAGGGGACACTCCCCAACAAGCCTACTAGATCCCACTAGAGATAGGTGGTCACTGGAGGAAGGGTGAGTGCACATCCATGTGTGGCACATTGAGCATGATTGGAGCACTTTTGTCCATCTAAGCACAAGCACTTTCTTTCACTATAAGTGGGAATGGTTTATACCTGCCTAATCCTCTGAAAAGCCGTTAATTAAGGACTATTTAAAAGACTTTATCCATTTACCTTTAACTAAGCGCAGTGAACTGTTTTTTATTTTTTATTATTTCCTTCAGGTATACTCTGGTTTCCTCATACACTCCAAAGACATGCTGGTAGGTTAATTGGATCCTGTCTAAATTGACAATAGTAGGTGTATGTATGAATGTGAGTTAGGGACCTTAGATTGTAAGGTCCTTGAGGGTACGGACTGATGTCAATGTATATGTAAAAGCGCTGCGAAAATTCATTGTACTACATAAGTACCTGAAATAAATAAATAAACCCCATGCCAAAATTTAAAAAAAGGGTCTGGTTTCGATTTTGGTGGGACCCCCACACAAATTATTCCAGTGATTTACGATCTATATTAACAAAACGAGGGACAAGGAGGGAAGGTTCCCACCAGATAGGGTTCTATACTCAGAAGAGACATGGGAAAATACGCGGTTTGGTGTAAGGTTAGCTTCATAATTGATTACACATGATAACAATAGATGTGTCAATGGTTAAAATAGAAGACAAGTAGTCCCTGGTGAAAGTTGTCTCTCAGTAGAGCAGTGGGAGCTGTCATGCACCACTGCCCTCACGGGTACATTAGATGTATCCACGCAAGAGCACAATTACAAAGTGATTACCCAATGGTATAGAACACCAGTCCTTCTTCACAAAATTTTCCCCTCAGTTCCAGATCATTGCTGGAGATGTAGGGCCCACTTAGGATCAATGCTCCACATATGGTAGGAGTGTCCATCTGTTGCTCCTTATTGGAAAAAAATACACGACATAATACAGAAGATTTCATCATACCCCGTCGAGTTCTCTCACCAGCAGTTTCTCTAACATCACTCTAGCATAATGGCACATGCATACATAAAATCCCTTGTTATGCATATGATAAACGCTGCAAGATTGTGCATCCCTCCCCTATGGAGACAGACAAGACCACCTTCCATCTCTGACTGGCTGATTAGACTAAACAGGATCAAAGAAATGGAAGAACTGATAGCCATTTCTAACGAGCGTCTACCCGCTTTCCATAAGATTTGGTTAAGTTGGATTGACTTTAAAATGTCCGACCAATATAAAGAATTAGGAACATAAACATCCCTGCCACAGGTGATATTGCGGACCATACCCCTTATATTCCATCTTGGCAAACCTTCCCGGTCAACTTAAAAGGACAAAGTTCTACTTATTTTCGCTTCCCCACACAATTTCATATCCTTATCCTTCCCTTTCAAACCCCCCCCCCCTTCCCTTCCCTTCATAGCTGTTATATGCTTCCGCACACAGTACACACCCATCAGACTGTTTTTAAGGGACTATTGGATAATTCAGAAGTAACAAAGAGGAAAAATTACCCCCCACCAACCTCTTCCTATCAAAAACCTCTCTATAACCCCTAGCTCTTGATTTCCAAAGCAACAATAAAGCAACAAAATGTTATCTTGCTGAAAAATTGTCTTTACCTTGTCATTAGTGTATTAATGTACATTTATTATCCTTTTACACCTGGATACTTTGAGATGTACTGTGATGTTTTTCTTTTCTTCTTCCCTCACCTAATAAAACTTTATGGAACTAAAATAGAAGACAATGTTGTCTTATTAAAAACCTCACCCACACAGTCCAATTCCAACATCAGGAAACATTAACTGATAATCAATTCAGAATATGACGGCATGAGCTGAAGATTTACCTGGGAAACTTTATTATTGCATGCTGCAGGGCTGTCAATTGTGAAGACATCCAGGATATCTATTTGCCCGAGTGATATTAGATTCAAGATTACAGTTAAAACATTTCAGAGCATTTCAGAGTGTAATTTGGCACACCAGAATAGTGCACTGTTACCATAGTGGCCCTGTACTACTATTAGGAGGTGATAGGATTTTTTTTTTTGCATTTGATTGCTTATACAGCCATGATGGCAATCATTTCTGACAGTTCTTGAGAACTATTGTGATAGTCATGATTGGCCACAGCTTTCACATGGTACATGGCTACTGTGATTCACCTTGTGCCATATGATCATTGTGACCCATCACAGAGATCACTCTAGTTCTCAATGGAGTCATGAATGACAGCCATTGTTTACTACTGGACTTGTGATTGCTGTGATTGATCACAGTGGACACATTATACCGGGGTGGAGAAAAGATGCGCAGTGCAAAGAACAGAGATCTGCTGTGTCCAGTGGACACAGAGATCACAGATCATGCCGCTTCATGCCCCCGGAGGGTGTGAATGAGGCACAGTACCTGTACATCCTCCCAGAATGATGCTTGTCCCACGCAACTGTATACTGTATGTAGAGTGGCCAGGTGAAAAGCATTTAAGATATACCATAATGTGAAGATCAGTGTAATTGCCAGATGCCACTGAGTTATCATAGGGAAATCCCATCAAAAGTGGAGCCCTGCAGTCTGTCTTTCCCCTGGCAGTCTGCCTCAACAGCTTGCTCAAACTGCATCCAATCAGACAGGTCCTTTCCCTACATAGTTTGCAGATCTAAGGAAATTGCAATGGGTATGGTCAGCCTTAAAAACATGGTGGCCTCTTATGCAGTGTTGCATTTTTGTTCAAAGGTCAAGTTTATAGTGGTTTATAGTAGTTCTGTACCTTTGGCCAAGCCCTTATATTTCCTAAAACTGACTTTTAACTCCTGTTCCACAATCCAGCACACCGACCAGTGGCAGCTTGTCCACTAGGGGTGCGCGGGCACTGTCCCCCTCCATGCGTCTGGCCCACTGATCTACATAAAGGGTGCCGGACCATGGATTCCAATGGGGGTGTGTTTTTTGAAGCACGTGATTAGAGCTAGAGGCTCTAATAGGCTTCAAAATAGGGTGGGCTCGGGGTGCAGAGCACTGTTCCCTGATCCCACCCAGTTGTGTGACAATAGCAAATGAATATTCACTATTGTCACACTGATTCTCCTCCCAGCCAATCAGGAAGCAGGTCATGACACCTGTTTCCCAATTGACCTAAAGGAGAAGTGATCCTATTGGCCTAGGAGGAGGAAGGAGGGTAAGCACGGCCGCTGTGATGCTGAGGAGGAGATGCCAACTGACCCACTGTCCCTGCACTGTGCCCCCGCTATGCCTGCTGACCGACTGACCCACCAGCCACCGCTGCTCTAAACCAGAGGAGAGATGTCCCCATACTGTGCCCCCACTATGCCTGCAGATCACCAACAAGAGGGAAACCTGGAGCTGTCGTCTTCCAACAGGCTGCATCTGCTATTTAGGTCAGTAGAGGGGGGCTGCCTGACCTAGTTCACCTAGTGCAATGCATGACTTGCAGGCAGAGAGGGGGATCCAGCCTTCCCTGCCTGCCTAGCTGCTGCTGGCTCAGGTGGCATGGACAGGGTTAACCCTGCCTGAGTAGCCCAGTAGTGCTCTTTGCTGCTGTTGGGTATGAGATTTCTCTGTTCCCCCAGCATGGCTCTGTTCAGAACAAGTACAGTCCCCTGCTGCTGTTGAACTACAAGTGCAAGCATATCCTGCCAGCCAGGGTTACTACAGCTCTCCTGTAAAGTTGGTGCTGTTGAGTTTTGGGGGCATGCTGGGTTTGATGGACAGAGGCAGGTTCTCTTTTATAATGATGCAGTCCTTGGCTGTTGGAGATTGTTATGGTGGCTCTGCTGGGACTTGTGATTCTTTAGCAGTTTTTTGGGTTTGATGTACTAAGGGGGGCTTTCAGCACATTTGTGGGCCATGAGTTTGAGCAGTGGGGTGCTAAGATTGATTCCCATCTGCACAGAGTTTGTAGGTTGTTGTGTTTGAGCTGTGGGCTACTGCATTTGATAGTTTCCTGCATGGAGTTTATAGGTTCCTTGTGTTTGAGTTGCAGGGTACTAGGGTTGATTCTTGTCTAGATGGAGTTTGCAGGTTACGTATATGTGAGCTTTGGGGTGCTGGATTTAATTCCTGTCTGCATGGAGTTTGCAGGTTGCTTGTGTTTTAGGCATGCTTTAGGTGTTTTGCTTTCCATCTGCAACTGGCAAGGTTAACCTGTGACCCCAATTGGCCTCAGTGTCTGTGATTGTGACGGTGATGTTGGATTGTAAGTGGCACTTTGGTAGTGAATGATGGATATGGTTCTTTGTGGGGTGCCACAATATGTCAGTGCTATAAGTCTTTGTGTGTGTGTGTATACAAGGAGTCTTCAAAAAGTTTAAACACTTTTTTTTAACTCTATTACATGTATAAAAGTGCGGAAAGTTTTTGAAGACCCTGTGTGTGTGTGTTTATGTATATGCTGTACATATATATATATATATATATATATATATACAGTATCTCACAAAAGTGAGTACACCCCTCACATTTTTGTAAATATTTTATTCTATCTTTTCATGTGACACTAAAGAAATGACACTTTGCTACAATGTAAAGTAGTGAGTGTACAGCTTGTATAACAGTGTAAATTTGCTGACCCCTCAAAATAACTCAACACACAGCCATTAATGTCTAAACCGCTGGAAACAAAAGTGAGTACACCCCTAAGTGAAAATGTCCAAATCGTTCCCAATTAGCCATGTGACTGACTCGTCAGTGTTACAAAGTCTTAGGTGTAAAAGTGGAGCAGGTGTGTTAAATTTGTTGTTATCTCTCTCACTCTCCAATACTGGTCACTGGAAGTTCAACATGGCACCTCATGGCAAAGAACTCTCTGAGGATCTGAAAAAAAGAATTCTTACTCTACATAAAGATGGTCTAGGCTATAATAAGATTGCCAAGACCCTGAAACTGAGCTGCAGCACGGTGGCCAAGACCATACAGCGGTTTAAAAGGACAGGTTCCACTCAGAACAGGCCACGCCATGGTGGACCAAAGGTGTTAAGTGCACGTTCTCAGCATCATATCCAGAGGCTGTCTTTGTGAAATAGACAATTGAGTGCTGACAGCATTTCTGCAGAGGTTGAAGGTGTGGGGGGGTCAGCCTGTCAGTGCTCACACCATACGCTGCACACTGCATCAAATTGGTCTGCATGGCTGTCGCCCCAGAAGGAAGCCTCTTCTAAAGATGA
Source organism: Glandirana rugosa (assembly GCA_018402905.1). Classification (NCBI taxonomy): domain Eukaryota; kingdom Metazoa; phylum Chordata; class Amphibia; order Anura; family Ranidae; genus Glandirana; species Glandirana rugosa. The sequence continues at coordinate 184,721 of BLSH010283940.1, forward strand.
TGCACAAGAAAGCCCGCAAACAGTTTGCTGAAGACAAGCAGACTAAGGACCTGGATTACTGGAACCATGTCCTGTGGTCTGATGAGACCAAGATAAACTTATTTGGTTCAGATGGTATCAAGCATGTGTGGTGGCAACCAAGTGAGGAGTACAAAGACAAGTGTCTTTCCTAAAGTCAAGCATGTTGGTGGGAGTGTCATGGGAGTGTCATGGTCTGGGGCTGCATGAGTGCTGCCGGCACTGGGGAGCTACAGTTCATTGAGGGAACCATGAATGCCAACATGTACTGTGACATACTGGAGCAGAGCATGATCCCCTCCCTGAGCTGCAGGGCAGTATTCCAACATGATAACGACCCCAAACACACCTCCAAGACGACCACTGCCATGCTAAAGAAGCTGAGGGCAAAGGTGATGGACTGGCCAAGCATGTCTCCAGACCTAAACCCTATTGTGCATCTGTTGGGTATCCTCAAATGGAAGGCAGAGGTGCTCAAGATCTCTAACATCCATCAGTCCCGTGATGTCTTAAAGGAGGAGTGGAAGAGGACTCCAGTGGCAACCTTTGAAGCTCTGGCGAACTCCATGGCCAAGAGAGTTAAGAAAGTGCTGGAAAATAATGGTGGCCACACAAAATATTGACGCCCATGTTGGACATTTTCACTTAGGGGTGTACTCACTTTTGTTGCCAGTGGTTTACACATTAATGGCTGTGTTTTGAGTTATTTTGAAGGGACAGCAAATTTTCACTGTTATACAAGCTATACCCTCACTACTTTACATTGTAGCAAAGTGTCATTTGTTCAGTGTTGTCATATGAAAAGATATAATAAAATATTTACAAAAAATTGAGGGGTCTACTCACTTTTGTGAGATACTGTATATATATATATCCCATGTGTGTATTGAGCCGTGACCGTAGCGAGTGTGGAACTGGAGGGGTTTGTTTGCACCATCCCAAAATTTTTTAACATCAGCCGCCACTGACCTCCACCTTCCTTTCAAAAGACGGCCAGTAAAAACAAACCAACAACTTGGTAGATTAAGTAAAAGTCTTTTCCCATCAGTATTTTCAATGGATTCATTTCTTCAAGTGTTCTCAGGTTAAACAAGTGTATCCGTGGGAATTCAATTTTATCACAATGTTTTTAGGCTTTGATTACAAGTCAACACACTTCTTTAAGCAATTATTTAGACAAATAAAATCAGCTTACTATGCATGCAGTCTTATGAAAGGCATGACTTCAGATACAAAGAATAGGTGAGAATACTAAACATTACATTACAGTATAACTTTAACCACTTAAGGACCAAGCCTATTTCTGATATTTGTTTTTTACAAGATAAAATCAGTATTTTTTTGCTAGAAAATTACTTAGAACCCCCAAACATTGTATATATATATTTTTTAGCAAAGTGAATAAAATGGTAGTCTTTGCAATATTTTATGTCACACGGTATTTGCGCAGCGGTCTTTCAATTTTTTTTAACTAAATATACTTCACTGAATTAAAAAAGAAATTAAACAGCAAAGTTAGACCAATTTTTTTGTACTGTATATTGTGAAAGATGATGTTACGCTGAGTAAATAGATGCCTAACATGTTACGCTTTAAAATTGCGCACACTCGTGGAATGGTAACCAACTACGGTACCTCAAAATCCCTATAGGTGACATTTTAAAATATTTGAAGGATTACCAGTTTAGAGTTACACAAGGAGGACTTTTGCTAGAATTATTTCTCTTGCTCTGATGATTGCGGCGATACCTCACATGTGTGATTTGAACACTGTTAAATTTGTGGGCGCGACTTATGTGTGCTTTTTCTTTGGTGCGCGAGGATGCGGGGAAGGGGGCACTTTAAATTTCTTTTTTCTCTTATTTATTTATTTCTTTTTTCTCTTTCAATACGTTTTATTAAAGTTTTCACAAAATTCTAAAGTGAATACAATCAAGATGTAAGCTGGCAGGTAATACTCAATAAAAGTATTAGATAAACATGAAATTGCATTGCAAAAGTTTTTACATTCTGGCATCATACCCCAAGGCTATTAGGGGAGAGAAAGGAAGCTCAATATAGTCTCAAAGCATGGAGAATAGGATTCCACCCTGCCCATGCTCCAGAAGCCATCCACCCTCCACCCCAAACTGTGAAGATGTAGATCCCCTCAGAAGCCCCGATAGTGTGGGCTGTACTCCTCCTTCCCATGCTCCCCTAAGAAAAAGTCCCGTCCTTTAATTCGATGGAGTCCTCCAAGCTACCGCTGGGAAGGACAGAGACATATTGAATAGTCTGTTGGGCTGTTGGGGATGTACAAGCCCTTAGTCAGTAAAAAAAAACATATATAGATTTAAAAGAAAATCTCGAGGTCTCAAAAAGAAGAAGTAAGAAGAAAGAGAGAGAACAGAAAAGGAAATTTAGAACCAGCACTGACCTAGAGGTTAGAGGCTAGGAGTGAAGCCCGGGTACAGCATTATATTATTGTGGGCTGGCCCAGGGTTCCCAAACACCTTCAAATTTCTGTGTCTTATCTTGGAGCTTGGCCACTAGGTGTTCCTGGGTCATGATCCAGGAGATTTTCCTTTTAGTGGCCTTAGAGTCCCGTGATTTCTAACAGCAGCCCTGTCAGGATGAATTCTGATCGCAATAGCCAAAGTTTCTATGGCAACCGCGAAGATTAGGGGTGATAGAGGGCAACCCTGTCTAGTCCCTTTTCTAATGTTGAATGAGTCAGAGTATCTTCCCGTTAGCCGCACCTGAGCGCTCGGTGTCGAGTAGAGCGACTGAATAATGCCCAGAAATTTGGGGATATTAAAGATATAGGGCCACAAAACAGTATCAAACAGCTTCCGGATATCTATAGATAGGAAGAGTCCCTTTTGAGGTGGGCCTCCATCCCATTGGAAGTTTAGTAGGGAAATTACATCAATAGCTCTTCTAATTTTGTCTGGCCCCTGTCTCCCAGGGATGAAGCCCACCTGATCCTTGTGAATATATGTGGCTATGAAGCCAGACAATCTAGAGGCTAGAATCTTCATAAGAATTTTTAGATCATTATTGATCAACATGATCGGACGGTAATTGCTAACTTCGCTGTTGGTCTTCCCTGTTTTGGGGATCACTGAAATGTAGGCAGAGTTGAGCTTTGGTAAGGAGAGGTCATTAAGAAAAGATTTGACTAGTTGTGGGGGTAGGGAGTCCAGCTCATATAAATTCCTATAGAACTCCTGAAAAGTTTGCATAATCCGAATTTGGTTTTGCGAGAGATCGCCCGACCACGTCCGAATTTTGGGAAATGTTAATGTGTAAGGTCTGGGCGTTAATTTGGTTGCTAGTTTGGTCCCCATCTTGTCTTTTTGAGAATACATTTTAGCACCCAACCATCTAAGGTGTTTCTCAGCATCCGTGGTCAGGACCAGATTGAGAGTAACCTTGATCGCATCCAGCCTTCTCAGGAAGTCAAGAGTGGGGTTGCGTTTGTGTGACTTACTCAAAGTGTGAAATTCTTCGGAGAGCTTCCGGATTTCAGCTTTACGTTCCCTTTTCAGTTTTGATGAAGTTTGGATGAGCTTACCCCTTATAACTGTTTTGTGGGCCGCCCACAGTGTTTCAGATGACACTTGGCCATCATCATTTTCAATGAAGTATTCCTTAATGGCTGATTCTATGTCTATGGCTACATCACTAAGAAGACTTTCATTAAGGCGCCATTTATGGGGCCTTGCCTTCCCCCCGGAACGTTTAGTGGTTAGTGTAACTACGGAGTGATCGGACAGGGAGGTGTCTTCTATTTTAGACCTGATGGACGCAGCAATAGAAGTGGCTTGTATCAGCATGTGATCAATTCTGGCATATGTATTATGAGGCACCGAAAAGTGCGTATAGTCCTTAACATGTGGGTTTAATTCCCGCAATATATCCACTAGGCCATACTAGAATATTTGGTGTGCTATTTTCAGGCTCTGTTTAGTGGGGCGTATGGGTCTGGAAAATCCATTCATTGATTTGTCTAGTGCTAGGTAAAATGCCGTGTTGGAGTCTCCCCCGATTATAACTGTACCCTTTAAGTGTGGTTTTACCATGCGTAGCAAAGAGCTGAAAAAGGCCCCTTGTCCCCTATTTGGGGCATAATAAGAAACAAAAGTGAGGTTTTCCTCATCAATTGTTCCCTCCACTAAAATATATCTGCCCATTGGGTCCCTGAGCACTTTAGCTAGGGAGAAATTTATGTTTTTGGAGAAGAATATTGCAACTGTTTTTGGCGTTGGCTAAAAGAATTGTCGGTAATGTTGGTGAATAAAGGATGGGTTATATGACTTAGGAAAGTGAGTTTCTTGGAGGAGTAGGACATCTGATTTTATGGACTGATAAAATTGGAATAACTTCCGTTGTTTCACTGGTGAATTTAGGCCTTGGGCATTATGTGAAATTATTTTCATGGTTGGGTCAGTTTGTTTTGTGGTGGACATGGATCAGAGAGTAGGAAACCCCGAGTAAAACTTACAGCTCACCCATAGTGCCGGAGTCTCCTGGCCTTGTGGGTGGTCTGAAGCTCTCCTTGCTGTTGGGTCCTGGGAGTTGAACCGGTCAGGCTTCCCAACGAGTCCATTCCGAATCAGTGACTGGTGAGAAAGAAGAAGAAAAAGAAAAAATAGAAAAGGAAATAGATGAGATTAGGTATCAAACTGCCTACAAAAGCAACATGCCCCCCTCCCCCCAGGTTGGCAAGGGACCAGCCACTTCCCAACCTATGATCTATAAGGTCAGGAGTCCCCCTAATCGGGGACCCACTAAACAGCTCTAAGTGGGGAAAACAAAGAAAAAAAGAGAAGCCAAGAAATGGTCCCCCTCATAGCCTAGTAGAGGCGCATTGCATCCGCTACGGTCACTCCGCTGTAAAAGGCTATGAATTGCTATATAACCAGAACATTAGGTATAAACTTGTAAGCAATGCTTAGAACACTAAACACCATAGGCGTGCGCACATAGGGTAGCAGGTGTGCCCGGGCACACTCTAATCACTCTGTACTGTGCATATTCCTCCTGCTGCCTGGCTGCAGAGAAAGGAACTGGGCAATCTCTATCCTCAGTCTCTTTCTCTGTCTCAAAAGTGAGACATCAGAGGTCTATTTAGACCCCTGATATTTCACCAAAGCCCCCCAGTAGGGCTCCAAAATAAAATTGTAAAAAAAATAATAAAATATAATATTGTAAAAAATTATAAAAAAACAAAATTGTAAAAAAATAAAATAAAATAAAAATAAACTAGTGACACCATTCTCTGCCCTTCTGACATATATATATACACACACACACACACACACACACACACAAACTCATGTTTGTTTGCGCTTTGTGGTGCACACCCTAATGCAATAGGCTGCGCACACCTATGCTAAACACCATTTGGTGTGGGGGGTCTTCCCAGGGTCCAGGACCCCCCTGGGTGACCCCTAAAAAGCAGGGTCCAGGGGTAGCAGGATTACCTGTAAAGCCCCTTATTAAATGATAATGGTTGCTAGATCCTTGCCACCCAGAAACTAGATTCCCGATAATAGGGCCGCTAAGGGTCAAGGACTATAAAGTGGAGTTCAACAAACTAGATTAACTATTCAACCGAGTAGGGAGAGGTAAACCATCCCCCCTTCTCCCCTCCTCCCCCCAAACAAAGTGTATTATTTATAACAGAATGTCCCTCTGAACATTAGGGTAAAGGGATTCAAGCAGACTCCCCAACCCACTAGTCACGGAACCACAAAACAAGAACAGTAAATCTTCCATTCGAGCAGAGTCATCAGGGAGGTTGAGAGTCCTTCGACCACTTGGCATGTTGTTTCTACCAGGCCGGCTTCAAGGTGGAGGTCTCTTTGACGATGTGGAGGTATGCCTGCTGGATGATGGAGGGATGGTTGATTCTTGGGAGACCAGACCCAGTTGCAAAAGTAAGCAAGTAAGCGAGAGAAGCTGTATCCCTTATTGCGATAAGAAAAGTTCAGTCTTAATGGAAATAACCATCCGTAGGATATCTCCTTCTGAGCTAGGACACGGAGTAACGGTTTTAGTGATCTGCGCTTCTGTATGGTGTATGGTGATAGGTCAGAGAAAAGCTGTATAGGATGATCTTGTAAGGATAGATTGTCAGCTGTTCACGATCGTTTCATCATCAAATTGCATCATTTACATTATAAAAATGAGGTTTGACAATAATATGTCTTGGAAGACCATCAGTGCGTGGGGGTTGCAGGGCCCTATGTTCCCTATCCCATTCCAGGCGGTGTTCCGGAATGTCTGTAATCAGGTTTTTGATGAGGGCCCAGACTGCAGGATACACTTCTTTAACAGATTCTGGAAGGCCTTTGATTCTAAAGTTATAGCGCCTGGTTCTATTTTCAAGATTGTCAATCTTGGCCAGCGCTGTCTCTAGTTGATCCTGGATGTCTTGGATCCTGGTAGAATTTTGATTGATTCTAGCCACAGATTGGTCTGCCTTCTTCTCCATTATGTCCAGCCTGGCCCCCAGATGTTGCAGGTCTGCACGGATAGAGGCATTGATTTGAGCAGCAGTTTGGGATAGTGCCCTTTAAAGTAGCCTGGAAAAAGCTGCCATCATAGAGTGGAAGTCTGTGGGGGTGAGCTGATAAGGGAGCATCTCTTCAGGGTCAGCATCGAAGCCCGCCATGGGGTCACTCAGTGGCGTTAGGGGAAGGCCGCATATAGCTCTCCCCAGCAGAGACTTGGTGGAGGATGGAGAAGGTACCTGGGTGACACTCACTGAGGATTGATGGTGTGAGGTAATATCGGGATTGGCCATGTAAAAAAAAAAAACAAAATAAATAAATAAATAAATAAAAAGGGGCAGACTCGATGGACTACTCAGTCTTTTTCTGCCGTCACTTTTCTATGTTTCTATGTGCTGAGTTGCCGAGGACTCCTGCATTGCTGTCTCCTCACCCTGTGTTGTCGCAGCCTACTGGCGGACTCAAACTGGTGGGTAAGGTCTCTCCTGACTGGTCCCGCGGACATCTGGGTGTTCCCAGGGGTGTCCCCGACACAGTGGTGGTGGGATTGTGGTGGTTGCTCCGTTATGGTCGCTTCAGCGGAGGGGAAATGACCGGAGCGGTGAAGAGCTTCAGAGGGATGCGGCCATCTTAGAAGCTGCCGTGCATGCACCTTATTTATTTATTTTTTTTACTTTACACTGTCCTTTTACAAAAAAAAATCTGATCACTTTTATTGCTGTCACAAGGAATTTTTAACATCCCTTGTGACTGTAATAGGCGGTAAAAGACCCCAAACCCCTCCACTGCACTTAAGAGTATTCAAAGCACCAAAATCTGTGTTTTTGAATACTTTGGACTTTTTAAAATTGGCAACGTTGGCTGCAGAGTAATCTGGAAGTGACATTGTGATGTTGTTTCCTGGTTTCTACATCGGAGACCCGATCAAAGCGTATTCAAGCTTTGTTCAGGTCTCTGGCCAGCCAGGTCTCCCGGTGGGACAGGAGTCTTGAATGGAACGGCGGAAAGCGCCGGGAGGGTGGGACGTCCCCTCCCACTGCTTACAATAATGGCCGAGTGGATGCTTAGCTGCATCGTTTCTTATTACATGAAAGCCAAGCGTCCGCTCTAAACAATAGTAGGAAATCGCAGGACGTCCGGGTGTTCCCGGAGTGTTGCCCATTGATTCAAATAGCACCCCATATGGGGCACGCTTTTCCTGCGGTAAAAATGTGTACTAGGGATGAGCTGAACACCCCCCAGTTCGGTTCGCACCAGAACAGACAAAAAGTTGAGGGCGAACATCCGAACACCATTAACGTCTATGGGACCCGAACATGAAAAATCAAAAGTGCTAATTTTAAAGGCTTATACGCAATGTTATTGCCCTAAAAAGTGTATGGGGACCCGGGTCCTGCCCTAGGGGACATGTATCACTGAAATAAAAAGTTTTTAAATCAATCGTTTTTTCAGGAGCAGTAATTTTATTAATGCTTAAAGTGAAAAAAAAGAAAAAAAAATTCCTTTAAATATTGTGCTTGGGGGGGGGGGGGGGTGTCCTTAGTCTGTATGTAAAAGGGCGCA
>BLSH010283940.1:204281-215269 GCA_018402905.1 Glandirana rugosa
CCCTCTCCAAGGACGACCACGACATTCCCTGTCTAATAACAAGATTTTAGTAGTGTATGACGATCTCCCTCTCCAAGGACGACCACGACACTCCATGTCTAATAACAAGAGTTTAGTAGTGTATGACGATCTCCTTCTCCAAGAACGACCACGACACTCCCTGTCTAATAACAAGATTTTAGTAGTGTATGACGATCTCCCTCTCCAAGGCCGGACGACCACGAAACTCCCTGTCTAATAACAAGATTTTAGTAGGTGATGATTTTAGAACAATAATCTGTCCCTCACAGCACCAGCAGGAACCTCTCCCTCTAGCAGTATGTGATGATTTTAGAACAATAATCTGTCCCTCAAAGCACCAGCAGGCCGGAACCTCTCCCTCTAGCAGTATGTGATGATTTTAGAACAATAATCTGTCCCTCACAGCACCAGCAAGAACCTCTTCCTCTAGCAGTATGTGATGATTTGAGAACAATAATCTGTACCTCACAGCACCAGCAGGAACCTCTCCCTCTAGCAGTATGTGATGATTTTAGAACAATAATCTGTCCCTTACAGCACCAGCAGGAACCTCTCCCTATAGAACTAGGAGATGATTTTAGAACAATAATCTGTCCCTTACAGCACCAGCAGGAACCTCTCCCTATAGAACTAGGAGATGATTTTAGAAAAATAATCTGTCCCTCACAGCACCAGCAGGAACCTCTCCTTATAGCAGTATGTGATGATTTTAGAACACTAATCTGTCCCTCACATCACCAGCAGGAACCTCTCCCTCTAGCAGTATGTGATGAGTTTAGAACAATAATCTGTCCCTTACAGCACCAGCAGGAACCTCTCCCTATAGAACTAGGAGATGATTTTAGAACAATAATCTGTCCCTCACAGCAACAGCAGGAATCTCTCCCTATAGCAGTATGTGATGATTTTAGAACAATAATCTGTCCCTCACACCACCAGCAGGAACCTCTCCCTCTAGCAGTATGTGATGATTTTAGAACAATAATCTGTCCCTTACAGCACCAGCAGGAACCTCTCCCTATAGCACTAGGAGATTATTTTAGAACAATAATCTGTCCCTCACAGCACCAGCAGGAACCTCTCCCTCTAGCAGTATGTGATGATTTGAGAACAATAATCTGTCCCTCACAGCACCAGCAGGAACCTCTACCTCTAGCAGTATGTGATGATTTGAGAACAATAATCTATCCCTTACAGAACCAGCAGGAACCTCTCCCTCTAGCAGTATGTGATGATTTGAAAACAATAATCTGTCCCTCAGAACACCAGCAGCAACCTCTCCCTATATAACTAGGAGATGATTTTAGAACAATAATCTGTCCCTCACAGCACCAGCAGGAAACTCTCCCTCTAGCAGTATGTGATGGTTTTAGAACAATAATCTGTCCCTTACAGCACCAGCAGGAACCTCTCCCTATAGAACTAGGAGATGATTTTAGAACAATAATCTGTCCCTCACAGCACCAGCAGGAACCTCTCCTTATAGCAGTATGTGATGATTTTAGAACAATAATCTGTCCCTCACAGCACCAGCAGAAACCTCTCCCTATAGCAGTATGTGATGATTTTAGAACAATAATCTGTCTCTCACAGCACCAGCAGGAACCTTTCCCTATAGAACTAGGAGATGATTTTAGAACAATAATCTGTCCCTTACAGCACCAGCAGGAATCTCTCCCTATAGAACTAGGAAATAATTTTAGAACAATAATCTGTCCCTCACAGCAACAGCAGGAACCTCTCCCTAAATAACTAGGAGAGGATTTTAGAACAATAATCTGTCCCTCACAGCACCAGCAGGAACCTCTCCCTATAGCATTATGTGATGATTTTAGAACAATAATCTGCCCCTCACAGCACCAGGATCCTCTCCCTATAGCACCAGGAGATGATTTTAGAACAATAATTTGTCCCTCACAGCACCAGTAAATTGTACCTAGTCCAGTATCAGATTTTTTTAGAACGCTAAGCTTTCCCCTCACAACACCGCCAGGAACCTGTTTGTAATGGAGGATGAGATGATATTAGATCGGTAATCTATCCCTCACAGCAGTAGTAAACTCTACCTAGTCCAGTATCAGATCGTTTTAGAATGCTAAGCTTTGCCCTCACAGCACCGCCAGGAATCTGTCTATAATGCAGGATGAGATGATATTAGATTGACAATCTGTCCCTCACAGCGCCGGCAGCATGCTCTCCCTACACTAGTTTGAGACGATGTGACACACGGCATACGTGACTCCAGCTCATATAGAGGCTGGGTCACATGCACTAGCCTATCACAGCCATGCCATTAGTAGGCATGGCTGTGATGGCTTCTAAGGGCAAACAAGAGAAATGGTTTGTTGATTGGTTGCCCTACAGCTATAGAAAAGGCGCCAAAAATAGTCTGGGTCACATGATGCACTGGCCAATCACAGCCATGCCATTAGTAGGCATGGCTGTGATGACTTCTATGGGCAAATAATAAAACACTTGTTGATTGGCGGCCCTGCAGCTATAGAAAAGGTGCGCAAAATACCTGAATACCAAACCCGAACCTTTTTGCAAACGTCCGGGTTCGGGGCACGGACACCCCAAAGTCTGGTACGAACCCGAACTTTACAGTCCGGGTTCGCTCAACTCTACTCTCTTCGTCTTCAATCTTCAATCTTCATCTTCTTTCTTCTTTCACCGCCGCCGCTCTCTCCGCTGCTGCAGTCCTGCCCCTGCGCGTCTTGCCGAATGTGCGGTCTTCACGATGACAGCTCTTTTATCAAAAGGGGCAGGGCCACCCAGTGACGTTAATGGGTGACCTGCCCCCTCTGACATCGCATGATGTCAGAAGGGCGCGGGTCAACGCAGTTACGTCAATGCACTTACAAGCACATAAAGCCATGCTAGCTAATATAAGCTCATAAACAATTCCTCAAGATGGCCCCAGGGTGATGTCAGGACACAGGCTCCGCCCCTAGATGCGTGTCGTCAGGGTGTGACTTCCTCAGTTGGGGGCTTATACAAGCTAGCACGGCTTTATGTGTTCCCCTTGTAAGTACATTGATTTATCCTTTACTTAAACAAATCATTTAAAGAGCACTAGATTTTCGCCTTCTCTCTTTGCATATTACTTTGAGAGGATTTGAGTTCTCTGGGTCCAGAAAGGAGTCCGCAACTATAAAAGAGTAGAGAGTCTGTGCAAGATCACAACAGTCACTTGTTATATCCCATGATGGGGATTGCTGCTGTTTTAATTTGTTTATGAGGTGAGCAGTATGTGAGACCGGTGGTGGACAGCACAAGCACTTTCTTTGAGCATTTTTTGTAGTTTGAGGATGTCACATCTTTGGACTATCTTATTTATTTTTTGGATATTATTATTTTTGCAATCTAATGCTATAAGCATATGGCAAATTAAGCACAAACACTTTTCATTAATGGACATTTATGAATTTATTTATTCACTGTGAGTAGAGTTGAGCGAACCCGAACTGTAAAGTTTGGGTCCGTACCGAACTTTGGGGTGTCCATGACCCGGACCCGAACCTGGACATTTGAAAAAAGTTTGGGTTCGGGTATTTGATCACGCATGTTGAATAGCTGCAGGGCAGCCAATCAACAAGCGTTTCACTGGTTTGCCCTTAGAAGCCATCACAGCCATGCCTACTAATGGCATGGCTGTGATTGGCCAGTGCATCATGTGACCCAGCCTCTTTACAAGCTGGAGTCACTTAGTGCTGCATGTCACATGCTCTCTGGCTAGTGTAGGGAGAGGATGCTGCCGGTGCTGTGAGGGACAGATTGCAGATATAATAAGATCTCATCCTGCATTACAGAACGATCTGATTGTGGACTAGGTAGAGATTACTACTACTACTGCTTTTAGGGACAGATTGCAGATCTAATAACATCTCATTCTGCATTACAGAACGATCTGACCGGACTAGGTAGAGTCTACTGCTTAGATGGACAGATTATTGTTCTAAAATCATCTTTTGGTTCTATAGTGTCAGGTTCCTGCTGTTGCTGTAAGGGACAGATTATTGTTCTAAAATCATTGCACACTCCTATAGGGTCAGGTTCCTGCTGTTGCTTTAAGGGACAGATTATTGTTCTAAAATCATCGCTTACTCCTATAGGGTCAGGTTCCTGCTGTTGCTGTAAGGGACAGATTATTGTTCTAAAATCATTTTACTTCCTTTTTGAAGCCCTCTAGCACTTTCCAGGACTTTTTTACAGTCATTTTTGTGCCAAAAAGTTTGGATCCCCATTGACTTCAATGTGGTTCGGGGTAAAGTTCGGGTCAAGTTCGGTACCGAACCCAAACTTTTTTCGTGAAGCTCGGCCAAACCCACCGAACCCGAACATCCAGGTGTTCGCTCAACTCTAACTGTGAGATGTTTTATGTATATTTTCACATTTATTATTGATTAAGTCATTGAGACTATTAGCACTATATTAGCACATGAATGCATTTGCACTTTATTTATTGTATATGCACTATTGAATATTTATGATGAATGTTTATATACACTATTGATTTTTCTAGTTTGTAGCGCAGCACCCTTTGAATATTCGGATATACAATATATTATTTTTTATTTTTGTATCTTATTTGTTTTTATTTATTTTTTTTTTCTTTATGTTTATTTTTGTCTGTTTTTGTGTTCATTGGCAACCCATATGTTCCTCAGTTGTGAGCTGCCTTCGGCTGCTTGTGAATGGCATCTGCATCATTTTTGGCCTCTTTCCCTCTGGGAGGAACATGTTGCCCATGCCAACCCTCTCCCCACATTCTGTTCCCCCACAGCACTTGCTGGAAGTTGGCTGTATGTAAGGCATACTCCCGGAACATGCACTTGATCTGTATTGTCTGCCTTTTTGTCTCTTTAGCCCACATTTTTCCTTGATACTGAGCACTTATAATTTAACACCCACTGTGGTATGTCATTCAGCGCAAAGTTTTCTTTTTAATCACAGCTGTCTTTTCACTCACAGTTAACTCGAAATTTTCATTGCTTTTCTGATTATCTTTCTTAGGGAGTCTGCAGTGGGGGTCCTCCATTTGTGCCCTACCATCTGGTCATCCACCTTCCCTTAGCTCCCTGCGGAACCTCCGCTGTGAATGTTCACAGCACTGGATCCAGATATCACTTTTTTATATGGCCATTACTAGAGTTGATTGAACCCATGGATGTTCGGGTTCGGTGGGTTGGGCCGAACTTCAGAAAAAAGTCTGGGTTCGGTACTGAACTTGAACCAAACTTTATCCCGAACCCCACTGAATTCAATGGGGACCCGAACTTTTCGGCACAATGACTACAATGACTGTAAAAGAGTCCTAGAAAGTGCTAGAGGGCTGCAAAATGATTTTAGAACAATAATCTGTCCCTTACAGCAACAGCAGGAACCTGACCCTATAGAACTAAGAGATGATTTTAGAACAATATTCTGTCCCTCTAAGCAGTAGACTCTACCTAGTCCAGTCAGTTCTTTCTGTAATGCAGGAGGAGATCTGAAATCTGTCCCTAAAAGCAGTATTAGTAGTAATCTCTACCTATCTATCTATCTGCAATCTGTCCCTAAAAGCAGTAGTAGTAGTAATCTCTATTCTCTACCTATCTATCTATCTGCAATCTGTCCCTCACAGCACAGGCAGTATCCTCTCCCTACACTACCCAGAGAGCATGTGACATGCAGCACTGTGACTCCAGCCTCATATAGAGGCTGGGTCACATGATGCACTGGCCAATCACAGCCATGCCATTAGTAGACATGGCTGTGATGGCTTCTAGGGAAAATCACGCTTGTTGATTGGCTGCCCTGCAGCTATTCAACATGCGTGATCAAATACCCGAACCCAGAACTCGAACCCAAACTTTTTTTTAAATGTCCGGGTTCAGGTTCGGCTCACGGACACCCCAAAGTTCGGTACAAACCCGAACTTTACAGTTCGGGTTTGCTCAACTCTAGCCATTACATATGGCCTTGATGTTTTATCTGATTTCACTGCTGTGTGAGTATACCCTGTTTAGGGCAATGGATGCCATGTATTACATAAAAAAATTATGCACCTTCTAAATTCTCTGTTTATCTTACATTGTAGGGCATTTTTTTTCCACAGATGTACACATAAACCAACTTTGGCTGTCTCCTGATGAAGTAGGTGTTGTCCTGCGAAATGCATAGAGATTACAACTTCAGTAATTTGATTAATGATCTACTAACTATGTTGGCATTTAACATGCATATTGAAAAATTGTATTTTTAGTCTGTTCCAATTTAATGTGGAAATGTAATGTATGTGTCTTTTTTTTTTTTGGAAATTCAAATGTTTTATACATTTGTTTTGTATTTCTGAGTCCCATGGGCAAATTGTCTTTCCTTCTTTTTAAACATTTGTTAGTTGTTTTTCAAAATGATTAGGTTTTTACTTTCAATCTTTTTTGATTAGAAATGTAATAACATAAAACAGATATAAAAAAAGATGTAGGGTTCCAGCGCCGGATGAGGAAGGAGTGAAGAGCAACGGCTCCGGACCTCATCTGTCTATAAAACCTGCTAACAGCTGGATCAGGCAAGTTTGGCACCCCGGCCCGTCTCCCTGACACCCAGTAACCATCCGGGAACCCCCTCAGCGATGGACAAATTTGTGCTCCACAGCGGGCCCGCCACGTTGCCTACCTCCCGAACCGACAACGCTGCACCGAACTTTCGTTCGGAAATCAACACTGCAACGAACCTTCGTTCGGAAGCCTCGTGGGACACGATCGCCGCTAACCCGGCACAGTCACAACCTATGCAGGCACTCCCCCCCTAATCCATCCAAACACGGGGACAGCAGAGACTATGGAAGACCAGTACACCAGACTGGCCCAGGGCGTCGCAGCCCTACTAAACCCAACCATAGCATTGACATTGGAGAGAGCCATAGCTGCGGGCATGGCCCAACTCAAAAAAGAACTGAATGACCACACTCATCGCATAGGAGAACTTGAAAACCGTGTGTCAAACGTGGAAGATGAATTACAAAATTCTCTAACCTGTGAGCAACAATTTCGGCACACACAACAATATCTCCTCGACAAGATTGACAACCTAGAAAATCGGTCTCGTAGGAACAATCTCAGGATAGTGAGCCTCCCAGAGTCCTACGGCGCTGCTTCCTTACACGAACTATGTGAGACCCGTCTGCCTCAAATGCTAGGGATCAGCAAACCATGCACGGTAGAAAGGGCACATCGCATGGGAGCGCCCTCAAATGATCGCCGGTCTCCTCGACAGGTCATCGTGCGCTACCTGAACTATACTGATAGATTGGCCATCGTCAGATCTTTTAGGAACGCAAAATCACTCCAATACGAGGGACACAAACTCTTAATCTTCGCGGATCACTCGCAGGAAACATCCCGTCGACGCAAAGCATTCCAACCGATATGCGCAGCTTTGTACCAGAAAGGTGTTAAATTCACACTCTCTTATCCTGCATCCCTGCGGTTTACTGACTCTTTCGGAAATCCTAAAGTGTTCAACCACCCCGAGGAAGCTGCCAATTTCATCCAAGCACACCTACAAATCCCGATGGACACCCACCCTCCAACTCCTGCTCCACTATCACCAGGACTCCGGGACCCCCGGAGTCCAAGAAAAGAATCTCCAAAGCGTCCAAGATACGCAAACAAGCCAGCCCGAGAAGATCACTCTTGAATCATCTTCCCCGAACGGACGCTCTCTATTCCTTCCGAGCTCTCACCTCAAGGCTCTCTACATGCTCATCTCAAAAAGGTGAATAGGTTCTTATATGGGACATTTGTCTCCACGGAGATTTGTTCACAAATGTTTAGTAACGTTTAAGTCTCTGTTTCTTCCACATGCCGTTATCTGCCCACACTGTCTTACCGGGGATTCTCAGGAAGAGGCGAAAACATTCAACACATCCCCCCATGATCCAGGTAACGCTTGAGCATCTCCGGTAACGCTGCCCCGATGGAAGATTTCCTCATGAGGAAAAAGGTGAAGTTTATGCTGTTGTGTTTTTGTTTTAGAGTTATATTTTCCCCTTACGACCACTCAAGCCATTATGGAAATATCCTCACCCACTCCATCCCCAACCTGAGCTGGCACGCCATTCCCCCAGTTCCATCACCCACGATCCACTCCTACCCGCTTCGGCCACCCTTACCATACTCCAACTACATAGGAACAGACCACATTAATCCTCCCCAACTCAGACCACCCTGAAGGTTGTCTCATGGAATATTAAGGGGCTTAAGTCCCCGAACAAAAGGATGGCAATCCTACGCCACCTCCAACGCCTGAAGGCTGATATAGCCTTTCTACAAGAGACCCACCTCACGGCCTCAGACTACCACCGTGTAAATAAATTATGGGTAGGCCAAATTTTTGGCTCGCCCCAAAAACAAAGCAGGGGTGATATTACTCACTCATAAGAAGGTCCAATGCGAGGTTCTAACTGAAGATAGAGACGAGGAAGGCAGAATTCTCATCTTAAAACGTAAAATTAAATCTAAAGAGGTAGTTCTAGCAAACGTCTATGCCCCAATTCCCCATCCAATAACTTCTTCCAGAGCCTCACGACACGATTAGCCCTGTATCTGCACCTCCCAACCATAATAGCTGGAGACTTCAATTCAGTTATGAACATCCAAGAAGACAGAAAGACAGGCCTCCAAACTTCTCGTATCCCCCCCAGAGATACCCAGCCCACTCCCCTACACCTCTTCGCGGAAGCCCTCCAACTCACCGACATATGGCGACAGTCTAATCCCCTGGGCAAACAATTCACCTTTTACTCTCACCCTCACCACAGCCTGTCCCGGATAGACTATTTCCTGTGCTCACCCTCTATCCTCCAAAATGTTTCTGACCCCCAGATCCTGGAAACTGACATCTCCGACCACTCCCCAATATCGCTAGTCCTAACAGGGCTTGACCCCTCTGATTCCTTTAGAACATGGCGCTTTCCAGCAAACCTGGCCCACAATCAAGATCTAACAGCTTTAATCAAAAAGTCATGGGAGTAATATACTGAAACAAATGCAGAACATGCCACTGACCCCAATCTCTTTTGGGAAGCAGGTAAAGGGGTTCTTCGTGGCCAGATAATTGCTTTTAGCGCCGCCTTCAAAAGGAGCCTGAGCACCAACCACAAGCTGGCCAGTAAAACCTTACGTGAAGCCCAAGCTGCCCTTAACAATCACAACTCACCTGAGAACAGGCAAAAGTGGCTAACGGCAAAGTCTAAATTCGATCACTGGGCTTTTGCCCAGGAACGACACAATCAAGCATATATAGATTTACAATACCACAAATATGGAAACAAAGCCGGCAGGCTCTTGTCTCGTCTGAGCAAAGGAAAACATGCACCCACCTCTATTCCCACACTTAAACACCCAGATGGCTCTCTTACTTCAAACCCCAAAGACATCAATAGTATTTTCGAGTCCTTCTACATGAAACTGTACGGGAAAGTCCCAATTGATGAGGAGGCGGCACAAGCCTTCCTCAAACTTCTTAGCCTCCCTCAAGTCACTCAAGCCCAACTAGACTCCCTAAACGCCCCAATCTCCATAGAGGAAATTAAACAAGTGGTAGCCTCATTATCCAACAATAAAGCCCCGGGAGCAGACGGCTATACAGCCGAGTTCTACAAAAACAATATTTCCACTATTGCCCCATCTTTGCTCCCCCTCTTCCAATGGATACTTGAAGGTGGACAGTACCTCCCCTCCGGCTACCAACCCTTTATCAAAATAATCCCCAAAGCAGGAAAGGACCCGACTGACCCCGGTTCATATCGACCCATTTCCCTGTTAAACCTCGACACAAAGATCCTTTCTAAAATCATAGCCAGAAGACTCGCAATAATCATGCCCACCTTGATCCACCCGGAACAAGCGGGGTTCACGATGGGTCGCTCAGCGACTTCCAATATTCGCAAGGTTCTGGCGGTTTTAGAGTTAGCAAAATCCAAGTCCCCTAATGAATGCGCTATAATCTCGCTAGACGCGGAAAAAGCGTTTGATAATGTAAGCTTCCGCTGTCTAAACCTAATCCTACACAAATTTGGTTTCTCTGGCCCCTTTCTCCACCTCATCACAGCAATGTACTCAGCCCCATATGCCAATGTTATCGCGGCAGGTATCAGCTCCAACAAAATCCCCCTCCACAAGGGCACCCGACAGGGATGCCCACTGTCCCCTCTGTTATTTAATCTGGCCATCGAACCTCTCTCCAGGTATCTACTAGACCACCCCAAACTCCACGGGATTAAATTCGGCACCCACGAAGTCCGCGCGGCTCTCTTCGCGGACGACATGTTAATATTTTCCGCTAATCCACAACATGATGTCCCCCTAATACAGGACTTCTTCACCAACTTTCAAAAATGCGCGGGCCTCAAAATAAATTTCAGTAAGAGCGAGATTCTCCCCCTCTTTCACACCAGGACACCTCAATGGGCAATTGACTCGGCCCTCCAAGTGGCTACCTCTCATATCACATATCTGGGCATTAAAATTGGGAAGTCCCCCTCCTCTATATACAACTTAAACATCCCTCCAGTAATAGCAAAGATTGTGGGCGAACTTCATAACTGGACTAACCTTCCGCTCTCCCTATTGGGAAGAAGCCACCTTTTTAAAATGGTCAGTTTCCCCAAGCTACTCTACCCTCTACAAACCATCCCCCTGCTGCTACGCCACAAAGATGTCCAGGCGATCAATAGGGCCCTTTCCTCCTTCCTATGGCGGAAGAAACGTCCGTGAATTGCTCTCTCCAAATTGTTTCTGCCCAAGCACCTAGGAGGATCTAACCTCCCAAACATATACGAAATTATAACTTGGCGTGCCTCCTCAGAGTGGGCCTGGACTGGTTGTCGGAAACATCCAGATACTCGAATCATGACCTAGAATCCCAAATGGCTTCCCTCTTCCGTCTAGATGCTCTTCTCTATTGCAAACTCAGAGATC
>BLSH010283970.1:46705-63644 GCA_018402905.1 Glandirana rugosa
GGGGGGGGTTTCCAAGGAGCGGGATTGTCGTGAAATAAAGTGTTGATGAAACAGATGCCCCATTGCGTCAGTTGCTTCTAATTCCAATTTTCAGAAAAGAGCCTGTCCCGAAGAGCTTGCGCTCTTTTGCGTTCTTCCAGGCCCGGCGGATGAAGGGTGCGCATGCTTGCAAAGGGAATTTCCAAGGAGCGGGATTGTCGTGAAATAAAGTGTTAATGAAACAGATGCCCCATTGCGTCAGTTGCTTCCAATTCACATTCCAATTTTCGGAAAAGAGCCTGTCCCGAAGAGCTTGTGCTCTTTTTCGTTCTTCCAGGCCCGGCGGACGAAGGGTGTTCTGGGGACACGCGCGCTTGCGAAGGGAATTTCCAAGGAGCGGGATTGTCGTGAAATAAAGTGTTGATGAAACAGATGCCCCATTGCGTCAGTTGCTTCTAATTCCAATTTTCAGAAAAGAGCCTGTCCCGAAGAGCTTGCGCTCTTTTGCGTTCTTCCAGGCCCGGCGGATGAAGGGTGCGCATGCTTGCAAAGGGAATTTCCAAGGAGCGGGATTGTCGTGAAATAAAGTGTTAATGAAACAGATGCCCCATTGCGTCAGTTGCTTCCAATTCACATTCCAATTTTCGGAAAAGAGCCTGTCCCGAAGAGCTTGTGCTCTTTTTCGTTCTTCCAGGCCCGGCGGACGAAGGGTGTTCTGGGGACACGCGCGCTTGCGAAGGGAATTTCCAAGGAGCGGGATTGCCGTGAAATAAAGTGTTGATGAAACAGATGCCCCATTGCGTCAGTTGCATCTAATTTACATCCCAATTGAAGAAAAGTCTGTGCCCAGGAATGGCGCATGTCGAGGACGCGCAAAAATAAAATTGACATTTTTTTCCCTTTCGTAAATACGCCCCACAGCTTCATTTGCGTCCAATTTGCATCCTAATTGTAGGAGGAGCCTGACCCGAAGAGCTTACACTCTTATTTGCGTTCTCCCAGGCCCGGCGGGCAAAGGGTGTTCTGGAAATGCGCGCACTTGCGAAGGGAATTTCCAAGGAGCAGGACTGCCATGAAATAAAGTGTTGATGAAACAGATGCCCCATTGCGTCAGTTGCTTCTAATTTACATTCCAATTTTTGGAAGAGAGCCTGTCCCAAAGAGCTTGCTCTCTTTTGCGTTCTTCCAGGCCCGGCGGGCAAAGGGTGTTCCGGAAATGCGCGCGCTTGCGAAGGGAATTTCCAAGGAGCAGGACTGCCATGAAATAAAGGGTTGATGAAACAGATGCCCCATTGCGTCAGTTGCATCTACTTTACATCCCAGTTGAAGAAAAGCCTGCGCCCAAGAGCTTGCATTTTATCGCGTTCTTCCAGGCCCCGCGAATGGCGCATGTCGAGGACGCGCAAAAATTAAAAATTGACATTTTTTCCTTTGGTAAATACGCTCCACAGCTTCATTTGCGTCCAATTTGCATCCTAATTGTAGGAGGAGCCTGACCCGAAGAGCTAACACTCTTATTTGCGTTCTCCCAGGCCCGGCGGATACGGCATTGCCCAGGGTGCGCAAAAATAAAAACAGACTTTTTTTTCCCTTTCATAGACACGCCCCCAGCGTCACGTCTAACGTAGTTTGTCTCAAAGAGCTTACACTCTATTGCGTTCTTCCAGGCGCTGCGGGCGAAGGGCGTTTCGAGGGAGCTCGCACTTGCCGTGGGACCGGCGTGGAGCATGACGGATATAGGGATGCGGGGGGGGGGGGCGGTTGGCGCGGTAGTCGCCATGGTGATATATTAGGATATGGCGGCTCATCTGAAATGTTTAGAAAACGCACAATAATGGGGAAATGGGCACCGGGGAGACATTAGCGCGCCACTTCTGTGCGCTTGATAGTTTTAGATGTGCGCACGAGGAATTAGGCGGGGATTTCCTGCAGCGCCAGGCGTCCTGCGTCCTCCCCGGCAGGGGGAGGGGGGGCGCGTCTCTCGATCGCTGCGGCCAATTCAGCAATCCCCCCCCCCCCCGATTGCGGATCTGGAGTAATTACACGGCGTTTTCTCCCTCGCCTCTTTTACATAACGGCGATTATTCCCGCCTGGAATTATTTTTGTCGTAATTGGAATATTTTAGGTTAATTCCGAGCATGAAAAGAGACTTTCTCCGCAACGCTTTAAACAAATCGGCGTGAAAGGAGAACATTTTGTTAAAGAACAAAAAAAAAAACGCCCGCTGCGCGCCGGGAAAACGGAGAGCGCGGAAAAAAAAAACACTGACATGTCTGCCGTAATTACATCCCCTTCATTAAAGCGCCTTTTTTCTTGCCGCCGCTCGGACGGTCTTTAAAAAGCGACTTTCCTGAGGGGTCGGAAAAGCCGCGGTCGCCGCCGCTAATGACTTGCTTGATTGCAATTAAACCGCGAGCGTGTCAGATAGACGCTTTTTCACAATGGTCCCCCCCCCCCGCCTCGCCGTTCTGCGCACGTGAATGACACTTGCGCCGAGAACCTGCCTATTATTGAGGAACAGAAAAACGACTCGCTGTCACGTTGGAATTGATTTCGGTTTCACCGAGGAAAAGGCCTGATTAGGGGCCGCCCACCCTGTTGATTATCGGGGGGGGGAGCTGGGCCGACGTTGGAGCCACCGTCTTGTCCTCAGTTCCTGGCAATGTGAAGCTTGGCAGATATGGGGATACACAAAAGGAGCCGTGACCTAGATGTTGGCTTCTTCCAGGCTTTGGAGTGCCTTCAAAAAAGTAGACCATGGAATTTCCTGATACTTCATTAGATGTGGTAAACGGAACGTCATAGATCTGAGCTTCCTAATCTGTGACCAATTGACCACCATTTTCTCTTCCCTTGGTGTCAGGGGACCTCATCCGAAAATGTAGACCCCCCCTTCCAACACAAAGGGTTGTGTTCATTCTGGTGCTACAAGAATGCCTCCACTACAACATGCTCTACCCGGTTCCGAGACTTTCTCCTGGCTGAAGGACCAGTAGACCTCAACCAAAGTTCCATACTGTAGAACCCTACGGTTCCTCCAGAGGTTACTCCTTAAGTTGTGGCTCTCTCTTCTCCCACGTCGGGGTGCCTGCAGAATTTTGGGGCCAACCCCACTTGGTAGATCAAGCTTCAGAGCTCCAATCACCACCCCTGTAAAGGGGCATTGATCTCCCCCCCAAAGAATTGGCTTTAGCAGCAGCTCCTTGAGACATAAGCCTTCTATGGTTCCTCTGGGGTAGAAAGGTAGAATTTCTCCTGGGGTATAAAGGTTGAGAAGGGCTGCAGTAGACTACCAGAATGTGAGAAGAATGTGGCGTTGGGCTCTCATGCCTCGGCACACTCTTCTAGTTGGTGTCAGGGGACCTCATCCGAAAATGTAGACCCCCTTTCCATCACAAGCTAGAAGAGTGTGCCGAGGAATGAGAACCCCGTCTACTGCTGCCCATCTCAACCTTTATAACCCAGGAGAAAAATTCTACCTTTCTACCCTAGAAGGTCTAGGTCTCAAGGAGCTTCTGCTAAAGCCAATTCTTTGGGGGGGGGGGGGGGGGGGGTGCCCCTTCACAGGGGTGGTGATTGGTGTTCTGCAGCTTGATCTACCAAGTGGGGTTGGCCCCAAAATTCTGCAGGCACTCCAACATAGGAGAGGAGTCAGCCACAGCTCAAGGAGCCCCTAGTGCCCTCTGGAGGAACCATAGGATCCTATGGAACGCTGGTTGATTATAGCTGGTCTACTTGTCTTTCAGCCAGAAGAACATCTCGGGAACCGGGTAGAGCACTTTGTGGTGGAGGCATTCTTGTAACACCGGAATGAACACAACCACAAACCATGTCATAGCTCAGAGCTTCCTAATCTGTGACCAACTGACCATTTTTTCTTCCCTTGGTGTCAGGGGACCTCATTCGAAAATGTAGACCCCCCCCTTTCCAACACAAAGGGAAGAGGAAATGACGGGTGTTTGGTCACAGATTAGGAAGCTCGGAGCGGACATGGCTTGCAGTTGTGTTCATTCTGGTGCTACAAGAATGCCTCCACTACAACATGCTTTACCCAGTTCTGAGACTTTCTCCTGGCTGAAGGACCAGTAGACCAGCCATTCTCAACCAAAGTTCCATACTGTAGAACCCTACGGTTCCTCCAGAGGTTACTAGGAGCTCCTTAAGTTGTGGCTCTCTCTTCTCCCATGTCGGGGTGCCTGCAGAATTTTGGGGCCAATCCCACTTGGTAGATCAAGCTTCCTAACACCAATCACCACACCTGTAAAGGGGCATTGTTCTCCCCCCCAAAGAATTGGCTTTAGCAGCAGCTCCTTAAGACCTAGACCTTCTATGATTCCTCTGGGGTAGAAAGGTAGAATTTCTCCTGGGGTATAAAGGTTGAGAAGGGCTGCAGTAGACTACCAGAATGTGAGAAGAATGTGGCGAAGGGCTCTCATGCCTCGGCACACTCTTCTAGTTGGTGTCAGGGGACCTCATCCGAAAATGTTGACCTCCTTCCATCACAAACTAGAAGAGTGTGCCGAGGAACGAGAGCCCATCGCCACATTCTTCTCACATTCTGGTTGTCTACTGCTGCCCTTCTCAACCTTTATAACCCAGGAGAAAAATTCTACCTTTCTACCCTAGAAGGTCTAGGTCTCAAGGAGCTTCTGCTAAAGCCAATTCTTTGGGGGGAGAACAATGCCCCTTTACAGGGGTGGTGATTGGTGTTCTGCAGCTTGATCTACGAAGTGGGGTTGGCCCCAAAATTCTGCAGGCACTCCAACATGGGAGAGGAGTCAGCCACAACTCAAGGAGCCCCTAGTGCCCTCTGGGAGGAACCTTAGGATCCTATGGAACTCTGGTTGGGAATAGCTGGTCTACGTATCCTTCAGCCAGAAGAACATCTCGGGAAGCGGGTAGAGCACTTTGTGGTGGAGGCATTCTTGTAACACCGGAATGAACACAACCACAAACCATGTCATAGCTCCGAGCTTCCTAATCTGTGACCAATTGCCCATCATTTACCCTTTCCCTTGGGAGAGAAGGGGGTCTCCATTTCTGGATCAGCTCCCCTGAAACCAACCATAAGAGCGTACCGAGAAATGAGTGCCCATCTCCACGTTCTCCTCACCTTCTGGTAGTCTACTGCAGCATTTCTCAACCTTTCTGCTCCAAAAGGAACCCTAGAAAATATGTCTTGAGGAGCCCCTGCTAAAGCCAATTCTTTTGGGGTCAGTGAGAAAAATGCCCCTTTACAGGGGTGGTCAGAATGCCAC
This sequence comes from Glandirana rugosa, assembly GCA_018402905.1. Lineage (NCBI taxonomy): Eukaryota > Metazoa > Chordata > Amphibia > Anura > Ranidae > Glandirana > Glandirana rugosa. Next base: position 51,944 of record BLSH010283970.1, read on the forward strand.
TCTTACAGACATCCAAAACGATCATTGGTGTTCTCCAGCTTGCTTTACCAAGTGGTTCCTCCAGAGGGAAGAACCATGGGGTTCCATGGAACCCTGGTTGAGAATGGCTGGTCTACTGGTCCTTCAGCCAGGAGAATGTCTCAGAATAGGATAAAGCACATCATGGTGGAGGCATTATTCTTTCAGCACCAGAGTGAACACAACTGCAAGCCATGTCATAGCTCCAAGCTTCCTAATCTGTGACCAATGGCCTGTCATTCCTTTGTGATAGAAGGGGGTCTCCATTTCCGGATGAGCTCCCCTGACACCAACCAGAAGAGTGTGCCGAGAAATGAGTGCCCATCTCCACACCTTCCGGTAGTCGACCTTGACTTATCTACCCCAGAGTAACTCGAAAAATGAGTTTTAGGTCTCGAAGAGCCCCTGCTTAAACCAATTCTCCAGGGGTCAGTGAGAAAATAGGCCCCTTTACAGGGGTGGTCAGAGTGCCACTCTTACAGACATCTCAGAAGATCATTGGTGTTCTGCAGCTTGATCTACCAAGTGGTGTTGGCCCCAAAGTGATGCAGGCACCATGATATAGAAGAGAAGTCAACCACAACTCAAGGAGCCCCTAGCAACCTTTAGAGAAACCTTAGGGTTCTATTGAACTCCATGGTTAATAATAGCTGGTCTACTGGTCCTTCAGCCAGGAGAATGTCTCAGAACCGGGTAGAGCACTTTGTGGTGGAGGCATTCTTGTAGCACCCGAATAAACACAACTGCAAGCCAACTTTCTCCACCGCAGTTGTTGGAGAGAAAGTCAAGAGGAGCAGAGTTCCTTTATGGTTTACTAGGTCATTGGGGGAGCTGTCACCCCATGTGACTCTGGCAGCCATCTTGGGTCAGGCAGAGCCTTTTTAAAGCCTTGGCTCCCAGGGTTGGCAGAATATGCCAATGAATTGAGATAAATTCATGGATGAGGCCTTCAGCTCCCTGAGGTGAATGGAACATGAATGCTACCAATATCAGGGGCCTCCAATAGGGTGTTAGGAACATAGGAATGAGGAACTATGGATACACGAGGGGCAGCTGAGAACGATTGTATAAAAGGTCAAGAGAGGACCAAGGGTCTACAAGTACTGAAAGTCCCACGTGTCATTGATGATAAACAACCAAATGTTCAGACCTAAAGGGGACCTGTCCATAAGTTTAAGAGTCTGCACACATCTGCATACATTACAGACAATTCATAATAACAGCGACATTATTCCAGAAAAGCTCCACCTTTTATCATTAAAAATCAACCCTTTAGCTCCAGTCAGTGGCTTTGCCTAGGCTGAGATGATGTCAGTCTGCTGAAGGCTAGAGGAAGCATTTCCTCACTATCCCCTCCCCCAGTGATCAGACTGTACATTGTAACTTTGTAGGAATTCACAGGGGCTGATCTGTGTCAGACATTTGTGAACACAGCCGAGAAATTGTTGGATTTCAGTAATAGACATCTCTATGCTTTACCCTAGTTTGGTGAAAAATGTTAACCATTTGAGCCATCACTGTGATGTGGTCTTTGAGATTCAAGGTCCCATTTATCCACAACTCAGAATGATCAGCACTGTCCTGCCCCTGTACCGACCTGTCAAAGGAGGAGCATGAAACCAAAATGTACCCTTTGTCTTTTCAGAAATAATTATGACCCAATCCACCCTAAAAGGTGGTTTTACCATAAAGGCAACAGCCAAGTTCTGAAGAAAGTGAACTGAAAATTTTCTCTGAAATGATAGCACCCCAATCCACCCAAACATGGCTTTACTATTAGGACAACCCCACAACGTTCTGAAGGAGGTCATTACCAAATCTTCTCCAAAATCATTACATCCCATTCCACCCAAACACCTTCCTACCATTAGGACAACCCCACGATATTCTGAATGAGGTCACTGCCAGATCTTCTCGAAGATAACACTCCAATCCATGCAAATGTGGGGTTACCATGAGGACAACCCCATGAAGTTCTGCAGGACGAGGCGGTGATCAAAGTCGAGAAGGACAATGCGACTTAATCACACGCTTTGAGGTCCCTTCGAAGACTGACAGCTCGAGCTAGCAGGACCCCATTAAGTTCTGAAGGAGGTCATCTCCAATTCTTCTCCTAATTGAGATCGCCCCAAACTTGGTTTTACCATTAGGATTACCCCTGTGAAGTTCTAAAGCACCTCAAATCCTTCTCTGAAATGATAATCAACCCAATCCAACCAAACATGGTTTTACTGTTAGGACAACCCCATGAAGTTCTAAAAGGAGATCATCAATTCTTCAAAATGGTGACATCCCAATCCACCCAAATATATTTCTACCATTAGGACAACCCCATGAAGTTCTCAGGTCTTCACCAAATCATCTCTGAAATGATAGCACCCCAATCCACCCAATCATGGTTTTACAGTTAGGACAACCCCATGAAGTTCTGATGAAAGTCATCACCAAGTCACCTCTGAAAGAATTACCCCCTAATCCAACCAAATATGGTCTCATGATTAGGACAACCCCATGAGGTTCTGCAGGAGGAAATATGACAATGATGAAGCGAATACATGAGAAGGTGATCCAAGTCGAGGGGGACTACGTGACTCAATCACACGCTCTGTGGTCCCTTTGAGGACTAACAGCAGACAGCTGGAGCTAGGACGACTCCATGAACTTCTGAAAGTCATCTCTAAATCTTCTCCAAATCGATAACTCCCCAAACTTGGTTTTATCAATAGGACAACCCCTATTAAGTTCTAAAGGAGGTCACCTCCAATTCGTCTCCGAAACGATAGCGCCCCAATCCACTCAAACATAGTTTTACCATGAAGATTACCCCATGAAGTTTTGAAGGAGGCCATCTTCAATTCTTCTTCGAAATGATGGCATCCTAATCCACCCAAACAGGTTTCTACCATTAAGACAACTTCATGAAATTCTGAATGAGGTCAGTGCCAAATCTCTGAAATGAGAACTTTGCAATCCAACAAACATGGTTTTACCGTTAGGACAACCCCACAAAGTTCTGAAGGAAGTCATCTCTGAAAGGATTAACCCCACCGATCTACCCAAACATGGTTTTACTGTTAGGACAGCCATGATGTTCTGAAGGAGGTCATGACCAATTCTTCTTCAAAATTATGGCACCCCAACACCCAAGCATGGTTTTACAGTTAGGACAACCCCATGAAGTTCTGATGAAAGTCATCACCAAATCACCTCTGAAAGAATTACCCCCTAATCCAACCAAATATGGTCTCACGATTAGGACAACCCCATGAGGTTCTGCAGAAGGAAATATGACAATGATGAAGCGAATACATGAGATGGTGATCCAAGTCGAGGGGCACAACGTGACTCAATCACACGCTCTGTGGTCCCTTTGAGGACTAACAGCAGACAGCTGGAGCTAGGACGACTCCATGAACTTCTGAAAGTCATCTCTAAATCTTCTCCAAATCGATAACTCCCCAAACTTGGTTTTATCAATAGGACAACCCCTAGTAAGTTCTAAAGGAGGTCACCTCCAATTCTTCTCCGAAATGATAGCACCCCAATTCACTCAAACATAGTTTTACCGTGAAGATTACCCCATGAAGTTTTGAAGGAGGCCATCTTCAATTCTTCAAAATGAAGGCATCCTAATCCACTAAGACAACTTCATGAAATTCTGAATGAGGTCAGTGCCAAATCTCCAAAATGAGAACTTTGCAATCCACCCAAACATGGTTTTGCCGTTAGGACAACCCCGCAAAGTTTTGAAGGAAGTCATCTCTGAAAGGATTAACCCCACTGATCTACACAAGCATGGTTGTACAGTTAGGACAGCCATGATGTTCTGAAGGAGGTCATGTCCAATTCTTCTTCAAAATGATGGCACCCCAACACCCAAGCATGGTTTTACCGTTAGGACAACCCCACAATGTTCTGAAGGAAGTCATTGTCAAATCATCTCTGAAAGGATTAACCCCGCCAATCCACCCAAGCATGGTTTTACTCTTAGGACAACCATGATGTTCTGAAGGAGGCCATGTCCAATTCTTCAAAATGATGGCACCCCACAACACCCAAGCATGGTTTTACAGTTAGGACAACCCCATGAAGTTCTGATGAAAGTCATCACCAAGTCACCTCTGAAAGAATTACCCCCTAATCCAACCAAATATGGTCTCACGATTAGGACAACCCCATGAGGTTCTGCAGGAGGAAATTTGACAATGACGAAACGTCAACACATGAGACAGTGATCCAAGTCAAGGAGGACAACGCGACTCAATCACACGCTCCACGGTCCCTATGAGGACTAACAGCAGATTTACATGAGGTATTGTCCACTCAGTGACCGCAGGTGTCATTGTTGGGAGAGGCGATGCGTGCAGGAGATGGAGACCCTCCATCCATAACCCACGATACAGAACCAGCCGAAACCCGGACACCCAGGCTTCTCGGTCTCAAAATTTAATAGTGATGACAACAAAGTTTTTTTGTGGCGCTGGCAGGGAAAGGCTCTCAATCAGGGCACAGTCTCCAGTTTAATGCAGGCGCGGTGTCATCCATCCACGGCGTTAATGGATAAGTTAATGGTGTCTATAATAGTGTTAGCAATTCGCATGGAAAAATAGTGATTTATCCGAGTGGGAGTGGGGGGGGCCCAAGCCGAGGCTCCGCACCCCTTCACTGCCAGAGGGAAACCAGAGACACCATTGGCAGCGCACTGGGGAACCTGGCAGGCCGGCAGAGCGGAAAGGGTGAATCCCGCGTGATACTTGACGGCAACAAAACGAGCATCTATAGAGCACTGTGGCATAATTATTGCGCCTGTTGGCAGAGAAGTGGCTTTGTGCTCGCAAATAAAGGGTGATTTAATGAGACGGTGACACAATGACTTTAAAGAACGGAAGGGAACAAAGATATCTGGTAGGCTTGACTGGCTGGTGGGGGAACAATGGCGGATTATGCCGCACGGATCTGCTGAACGAGCGCATCGAGCCGGCGATGCGGCAGAACCTTCCAGGAGCCATAAAAACCGAACAGAATTAGCCGGGAGATTCCCAGCATGCCCTGCGCCCGGAGCGTCAAGGCTCCCAAATCCAAGGTTGGGGAGGGGGTGAGGGGGACAATCGGTGGGACAGGCTAAAGAGTTGGCTCTTCTATTTCTGGTTGGGTCACACCAACAGATAGGCAATCTTCAAGGATAACAGATCGTTAAATTAAAGAGAACCTGTACTCCAACATTCACGTACTAAAGGGAACGTACAGAGCTTTGGTATGAACTTTCTTTGAGTTCCCGACAAAAAAAACACAACTTATGAAAACAATTTTAGGCAAGTAACTCTAAAAATATTTCATATCCAAATGTTATTAAAATTTCCACACCAGTTGGAGAATATCTAGACTTTTTCACATGTGTACCGGGCTAACGCTAACTGCTTTACTGAAAAAAAGGCTGTTTAGAAAGCTGAAAAGCAGGAGCTAGGACAGCCCCATGATGTTCTGAAGGAGGTCATCACCAAATCTTCTCCAAAAATTGATAAAACCGCAAAACGTGGTTTTACTGTTAGAAGAACCCAATGAAGTTTTGAAGGAGGTCATCTCCAATTCTTCTCCGAAATGATAGCACCCCAATCCAACAAAATATGGTTTTACTATTAGGACAACCCCATGAAGTGCGAGTTGTTGAGTGTGGCATGTGTTGCAATAATTTCCCTTTAGGATTGATAAAGTATTCTGAATCTAAAGTTCCAAATCCAAATCATCTCTGAGAGGATTACCCCCCCCCCCCCCACCAATCCAACCAAATATGGTATTAGGATTGGGACAACCCCATAAGGTTCTGAAGGAAGTCCTCTCCAAATCTTCTCCGAATTGAGAACATCCCAAAATGTTGGTTTACCGCTGGGACAACCCATCAGGTTTCGAGGAAGGCCATCAACAAATCCCCTTTAAAATGATTTTGCCCCGATCCAACCCAACACAGTTTACTGTTAGGACAACCGCAGCTGAAAGGATTACCCCCCCCCCCCACACCAAATCCAACCAAATAGGGTTTTAGGATTAGGACAACCCCATAAGGTTCTGAAGGAAGTCCTCTCCAAATCTTCTCCAAATTGAGAACACCCCAAACGTTGGTTTACCGCTAGGATACCCCATCAGGTTTTGAGGAAGGCCATCACCAAATCACCTCTAAAATGGTTACGCCCCAATCCAACCCAACACGTTTTACTGTTAGGACAACCACATCTGAAAGAATTACCTCCCAATCCAACCAAATATGGTTTTACCCCTAGAACAACCCCATGAAGTTTTGATGAAGATCATCACCAAATCACCTATGAAAGGATTACGCCCCAATCCAACCAAATATGGTTTCAGGATTAGGACAACCCCATAAGGTTCTGAAGGAAGTCCTCTCCAAATCTTCTCTGAATAGAGAACACCCCAAATGTTGGTTTACCGCTGGGACAACCCCATCAAGTTTTGAGGAAGGCCATCACCAAATCCCATCTAAAAATGATTACGCCCCAATCCAACCCAACACAGTTTACGGTTAGGGCAACCACAGCTGAAAGGATTACCCCCTCCCCAATCCAACCAAATATGGTATTAGGACAACCCATAAGGTCTGAGGGAAGTCCTCTCCAAATCTTCTCCGAATTGAGAACACCCCAAATGTTGGTTTACTGCTAGGACAACCCATCAGGTTTTGAGGAAGGCCATCAACAAATCCCCTCTAAAATGATTTCGCCCCAATCCAACCCAACACGGTTTACTGTTAGGACAACCACATCTGAAAGGATTCCCCCCCACCCCCAATCCAACCAAATAGGGTTTTAGGATTAGGACAACCCCATAAGGTTCTGAAGGAAGTCATCTCCAAATCTTCTCCGAATTGAGAACAAACCCGATCGTTGGTTTACCGCTAGGACACCCCATCAGGTTTTGGAGGAAGGCCATCACCAAATCCCCTCTAAAAATGATTACACCCCAATCCAACCCAACACGGTTTACTGTTAGGACAACCACATCTGAAAGGATTACCCCCTCCCCAATCCAACCAAATATGGTTTTACCCTTAGAACAACCCCATGAAGTTTTGATGAAGGTCATCACCAAATCACCTATGAAAGGATTACGCCCCAATCCAACCCAACACAGTTTTACTGACCCCATGAAGCTCTAATGAAGGTCATCACCAAATCGTCTCGTGAATGATTACCTCTCAATCCAACCAAACATGGTTTTACCATTGGGACAACCCCATGAGGAAATAGAACAATGGCGAAGTGTAAAAACCTGATCCAAGTCAAGGAGGACAACACAACACGATGACATGTTACTTCAAGGACTGACAGCAGATTTACATGAGGTAATGCCCACTCAGTGACCAGTTTACCTGGCTAACATGAACTGCTTTACTAAGGAAGAAAAAAAGCTGGAGCTCAGATTACGCACAAAGCTTGGTAGGTCAAAGCTGTGACACCTCCCCACCGCCATCTCTTCTTAGGTACTTCAAGGGGTGAGTTAATGGTGCTGGACCCGACCCCAACCAGCTTCTGAATGTGACTGAAGACTCCTCGAGATTCACAACCCTCTTTTACCATCCCAAAAAAAAAAGCCCTGATGAAGGGGGAGCTGCATAGCCTCCAAAGTTCTTTGGATCCTTTGTTCGATATACTGTATAGGCCGACGGTGAAGTCAATCCAGGAGTACTGAACATGTATAAGCCGGCGGTGGGGCCACACCAGAAAATGGGGAACATACAGTATCTGACAAAAGTAAGTACACCCCTCACATTTCTTCTATCTTTTCATGTGACAACGCTGAAGAGCTGACACTTTGCTACAATGTAAAGTAGTGAGTGTACAGCTTGTATAACAGTGTAAATTTGCTGTCCCCTCAAAATAACGCAACACACAGCCATTAATGTCTAAACCGCTGGCAACAAAAGTGAGTACACCCCTAAGTGAAAATGTCCACATTGGGCTCAAAGTGTCAATATTTTGTGTGGCCACCATTATTTTCCAGCACTGCCTTAACCCTCTTGGGCATGGAGGTCACCAGAGCTTCACAGGTTGCCACTGGAGTCCTCTTCCCCTCCTCCATGATGACGTCACGGAGCTGGTGGATGTTAGAGACCTTGCGCTCCTCCATCTTCCGTTTAAGGAGGCCCCACAGATGCTTAATAGGGTTTAGGTCAGGAGATGCTTGGTCAGTCCATCACCTTTACCCTCAGCTTCTTTAGCAAGGCAGTGGTCGTCTTGGAGGTGTTTGGGGTCGTTATGTTGGAATATTGCCCTGCGGCCCAGTCTCTGAAGGGAGGGGAAGCTCTGCTTCAGTAGGTCACAGTACATGTTGGCATTCATGGTTCCCTCAATGGACTGTAGCTCCCCAGTGCTGGCAGCACTCATGCAGCCCCAGACCATGACACTCCCACCACCATGCTTGACTGTAGGCAAGACACACTTGTCTTTGTACTCCTCACCTGGTTGCTGCCACACACGCTTGGCACCAAATGTGAGGGGTGTACTTACTTTTCACATACTGTATATGGGGGCGTACTTACTTTTGTCACATACTGTATATAGGAATTATTTTCCTCTTTAGAATTGGTGCATTTTCTGTATATGTGGAATTTTAAGGTGAAGCGCGGGGTTCGTTGTAATAAAAAACTCTCGTTGGCGATATCAGGCGCCCTGCTCTGGGTGATAATGGCCACAGCTGCAGGGGAAGATGGATTAGATTGTCAGCTCTGCAGGACGCTCTCTGGATATCGGGTGCGGGACAAAGGCCCTCTCGGCGTAGGAAGACGCCGTCTTATCGCACAGCCCAGGGCCGCGCATGCTGAGAGCTCTCTGAGAGGAAATGGAGTTCATTACTGGCGGCGGGAGAAGCGATCAGCGCGGGGGGGAACCGCCATTCATATTTATATGGAGAGGACGCATTCATCTCCACACCGCGGATCGCGGGGATATAAAGGGGACGCAGGGCGCTACACTACGGAGGAGAGGAGAGGAGAGCCAGCCAATGGAAACCTCTGATGTCTTTTGGTTGATGATTGACTATTAGAAAGGCCCCCAATGGGTGTCGGGGACTTTGTTTGGGACCCCATTTCAGCCCCTTCCAATCTATAGAGCACTGTCAGCCAACCAGAATGCTGCCCCCTCCCCCTCCCTGTGAAAACAAAAATAAAGAGATAAAACAAAATTCAGCTTTTGCTGCAATGTTCATGTTCAATCAGGAGTCGTCCCTCGTGGTTCTTCTTTTCCACCACTAGATGTCCTCAGTCTCCCAGGCTGAATGACAACCTCCTCTTCCTCTAAGTTTAGGTGATCCCGGACAAGCCCCCAACCTGTGAATGTACAGTGACAGGAGAAGCAGCAAAGTAATGACTCATCGCTCTGTCACTCTGCTCTCTCCTCCTATCAGCATGCTTCTTTTTAGCATGTGAACTGATAGTCAGCATCATTCCACCCATTTCCTCTGAGCTCAGGTAATCCCAGACAAGCCCCCAAGCTGTGATTGGAGAAGTGGCACAGTGATGAGCTCATCTCTCTTTCATGCTACCCTCTCCTCCCATCAGCATGGACGATGAATGGAGAAGCAGCACAGGGATGATGAGCTCATCTGTCACTCTGCTCTCTCCTCCTATCAGCATGCTTCTTGTTAGCATGTAAACTAATGGTCAGCATCATTCCACCCACTTCCTCTGAGCTCAGGGGATCCCGGACAAGCCCCCAACCTGTGACTGGACAGTGATAGGAGAAGCTGCAAAGTAATGAGCTCATCTCTCTGTCACTCTGCTCTCTCCTCCTATCAGCATGCTTCTTGTTAGCATGTGAACTAATGGTCAGCATCATTCCACTCATTTCCTCTGAGCTCAGGTGATCCCGGACAAGCCCCCAAGCTGTGACTGGACAGTGAAAGGAAAAGCAGCATAGTGAGGAGCTCATCTCTGTCGCTGTGCTCTCTCCTCCTATCAGCATGCTTCTTGTTAACATGTGAACTGATGGACAGCATCATTCCACCCACTTCCTCTGAGCTCAGGTAATCCCGGACAAGCCCCCAAGCTGTGATTGGAGAAGTGGCACAGTGATGAGCTCATCTCTCTTTCATGCTACCCTCTCCTCCCATCAGCATGGACGATAAATGGAGAAGCAGCACAGTGATGATGAGCTCATCTGTCACTGTGCTCTCTCCTCCTATCAGCATGCTTCTTGTTAACATGTGAACTGATGGTCAGCATCATTCCACCCATTTCCTCTGAGCTCAGGTGATCCCGGACAAGCCCCCAAGCTGTGATTGGAGAAGTGGCACAGTGATGAGCTCATCTCTCTTTCATGCTACCCTCTCCTCCCATCAGCATGGACGATAAATGGAGAAGCAGCACAGTGATGATGAGCTCATCTGTCACTGTGCTCTCTCCTCCTATCAGCATGCTTCTTGTTAACATGTGAACTGATGGTCAGCATCATTCCACCCATTTCCTCTGAGCTCAGGTGATCCCGGACAAGCCCCCAAGCTGTGATTGGAGAAGTGGCACAGTGATGAGCTCATCTCTCTTTCATGCTACCCTCTCCTCCCATCAGCATGGACGATAAATGGAGAAGCAGCACAGTGATGATGAGCTCATCTGTCACTGTGCTCTCTCCTCCTATCAGCATGCTTCTTGTTAACATGTGAACTGATGGTCAGCATCATTCCACCCATTTCCTCTGAGCTCAGGTGATCCCGGACAAGCCCCCAAGCTGTGACTGGACAGTGAAAGGAAAAGCAGCATAGTGAGGAGCTCATCTCGGTCATTCTGCTCTCTCCTCCTATCAACATGCTTCTTGTGATCACATGAACTGATTGGCTCCTTGCGCTGCTTCTCCCTCCCCCAGTCTGAGCTCTGCTGTACAGGGACTGCACTTCCCCACTGCAAGGCTGATTTCAGCTGTCAGCTGGTGGATGGTTTTCATGGACATGTGACATACGCCATGGAAATGCAGGCTGGAGATGATTGGAAGGTGATTTGCGCCCGTCTGCTCTGGGTGAAATATTCAGAAGGTCCCAAAAAAAAAAAAAAAAAACTTTATTGGGTTTCTTTTCCGACTTTTAGTCTTTTCTCAGCGAATTTGATGTGGTTGGTGGACACGGATGGGCGGTAACTCGCGCTCTTCCCCGCCGCCGCATAATTTAGGTCGCTGAATAAATTGCAAAATGTAGCAGAAAGTTTCCCCGTAGCGGCGGCCATTCGTCGGTGTCCGTGCCGCGCTCAGCGCATTAACGCCCCATTAGTAAAATGACCCTGATTTGTGCTAATTACAACACCTATGAAGCCTCCTCGCCATAAACACGTGCGTTCCGCGGAATTATCACACAAATACCGCCGCGCCGTTGTTGACAATCATCGTAATTACATTTTAGCTACTCCATTAAATTTTAAGATGATTTTGTAAAAAAAACAACAAAAAAAAAACGCAATTTGTACAAAACTGAAAATGACAGAAGGCTGGAGGAGCCAATAGGAGCACAGAGATCGAGAATAATATCCGTCACCCCCTAGAATATATCATATCTGCAATGACGTCACCTCTTGGTTTAGGAGGGAGGGGGACAAAAAATGGTGAGTGAAGGGTGTCTTGGTTGGTGTGGGGGAGAAGGACAGTGAAGGGTGTCTTGGTTGGTGAGGGGGGAGAAGGACAGTAAAGGGTGT
>BLSH010283978.1:86229-97024 GCA_018402905.1 Glandirana rugosa
TACGGGGGCTCGACACAACCCACGGTGGAACGACGCCAAGGAAGAGGAGGAGGAGTACTAGAAGGAGCAGGAGGAGCAGAAGGTCTTGACACGGGACCGAACTTATAAAAACTGGACCGGATACGACCACGTCCTTGGGTGGGAGGCTCGGTGAACGCTTGCTGACCGGACTATTGGCACCTTTACAGGGGAGAAGGAGGAGGAGTAGAAGGACACGGTGTAGGAGAAGGTTGTAGCGGGTTTCACAAAAAAGTTCCTCTGTATCTTCACCCTATCATTGCGACTCTTGAGACTGTGCGAGCAGCAGCAGGCAATAGTGGAGTTTCAGCTGCAGCGTGCACGGGTCAGTCGCTCTGCGGAACAGCAACACTTCACCACCAACGAGTGGGCCTCCATGCGAGACCTGTGTAGCGTATTGTGGTGTTTTGAGTACTCCACCAACATGGCCAGTGCCGATGACGCTGTTCTCAGCGTTACTATCCCACTTCTATGTCTCCTTGAAAAAACACTTTGGGCGATGTTGGAAGAGGATGTGGCACAGGAAGATGAGGAGGAGGAAGAGGGGACATTTCCACGGTTATCAGGCCAGTCGTTCGCAAGTGGCTCGGAGGGTGGGTTCCTGCACCAGCATAGGCCAGGTCAAAAATATTCAAGCCAGGGCACAGTTCTGGAAGACGAGGAGGACGAGGAAGATCATGAGGAGGAGGAGAAGGAACCGCAGCAAGGTGGCACCCAACACAGCTCGGGGGCATCACTGGAGCGTGGCTGGGGGATACGGAGGACACAGATGAAATACCTCCCACAGAGGACAGCTTGTCTTTGCCTCTGGGCAGCCTGGCACACATGGCCGACTCCATGCTGCAATGCCTGCACAACGAAAGCCGAGTTGCCCACATTGTAACGTGTGCCGATTACTGGGTGGCCACCTTGCTGGATCCCCGTTACAAGGAAAATGTGCCGTCCTTAATTCCCTCACTGGAGCGTGAGAGGAAGACGCGCTGAGGGCATTCCCAAATGACACCGGGGGCTCAGTGGAAGCACAAGGCGAAGGCAGAGGAGGAGGAAGAGTCCGCCAATGCAGCTGTGGCGCCGCCAGCACCTCAGAAGGCAGGGTTAGCATGGCCGAAATGTGGCAAAGCTTTGTCAGCAGCCCACCACAACAAACAGCACCACCAGCCGATAGACACCGTCTTAGCAGGAGGCAGCATTTCAGCAACATGGTGGAAGAGTATGTGTGCACACGTACTGACTGATGGGTCTGCCCCATTCAACTTCTGGGTCTCCAAATTGGCCACATGGCCTGAGCTTGCCGTTTATGCCTTGGAGGTGCTGGCCTGCCCTGCAGCCAGTGTATTGTCTGAACGTGTGTTTAGCACGGCAGGGGGCGTTATCACAGACAAGCGCAGCTGTCTGTCCACAGCTAACGTGGACAAGCTAACGGTTATTAAAATGAACCAGGCATGGATCCCACAAGACTTGTTTGTACCTTGTGCAGAATAGACATTTAGACCGGACTCACACAGTCATTCGTATACTTGTTTTTTTGAATATGCCTCAATAATTTGAGGGCTACCCCAATTATAAAAAAAACAAAAAAACAGTGTTGGCTACTTCCTCCTACACCTCCCCCACCGCCACTTCCACCTACACTGCAACGGTCATGGCCTAGTCAGCCTCTAGGCTCCTACTCTACATCCACCTCCCCTTCCCATTTTTTATTTGATTTTAATATATTTTCCCTATCCCCATTTTTTTGGAGGGCACTTGCCCTACTCTTACCCCCATTTTACTTCCTTTTGCAGCCCTCTAGCACTTGCCAGGACTTTGTTACAGCCATTTGTGTGCCGCAAAGTTCGGGTCCCCACTGACTTCAATGGGGTTCGGGGTCCGGGATAAAGTTCGGGTTGAGTTCGGTACCGAACCCGGACTTTATCCCGAAGTTCGGCCGAACCCACCGAACCCGAACATCCAGGGGTTCGATCAAGTCTATTAGTGACATGTTCACCTATGCAGACTTTCAATGGTCGTTTAGTCCGCCCAACATACATTAGGCCACAAGGGCACATTAATACATATACAACATGCTTGGTATCGCGTGTTATAAATTGATCTATATTGTAATTTTTGCCTGTACTCGTAGAATGAAAATTAGTTTGTAGTCTCATGTTATTAACTGTCATTCAACAGGCCTTACATGAGCCACATGATCTAAACCCCTTTCTACCAGGCCATAGAGCAGTTTCATTACCCCTCTTTGAACTGTCTAGGATCTTCTCTACTAAAATATCCCCAAAGCTAGGGGCCCTCCTGTATACAAAGGTAGATTTAATAGGGAGAACAGACCCTAGTGTCCAATCCATCATTAAAAGGTGCCAGTGCTTGTAAAAGATTTCCTCCACTTCACGATATTGGTTGTGGTAATCACACATAAAACTCCACTGTTTGTCCGTATCAGCATTTACTGGGTATTGTTTCTCACCTAGTAGGTTCTCTCTTGGAGTGTCTAGCGTCCTTAGTATCTCTTTATTTAAGAGCTCTGTCTTATAGCCCTTTTGAATAAATGTATTCTTTACTACTACTGCTTGTTGAAGATAGTGTTCACTAGAAGTACAATTCCTCCTAATTCTTGTGAACTGTCCTCTTGAAATGTTCTTCAACCAGGAAGGGTGATGCCCTCTGCCAATCGACAGATAGCTGTTACGGTCTGTTGGTTTAAAATAAACTTCAGTGGCCATGGCTTCACCCCTCCTGTAAATAGTCAGATCAAGAAAACTGATTTAGGTCTGGTTGTATTGGTGTTCCAGCTTAATATTGTTCTGGTTATTATTCAGGTCCATGATTAACTGCTCTAAAGATTCCGGGGAACCTACCCAAAAGAAGAACAAGTCATCAATGAATCTGCAGTAGAAAAAAAGCTTCTTCCTATGGTTACAGAACACATATCTATCTTCCCATTCAGCCATGAATATATTCGATAAACTAGGGGCAAATTTAGCTCCTATAGCGACACCACTGCATTGGGCATAAAAGATGTTCTGGAGCCAGAAGTATTTATGCAGTAGGCAAAAATCTAAAGCCCTGGCCATAAACACCTTCTCTTCCAATGGCACTTCCTGCCTTATACTCAAAGCCCAATTCAGTGTCAGGCTTGCAACATCATGGGAGATGTTGGTATAAAGTGATGTGACATCAGCTCACACTAGGTAAGTGGGTTCTTCATTCTGTAATTTTATGTCTCTAAGTGCTAGAAGCAGATCTTTGGTATCTTTTAGATATGCTTTGGTTGCTGTTACACTAGGTTGTAATAGTTTATCTAGGTACTCTCCCAGTCTCGCCCTCACAGATCCAATTCCATTGACGATGGGTCTGGGTGGTGGACATTCTAGATTTTTGTGGATCTTGGGGAGCGTGTATATAATGGGAATTCTCCACACACTAGGCACTAAATAGGTCCGCTCTTTTCTGTTCAGGACCCCAGTTCTACTCCCAAATGTAACCAAAGCCTTCAGTTCATCCCTATATCCATTAGTGGGATCTCTGTCAAGTATCTGATAAGTTCCCTCATCAGCCAGCATCTCATTTACTTGATTCAGGTAGAACTGTTTGTCCAAAATCACCACCCCGCCGCCCTTGTCGGCGGGTCTGATGATAATGTTTTTTCTCTTTTCCAGACCCTCAATCCCATCTTTAATATGTCTAGGATTCAAGCCTTTTTTAGGAATCAATTCCTCCAAGACTACCTGTGGCAAGCCCATAAGGCGGTCATGAGGGGGAAATTTATACAAGTAGCGAATCAAATCAAGGACAGACAAGCAGAAGTGACGAGACTTGAGAAAGAATACAGTACCTTGTGCAAATTACATAAAAAAAACCCACGACCTGTTCTCTGGCTAAACTAGATGCCTCAAAACTAGCTTTAACCTTGGCTCTAACCTCAACTGCTGAGAAGCAACTCAGGTGGATGAATGACCGCTTTTACCTGAACAGAGACAAATTTGGGACCCAATTAGCTTCTAAATTGTCCCCTAAATTTAAAGTGAAGTCCCTCCCTAAAATTAAAACCACGTCAGGAACCCTTTCCCAAAACCCTTCCAAGATTTTAGAAACTTTTCACTCATTTTATGCCAAACTTTACTCAAAGGATCCCCAACGTGCTCCTCAAAATCTATATTCCTTCCTAGAAGACATTCCCTTGCCGAAACTTAGTTCAAACCACCGCTCTATCCCAGAAGCCCCTTTTTCTGAACAGGAAACCAGGGATGTCATCAAAAATGAACGCAAAGGTGCTGCCCCATGCCTTTTCAACAGGCTACTATAAATCATTTATGGATACCTTAACCCCTTAACTGGTTCTTCAACTCACTGAGAAAAGGAAATATCATAGATTCCCCATCTAACCTGGCATACATCTCAGTTATCCCCAAACCTGACAAGGATCCCAGTGAAGTGGCAAACTATAGACCAATTTCATTAATTAACAATGATGACAAAGATCCTCTCCAACTGAGTAGCTTCCTTTATCGGAAGTTATATACATAAAGATCAGGTTGGGTTCATCCCGGGGAGGCAAGGACCGGACCAGATAAGGAGGGCCATCAACATCATTACTCTCATGAGCTCAGGTTGGGATGGTGGACCTCCTCAGGAGGGATAACATCTTTCAATCGATTTACAAAGAGCCTTTGACACTGTCTCATGGTCTTATATTTTTGCTATACTCGAGAGATGGGGATTCGGCCCCAACTTCCTTAAAATCCTTTCATCCCTCTACTCAAGACCCAAAGCCCAGATTAGGCTACAAGGATTCTATTCTGATTCTTTCCCCATAGAAAGGGGGACAAGACAGGCACCACTCCTATTTGTGATAGCAATTGAAACGTTGGCTAATGCTATTAGCAGTCACCCTGACATCCACGGTATTCGATGGGGAAACTCTATCCATAAATGATCTCTCTTCGCAGACGACGTCCTCTTATTTGTAACCTCCCCTTCATATCTACCCCTAATATTACCCAGCGTTTACACAATTTTGGACTAATTTCAGGCTTACAAATTACCATTTCTAAAACCATGGCCCTGAATATTACAACCCCCAGACCCTGATTGATAGACTCAAATGCCACTTCCCCTTTACCTGGAAGGATTCCTCTATACCTTGTTTGGGCATAAATTTAACAGCCTCAATAGATCAACTATATGTATCCAACTACCCTGCTCTAATTAAGAAACTAAAATGTGACCTCAATCAGTGGTCATTATATGGTCTCTCTTGGTTAGGGGGGGGGGTGAATGCAGTCAAAATGACGCTCTTACCACAAATTCTTTATTTCTTTAGATCCCTCCCTATCACGGTGACTAAGACTCATCTGAACAAATTGCAATCAACCATTATCCACGTTGTTTGGTTAAAGAAAGGTCACCGCTTTTCAAAACAAGTTCTATACAGACCCAGAATTAAAGGAGGGCTAGGACTACCCAATCTCTGGTGGTACTACCAGGCGGCCCAACTAACTCAATTTTCTATCATATACTCGAAGGCCTCAAAGCCTAGTTGGGTTGAAATGGAAAGGCAGGCAGTCCCACAATATACATTAGACTACCCATGTTGTTGTCCCCACAAAATGTCCGGCCATTCTCTCCCCTACACTTTCTCATTCTATAGCGTTATGCGACTCACTACACAGATCCCCTAAGAGAGCCTCTGCTTGGCACCCACTAGCCCATAATTTCCATAACCCCCAGATTTCCCCCGGGAGAATATATACAAGCATTTCAATGGTGGCTAAACAAGGGCCTTTATCGCATTGGACATTATGTTAACTCACTATTAAGCATTGTATTAATAAACTAGAGATGCCCCCTTCTGAAAGATTTCACTTTCTTCAGATTTCACACTTTCTGCACTCCTTTTGGATAGATAAACCAAACCCCTTATCAGTCATCCTATATGAACAATGGTGTGCTACGGTTATGAACTTGAAGGGAGGCATCTCTCTCATACATTTGGTCCTCGCGGAACCACTAGAGAAAACCTCATATATGCTAGGCTGGGAAAAAGACTTAGACCTAGAATGGGACCTAGACACATGGCACATGAACTTTGCATGCTCATTTAAAGGAATCCATAACACATCCCTGATTGAAGCCAACTTAAAAATTCTCTCTCGCTGGTACTTGGTACCTTCCCGCCTAGCCAAAATATTCCCTAACACTTCCCCTCTTTTCTTGGTCATATAGGCACCCTATTCCACACTCTCTGGCAATGCCCAAGAATTAGAGGATTTTGGAACCAAATTCACCATCTCAATCATAAAACCATAGGTGTTCCACTAAAACAAGACCCACCAATTGTCCTTCTTAACCAAAAAATACGTGACATCCCGAATAGCACACAAAGCTTAATTTTTCATATCCTCCTAGGAGCCAAACTAACATTGACCAGGGCCTGGAAAACCTTACCCGTCTCCTTTACCCAGACCAAGAATAAAATATTGTGGATTATGTCCCAAAAGAGAATTGCAAGCATTATGCTTAATACAACTGAGACATTTGAGAAGGTCTGGGAACCATGAACACGTTATATTGGAGCCCGTACATGAGCCTCGGGAGATTTTACTCCCCTGACCCATACAGTGAGCCTGACTATTATGGAATCCGGCTCTCGGCTTGGACCTCCTATTAACTACCTTTACCTTACCTAATCTCTTCCTTTTCTACTATCTTTCTTCTCTTTTTAAATCTGTACTATTCCTATCTACTGGCGAGACTGATTTGTCTTAGTTTTCATGTTCATCTTAGACCTTAGACTCGACATTTCAGTCGATGTATTGGAAATTCTAAAATGAATATGAGGTTGAACCCTCACTTAGGAATGATGCTATAGATCTACCAATTCTTAGATCTAGCTGGTTTTGAACTGTTCAGTATTGTTTCAGTTTATATATTAACCTTTGTTACTTCTGCAAATCATAGAAATATCCTGAACAACGATATGTGGTTTTCTATTACCTATAAGCTATAAATTCTTAGGGGTGAGGCTTCTCTTCCTTTCTCCTGGCCACAGTATGATCCCATTCTGGGTGGCTGGGATAGGGGACACCCTTCTCCCCATGTGCCCTAGACTACATTTGGTTAGTAAGTGTAACTTGAAGATCTTAACCCTGTTATGTTAACCCAAGCTCTGTACCTCACTTGTTCTTCAAATTGTAGCTCTGATATTGTATCAGTGATATTGACCTATCAATGTCTTTGTACACGTTATTTTTGCAAAAGGTAATAAAAATATAAAAAAAAAAGCAGTGTGGGGTTTGGCGGGTACCCCCTAAAAAATACCTATGAGATCTTTATTCCTTATGAGGGTCTGGTATGGTTGTCAAGGGAGACCCCATTCAATAAAAAATATAAATAATAGTGTGGGGTACCCCCAAATTTTAGCATACATCCTGGCAAGCCATGAAAGGGGATGATGAGTGTGCACTCCCCCCTCCTGAACCATACCAGGCCACTTGCCCTGAACATGGGTAGGTAGAGTAATCCACTGTCAGCAAAACCTATTGGTGGTTGCCTCATCTCTTGTATCGATGTGTATTGAAGAACAGGATACCCCCAGCTGGGACTGTATTAGTCAACAACACCAAACTATCTATAAAATATAACAATTTATTGAAGGTTTTTATATAAAAGCTTGTCACTCATCTGAGGGACAGGTACAAAACACAATGTGTCCATATGTTGATATAAGATAAGATAATAATAAAATATCAAGATGTCAGAGAACAACCATACAGTCCAAAACAAAAGTGCCTCCACTTGAGTTATAATACATAGCTGCAAGATATGTCAAAATCCGTTGTCCGAAGGTGAAATTCGGTGCCCAATGTTCACGTTTTCAGGTGCAACAAGGCCCTTCATCTGGGGTTTTGTCAACGGAAAAAGGAAAGCACAATGGTATCTCTTTTAATTATAAAATGTTTTTCTCTAATAGAAAAAAAGACAGATCAATCTATTGAAGCAAAGACATATAGAGGAAAAGATAGTTCTTCCTCCGTATCCCAAGGATTTTTACCTGGGTAGGGTATGTGCAGATGGAGACTCACTTACTGCATGCAACATTCAGGAGATTAGTGCAGTACTGCCAAAAATGATATAATGGTCTATAACAGGAGGGGGTCACGACAGGGTCAGCCAAAACAGATTTAGCCTTGATTTCGGAGAAGAGAATATTTGAGTATCACAGAATGAATCCTGACCATGAATAGGAGCTGGGAAGAGAAAAGGAGAGAAGATGTGAGAAACGGGGGGGTTCCAGGAAGAGGGAAGAGCGATAAGAGGGGAAGGGGGGAAAAGGGGAGCCCCAATGAAGGGCCTTGTTGGACCCCAAACGTGAACGTTGGGCACCGAATCCCACCTTCGGACAATGGATTTTGTTCTCTGACATCTTGATATTTTTATTATTATCTTTTCTTATATCAACGTATGGACACGTTGTGTTTTTTACCTGTTCCTCAGACGAGTGACAAGCTTTTTTATAAAAAACCTTCAATAAATTGTTATATTTTATGGATAGTTTGGTGTTGTTGCCTATTACAGTCCCACCTAGGGGGTATCCTGTTCTTCTATACACATAGATACAAGGGATGAGGTAACCATCAATAGGTTTTGCTGACAGTGGATTGCTCTATATACAATACTGGGTAGCAAATACCCTAACCCCCCTCCTCTTATATTCCGCAGCCAGCAAAACCTAGCTCGGTCTATATATAATTTTTCTTTTTCATTTCCTATATTTTTTCCATTTTTGTTCTTTTTCCTTCAGCTAATCTTGATGGATTATTCTGTGTTTTTTTAGAGAAAGCTTCCCTAACAAAAAAATAATTTGCTTCCCGGGCACATTATACAACTAATTTTGACAAATCTTATTGTAACAGACATATAACCAGTTTTGGGTTATATTAGGGACCTGAAAATGTTTAAGAGCAAGGAATTTTATGCACTTATGACTTAGTACAGAGATCATGGGAAGAAAGAGGCCCAAGAGTCAGAGATGACAGCCATGTTTCTGGTACTGAGTAAACTGGTAGAAAAGAAAATGGCCATGTTCTGGCACATTGAAAGTTTTGAACATTACATCCGAGAGGACATCAATCCCTACAGTCTGGGAATCCAAATTTTTCCCACACATGAGAATGCAGATGAAATGTTCAAAAAAATATGGGAGAACAATCTCCAGCAATGTAGAAAAGTCATGATGAAACTTTTAGCAGAAGAATATCAGAAACAAATCCCCTCAGTTGACAAGGAAATAGACGCAGTCTATGTCCAACTGGAGACATTCAAACAGCTCCCTAGCTTTAGGGAACAGGAAGAAAACATTAAGATCCATATTGACCAATCAGTGAGGGAAATTATCACTACCAAGGAACGAAAGCTCTGGAGGGACAAAACCGCCCTTAGAGAGGGCAAAGCCTACCGCTGGCAACAACAACAAAAAAAAAAAAATACACAACCACGCCAAGTGTGGAGAAATAAAAACCCTAGCCCGCAAGGTAGCACTAGAGGATCTAACTCATCCCTAAATTCCCTGGCCTCTTCTATTTCACAGGTTTTACAGGACTGCAAGGGACCGCAAAAACATAAGTGGCGATCTCCCGGTTCAAAAAATTACTCCAATAAGAAGCACATCACAGAATCTACTCTTACCAATAGATCTTCTGCACAGGTGACTGGTTCTGATCACTTGAAAAGGTCAGATAATGCACGTGGTGGCCCCTCTGGGCAAAACAAACACACTTTAGACACAAATGCACACAACCACGAGGGACCCCCCCGGGCCACATCCTCGAGCAGCCCCTCAGAATCTAAATGACACAAAATATCCCAAAGGGAATCAAAGTCTGATCTGGAAAGCAACTTAAGCATAATAAACATATCTGACTATGACTTGTCCATACAGGAATGTCGGCTCCTCAACAAGGGGTTGACTTTCTGGCCGGACTCAAATGCAGGCACTTTTGAAATTCAAAAAGATCTACAACTTTTCGCTAGAAAGTTGATATTCCAAAGTCTATATGCCAAAAAGACTGCCAACCAAGATCAGAACGAGCTAACCCCTAGGGAAAAACAAGCGGTAGATGAACTCACATCCCTCCTAAATGAACAAAATCTAACAGATCTTACTGACCAGTTGGACATTGGCCCCCTTCTAGTAAAGTAACAAAAACCTCTACAAACAACAGGCACCTCTACCCTTAGAAAAAAAATTGAGTAAATTTCCCTAATTGGATCTAAACCCCAACATTGGGGCTTTTCTAGCAATGACGTCACAGGAATTAAATAAACTTAAAAAGTCTCCACTAAAGACAACTTATCACAAAATAAGAGAAAAGCGCTAAAAAACAGACCAACATCATTTAATGTTAAAACCCTCAGACAAAGGGGGGAACATTGTCATCATGAGTAATGATCAATACAAAGATATGTGCCTGAGGATTCTCCAAAACACAGATTGGTATATGCCCATATCACATTCAACGATTGAAAACTTTAATAAGGAATTCTACATATTAGTAGATACAGCATACCTTAGTAACATCATTGACATGCCTACTTGGGAATTTATACGAACTAGCTTCCCAAAAATCACTACTTTTTACATACTACCAAAGGTTCACAAGGACCTAAAAGAGCCTCCCGGCAGACCAATTGTGTCTGGCTAAGGAGGCATTACGGAGAACCTCAGTAGATACATAGACAAACAATTGCGCCCTCTGGTGAACAACCTTCCATCCTATATCAG